>CM057812.1:53900870-54280870 GCA_030067965.1 Latrodectus elegans
ATCAAAGGTATACTCATTAGACAATCAACTTCGAGGACATTATTCACGTTGCAATGATCTGAAAATCAATGGAATATATTCTTGAATTAATCATTTCTAACATTCTGAAATTATTTTTCCTACATAATAACAGAAATTAAAGATCCTGAAAACTTGTTGGTTCTGCTTCTTACATCTTAAGGACCCCAACGATGTTTCAGCTAACTGATTTTTTGTTTGAACACTCATTTCACAAAATATATTGATTTTTAGCTTAAATGTGACATGAGAGCAAAATGTTTCCATGTCCCATGTTATTTTTCTCATACTTGTACTTCAATGAGACATGTTATTGATAAATACAACATTTGAGATCAGTTTTACATCATGCTCGACGAAAAAGTTATCATAGGCTAATTAAACCACGAAAAGATTGAAATTTTAAGAGTTTTAAATATTTTACGTTTATTTTTCCTAAGTGCAACTTTTGCGTAGTTTTCAAAAGATAAGTGTCAATTAAACTCATTTATGTGGTTTTATGAATAACAGTGATCAACAAGAACTACTGGTTGTGATTTCTTAAAAATCGATCATTGGTTTGGATGTAAAGAATAAACATCTCTACAAATTTTGAATCATTGGATAACGAAGTTAAAAATTAATTGATTGGGGAGGCAACAACACTCTTGTCGTATCACAAAATATGAAAATAAGAATATTATTCTCATGGCATTAACATAGAGTATCCAGATGTACTCAAAACAATATCTCAATGAATGCAGAGGGTAGGATATTGACTTGCGAAATTTATTCCTTATGCTTCACCACGCGAATCCCTAACTAGTGTAACTGCTTGAATGTAAATTTGGTTTCACTTCTAAATGTTCCTACATCAGCATTTGACTAGAAAATTAGCTCTATATTTTTATATTTTGCAATCACTTCTCTCACATCAATTTTAGTTATTGATTGCAGATATACTTCGAATGGTGAGGGTTCTTCCAAACATGCCATTTAATGTCTGAAATCTTGCTTTCCCGAACACATATTATTGTTTTTCCAACCTTTCACTTTTTTTAGTTATTACCCATGTAATCATTGAATCGAGAATAACAAACTCAGACTACTAGACAGTCTTTTCAACTGACTCCTTGGAACAGGCACTCCTTCTTACAGTAGAAGTCATTCGTTACTGAGTCTCTATCGAAGAAGTAAAACTCAATCCACAAATTTAAAGTAATAAATCTCCTAATCACAACTCTATTACTATCGTAATGGTCTTTTTATGGTATTATTGGTATTAAAATCCTGTCCCGATCTCTCTTCAAATCAAATGGGTTTGAGAATCGCTGATGGAACTGAAACGATTCTTATCCATAAAGGAAATTTGACTCCATTTAAGAAATATGCACTTCATGTGCTCTTTGCCCATCTCGAAATGGTAGCACCAGTGTCTAACTTTCAAAGGGATACAGGGTTCAGGGTGGTGAGCTAATAGGCCACCTTTGTAAAGGTGTCTGGGCAATGTAAACCACAAAACTTGTAACCCAGTTACTATACACAGTTACTGAGTAATGTCCCTTGCTAATTTTTTGAGACCCTTTTCGCTTGCAAGACGATAGATCAATCATCCGTTACAGTTGATATTCTGGTTTGAAGCGCTTTCAAGGTGCATGAAACAACACTTGTATAGATTCTGAACTCTTCAACAACATTATCCATGCTAAACTATTCCTCCAGCTTTTAGATCCTTCTTCAACGTGTGAAGTCGTCCAGGTAGTTTCTTTTAGCCATATTTTATGAAATAATTCTCCTGAGCTTGCAGCGAGTGTCTTTTATTGTGTCTTCTTCATTCCCTTTTTTCTCGTCTTGAACAGAGCCAGTTTACTGCTTGTGTTTTTCATAAGCTCTTGTCATCTTTGACGTTTTGTTTTCCCATGACATGATTTTCATACCTCTGACCATAAACCATGCTACTGAATTTTTTGTTAATTTTGCTTAAATTTTGCCCACCAGTATATAAATAACTGGTGCGGCACTGAAATCTTCATGGTATGATGACCTTTTTATTTTCTGTGATTTTTCTTGGTTTCATCTTATTCATCATATGTTTCATGTGATATTATTGATTAATTAATGCCTTCACATTAATCTAATGTTTAATTTTTGTTATTGATCTAAAAAATTAATTACGTAATTTTTTCAGTATCTTATGCTTATATTGCAATTTATATTTTATGATATATTATTCTATTTCCTTAGCAAATTTATTATTTTTTCATAAATATATTATTATATGCATTCTTTAGCAAAAAAACTCTTAACATTCTTTAAATTATGTATATGTGCAGATCATTAATGGATAAAATTCATTGAAAATAAATAAATAATGTTATTCTCTCTCACAGCGATACATGCCTGCATACATCTTGATATATAATAGATTCCTAGATTTTTCATGTTATGCATTATTCAGGCATTCATCTTTTGTTGCTTCGGATCTGCAGCATTTATCGAATTTCCGAATCTGTTGATCTAACATGTCATGGTTGGTAAGTGGCGAAACGTCTGATGAGTATTAAAACCATAAGGGAGCATTTATTGCATAAAGATAATTTATAGATACAAATCATTATATAACCAAGTGCTATTTTGTTGAATATTAGCCCTAAGAGGACGTAAAATAACGTAACTGGTTCAGGTTGAACAAATTCGTCAGTGACCTAGTAATGTTAAATCCTAGCAAACATAAAGATACCGGGCATCTATCCAGCGCTGACAAAGAAACAAATTTTGATTGACATCGCTCTTACCAAGTCCTCCATTTATGAATGTGATGGTTATTTGATAGAAACGATATTTATCACAGAACACCCTGTGATTACAGTCTGCTTACAGATAGGAGATCGATTGCAATGGCGATCGATGTTGTGGAGTTGAAGGAAAATGTCTATGTGAGCGAAAATTTGTTCTAACAAAGTGTTTCATGGTGGTAGAAAGTTCCAACGATAATATGGAAGAGATCATAACATTCTAATCATCTAACAATGATATCCAAAGTTAAGTTGGGGTTTGAAGTAAGATCATCCGATTTCTTGTAAAATCTCGTGCTTTTTGTGCACAAAAGTATTTTTGAACCCTGGTTCCTCCAAATCTTTTTTACTAACGTCTCATGCACTTAGTATTTCTCCCTGCACATATAGACAGTGACATCAATACGATGCAAATATCAACATATTTATTTCTCGGTTTGTCCATCTAATTTCATGCATTCATTCTAATTTAACTACATTTGAAGTCATCTAATTTACTGTAAGATTCTCGACGCCACAATTCCACTCATTTTTTTATTACAGTTGTAATATTTTTTCATGAAAAATTGCTTTGCTGAAACTTACAACAACAATTACCGATTTTAAGAGTATAAAAACGGTAACAGTTGCTGGAAGTTCCAGCAACGATTACCTGTTTTCATCATAAGGTTTAAGCAGAATGAATACTTGCTTTGGTCAGAAATAATATTCTTTAGCTTTGAAAATTTAATTATTTGCCATTGTGAAGAAATTTGCATACAAGACTTTGAGATGATCTAATTGTTTTCTAAGGATATTTCCTTTTCTTCGTAAGTTAAAGTATAAAAGCACATATAGTTATTTTTAATTTATTTTCAATGTAATTTTTTTGTTCATTTAATATTTATATTAAATTATTATAATGATATCATGTGGTTATGCAATCATAACTATATGATGTCAATAATATACATTTTTAAGTACATTTTTTGAACTTTTTGTTTTGGTTTTGTTTGTTGTTTTTATATTTTTGGAATTTCCTGATATTAATTTAAAAATTGGTATTCTAATATATTATCATAAATCACTAGATAAAATTAAAATAACAATATATTTACTGTCAGTTACTACAAAACTCTCTGCGCTGTACAAAATCCCCATATTAAGCTGCTAGACGACCATTATTTTCTACGGATGGAAATTGAGGTCATCATGTTAGATGCGGTGAAGCGAACGACTTGACATATCAAGCGCTACAGCATGTCGTCTAGTCGGTCGTCTAGGACTAGTAACAACTGCCATTCTGACTCGGTCTACATTTTTCGGAGTACGAACTGAACGGGGAAGACCAGGGTGGTTTATTTTTCATCACAGAGCCAGTACTTCTAAGCGCTGCAACCCATCGGAGTACGGTATTTCATTCAGGCACTGCACCTCGACGTCCAACTCTAAAATATTGACGGAAAAGACGTTGCACTGTGACTATAGAATCATTGTTTCTAAAAAACTGCTCGACAACGAACATACGATGTTCTACGCTCCATAGCGACTGAAACGGCATTGTATGGGCCGTCTTTTATATAATATAAATATACAACATTCGTTCTAGGTCACTACCCTCTCCCGTCGCCGCGTACTTTCGGTTCGAAAATCATGCGTTTCCTCTGCACCACCCAGTATATTATCATAAATCACTAGATAAAATTAAAATAACAATATATTTACTGTCAGTTAGTAGAATTTTGGTTTTACTTTTGAATTAAAAAGAAACAGAAATGTACTTCGAGAGTATTAATAATCACATATTATACTTTTTTAATATGAAATTCGTTATTGATTATTCATAAAGTTTTATATAAAAAAGGAACTTTATGCAAAAAGTGTAACTCTTGTATTACATTTAGCGAATAATATAAAATATACCAACGAATTATTAGGCTTCTTAAATGTCTATTCTTGAATTTGAAATTAGTGATTAATTTCTTTGTGTTCCTCTTCATGTATAAAAGCACATCCTATACGTACCGAAACCCATAAGTACTAGTACCGAAATATTTTTCTTGAATTCTCGCACCATTCTTATGAAATTCTCTTAATATATTCAGGAATTTTCCAAGAAATGCCTTAATATGGCAGATTCACTTTGTTATTCGAAGAACTTAGCCATAAAGATGAGTTAAGCAAAGATGTTTTATTCCATCGTAAAACACCTGAGATAACATGCATGTTTCCTGAAGAAAAATATTTACACTACTAAGTAGCACAATTCTATTTCAGAATCAGCGAGGAAATTCTTGCCGATTTCTTATGACCAGGAAAATGCAGCTAGTAAATAAAGTATGTTTCCGCATTTTCTTTGTATGAAAAACAGCTGTACATTTACTCACTTTTAGTTCTGAAATGAAAATTAAATCCCTGAAATTTTTAATGAAAAAAAAGTTACAAAATATAAAATTTAAACTTAAGTAATTAAATATTATTTTCTACAAAAACATTCTCACTTTTATAATAAAAACACATTTAAAATTGTAGAATAATCTACTTTGTAGCTTATATTTTCTCCAAATATTCAAAAGCTCTTTTACGAAATTTGAATATTGTTTTTATAGAAAAACATAATAGCAGCAACACATTCATAAACTGTTCTAAATAGTCATTATATTTAAATGTTGCCTAAAAAAGGGAATTAAAATTATTAAAACCTAATAAACTTACATAGATATATATATTATAATCATTATTAATAAATATCTGAATATAGAAAAAAACATTGTAAGTGTTGTTAATAATTGATACTTTAAAAAAAATACTTATATATATATATATATATATATATATATATATATATATATATATATAAGTAATGAAAAGGATAAAAACTCTTTCATATTATATTTGAAACATAAATAACGGAAGCATTTTCCCTAAGAAAATTTGTTATATTTCAGGCATTAGAACAGACAATACATATTTTGCTAATACTAATGGAAGATATTGTTCGCTTTTGTAATATATTTATCACTAACGCAATATACTTATATTTAGAATTTGTAAATTGCGGAGATTAATTCAAACTTAATCCATCATTACATAATCAGAATTATCAGAAATTATCTTATTATCTGGTTGACATTTTGCTTATATAATTTGGAGGAATTATTTTGACAGCGTAGAGTGATAAATAATCTGCTTTAGTGCGTACACATAGCCTCATTCACAGCATAATTATATTGTATAACATTAAATAAAATTACATATTGTATTATATAATGTATATATCTGGGTGTGTAGGACAGGATTATAATTATTTCATATGATTCTTGCATTTTGAAAAATGAGTACTCCTCTAATCATTGAAAGAAAAAAATCATTTCAACATATACGTAGAGACACAAGCGCTTATTTTACTTTATTATTGTTAACTCATTATTGATATTGATTATATTTTATATTGTTATTTTTTACTTTCGAACAAAATTTGAAAGAATATTTTCTATATAAAGAATATTATCCTGTCTGAAGAATACTTCAGAAAGCATTTGTCATGTGACAAAAGGTCACGAAAATAAAAAGAATTTCACATTAACTGTTCTTGAATTTTTTTAAGTTTACAAGCTTTTAATTATAATTATAATAATTTTATTATTTTAATTAATGTATGTTATACACTTAAACTTTCTGATGAATTAAACTCTTATTGTTTTCAATTGATTCCTTAGTTACTCTTCTCGTGGAAATGTATATAGGTAAGTAAATTACATTTTTAATTGATTCTATGATCATTTAATCTAATTCATTAATCATGCAAAAAATATATTTTATAAGAAAAGATATTCAGCACTTTTTCAGATACTATATGTATGGATTTAAATAGTATATTCTGAGCTGTCGCTCATGTAAGTATCTAAACTTAACTAAATAAAAATTTGCATGAAAAAAATTTTGTTTTCTCATGAAATAAATTTGCATCTTTTATGAATATTATCATGGTAAAATATATAAAATTATGAAAAATATAATTTAGTTAATTAATTTTTAATAATTTATCAAGTTGATTCAGTAAAAGATTTAATCTATTTTTAATTTTTGTAATCAATCAAATTTCTTCTGCCATAAAAGTACATGCAGTTCTGGCCAATAAAAGCAAATATTGTTACAGATGACTTCCATCGAATCTATATGCGCTGTTACATCTTTGATTCATGTTATTACTTGAATATTATGAAAACATCAAACTTACTAGATAATACCAAAACTTACATTTCATATCAAGCGTGATTATCATCATCATCATGCATGGCGCGCCAGCCCAAGATGGGCCAAGGCCTTCTGAACAAGTTCCTTTCAGACACCTCTACTGGCACCCAAACTCCTCCAATTTGTTTGTTACAAAGACCCTACAAACTTCTTTGACTGCATCCACCCATCTCAACTTCTTACGCTTGATCATTCATACGCTTCAACTTGATGGGTTTTGCAAAAAAACATTTCCCTTAGTGTTTTATTGTCCTTCATTCTAATAGCATGCCCAACCCAATTAAGACGTCTTACTTTAATGTGATGTACAGTGTCTAGCTCCTTGTACATTCAGTAGATATCTGTACTGTCTCTTCTGCTCCAGACACCGTTTTCCTTCATACCTCCACAGATATTTCTTAAAATCCTGCGTTCAAATAGGCCCAACAGCCTCTCCTCTCTTACAAAGTCCAGGTTTCCGACTGATTTTGATCTTATCATATGACTATGATTCAGATTTAGAAATATTTTTCTGATCTTTATTTCAGAATGTATTTTAAATATTTAATAGCAGTATAAAAATATAAACATAAAATTGAAAAAAGTTATGAAATAATACAAATTTCATCCCTTTTTCCTCAACTTACTAACTGTAAGATAGAAAAAATACTTAGAAGCGTTTTTAAATAAGCAAATATTCACATGCAAATAATTATGTTTGAACATTATATTTGTAATACTGAATGTCTAATTTAATCTAATTTAACTAAAGTTTGTGTCAACAGACATAATATGCGTGTGGTATTGTATAATTTTTAATTTTATCCACAAATTATCATTCCACACTGAAAATTATAGATATTATTTTTAATATACTTTTACTTTCACGACTATTTTAGTTATTTTCAAATACTCATTTAGACCTAATTTCTTCAGTAAAAGCTTTCCTATGGAAATACAAGATGATTGAGAAAGTCGTAATTTGTGTTAAAATATGCACTAAATTTAAACTTCATCACAAAATTATCTCATTTTTTCTGTATTTCTGAATGACTGTATTTCTGAATTAATATATGCATTTTATTTTACTTGCATGTCGAAATATTTCAAGCAAATGTCACCTCATATTTCAAATGTGAAAATACTTTTTTATCGAGAATTAGAAAAATCTAATCGGAAATATTTAATAAATATATTTTATTTATAGTTTAATTATTGCCATTTTCCCAAGAGTACTCTTTATGCAAAAAAAACAATATTTTACTTTTAATTGTAAACTATTCATGAAGAATATATTTGAAAAAACAAGGTTTATATATGAAACGAGGAATTAATTAAAATTTCTAATATAGTTTATTATTCTATTGCAAATGGACATTGATTGCTTTTACTATACTACAGATTATATATAATTATGTAGATGATATAATATACTATTGTATAAACTTGCTGAAGCCTTTATGATTTCTCATTAATTTATATTCGCCTTTATGATTCTCGTTTATTATTTCTCGTTAATTAATTCCTTTTACCAAAATTTAAAAATGGATCCATTAAATACAAATACTGACATATATTTTGATAACAACGGAGAATTATCTTTGCTTAAAAAAAACTTTTTATAATAAGTAGGCAGTTTATTAACCATTTCAATGAAATGTTTATTATAAATTACATTTTTGAAAAAATTATGGTTACTTTTAATTATTAGGACCATTAATTTTAAATACAAAGTGCCTACAATAAGAAATAAATAAATAAAACAGTTTGTAAAGAATGTGCATAAAAAGATGAAAAAATAATAGTTAAAAGAAGTTTATTATTCCTAAAATGTATATTATTTGCTTTAATTTTTAATCATATAGGGAACAATTATAAATCTTAGTTTACTTTTTATCTTTTTTAAAGAAAAATATTCAATTCAAGTTTATTTTCAAACTGTATTCACAAACAATAAAAAGTGGAATTAAAAAGAAAGATTCTTTTAAAACAAATCTTGTAATAACAATAAAAATTATTCATATATCATTTAAGTAATTAAAATTTTCCAAAAATGACTAATTTAATTTACTATTGGTCAACATTTTTGTTTAAGAATTACCAAGAAAAGTGGATTTGGTTTTGTTAGCCGTAAGCAAATAGAATAAATATATGCACTTTATTTTTGCTTATAAAATACAAAAATATATACAAACTGGTTAAAATTATTATGAAAATCAAAATTTCGTGATAAAAGAATATACTTATCTTCATGCATATGACTTCCATAAAGATTCTAGCTTACTTATTTCTAATTTTAAAATCTATAACTAATATCATATTATAATAATTATTATAAGAACTTTTATTAGAATTATTAGTTAAGAATTGAAATTAATAAGACAAAAAATAGAGAATCGAACTTATTTACAGAATTGGAACTTATTTACCTATATCTGTGGTTTCTGAACTAAACATCTGCATATGTATCCAAAACAAAAACCATAAATCAACGGTAAGGAATTCCGTAGCACAAAAAGTAAAACAGATACAGAACGATGTGCTTTTCAAGGGTTCCACCATGAATCTTGCATATCAACAACATAGGACTTCTTGGGTCAATTTTATACAACAGAATGACAACGTCATTATCATTCAAATGCAAGTTTGTTATTTACCTCAAAAATAAATAATTATGGCTTCAATTTTTCTAAAAACCCAACTATTTTATTGATATGTTACAAACTACCATTATTTAAGATTTTACAATGTTTGTGGTTACTTTACAGCACAATGATTACAACAATTAGACTGTTCCTTCCAGTGAATAAGGCACAGGTGCCGTATAATCCATGCGCCAAGTTATGAGATTGTCGATTTTTTGGCGGGTTTTCTTATGTATCTGGCAATCTTGTTTATGTTACGTCATGCATATGGAGACCTATAAGAATTAAGCAGAAAATTCTATTTTGGTAAACCTAGTATTTACGTCATCGCGCACGTCATGATACGTGGTCTAGGCAACATTTCTTCATTGCCAAAAATATTCAGAATTTGGAATCATGGATTATACGACACTTGTGCCGTGAATAAATATTCTCTTCATTGATATTTAATTTTCAAACCGTAATGCCTGCAAATTTTTCATAACTCATCCTCTTAGTTATATAAAATTTATATACTTTTAAAAATTAAAATAATCCAAAAGTTTCGATTAACAATCATTTTATTGATGGAAACTTAGTTTCAAGATATTTTCTCTTAATGGGTCTTTGAAACATATTATGCAGAACTTCATTTAGCAAATCCTATTTTAAGAAGAAAAACTTCTACTTTTTTGCAATATAATTATGGTCGTGCAGCAACTTCACAGAATTATTTTCTATTTTTACCTCTATATCTGTTCTTGATTTATAATATCTAAACTGAAGCATTCTTTTTTTTAACAGTGTCTGCTCTGTGCAGCTTTGCAACTTATTTAAAATGGATGCAAATGAAACCCACAACTGAAATAAACTAACAATATTTTAAACTCTTCCCACTCTTATGGCCTCTTTTGAGATTAAAATTTAAAATTATCTCTTGTCTCATCAAATACTTACTAGAAATAATTTTTCCTATCTTCGAAAGCTATATATAATTATAATTTCAGTTGGTATTTTATTTAATTTATAAAATCATCAACTTTAATATATTTAAACTCAAATATTTCAACAAATATAAAGAAAAATCACTAATATTTTGAGTTTTAAGTAATGTATGCATAAGATTTCTTTTAAAAATATATTAAAAATAGTTCTTTTAAAAATTTAACGTATTTATTTAGCAGATTGAAATTATATATTTAGTAGTATAATATATATATATATATAGAGAGAGAGAGAGAGAGAGAGAAAACAAAACAATTCTGTAAATTTATTTCTTTGAACAATGTTCTAAAGTTGCTTATATTAAGCCTATAATTTTTCAACACACCTTTTTCCTATAATTTATAAATCATTAATTATATGCATATTCTTATAATGTTCTTAATATTATATTCTACAAGTTATAGCAGACATTATACCGATAATTACACTTATAACATTATAACATACATATAACTGAGATTAAGTTATTTGATAAATATCAACACATAAACCAATCGAATGAACAACTGTTCAGGGAATCTGAATATATTTAAAAAAAATCTTTATGTTTTTATATTTTTACGACGTCTATAAAACCAAAATGTGACGATACTTTACCTTGAAAAGATAGGTAAACTTTATGTTCAGCGTAAGGCTATAAATTTCAGTGATTAACTAACAAAATAAAAGGAAATAACAACTACTGCTATTAAATTGTCATTAATTTTCAGTTGCGAATTCTAAAAAAAAATTTACCTCTAAAATGTATTCAACAGAAAATGTATAAAATCTCAAACTAGGAAAATATTACTGATTTACTTTTTCTTTATGGGGGAATATCAACAGATCTTTTTTTACAAAAAATTATCATTAATCATTTTCAAAATTATCTTTAATCATTTTCAAAATCATTTTCAGAATCTTCTTTGAAGGCATTTTGCTGCCTTCAAAGAAGATTCTGCCATATTATTTGCCTTATAATTTCAATAGCTGTCTGGTTCAAGGTATTTAAAATTCTTTAGTATTTTTTAAGTTTTAATTCTTAATCACAATCACAATTTGTCACTTCTCGTATTGAATGAATCATTGTCATAACCTTGACTTTTCTTTTTTCTAATTTTTATCTATTTTTCTACAGTTTTTCTAATGAAACGTGACACAGTTCTTTATCAATGTATTTTTCAACTGGCAGAAATTTGGATAATTTGCATTAATAATGCATACAAATTCCACTTTTGATCGACCATGAAAAATCATCTTACCATTAATGTCATTTTTTCAATTTTACTAATATCCAGAGTATAAAATCAATTTTTTTTGACTCCTCTAACTTACTTTTCATAGTATGCAAAAATTCAATAATTTTATTCCAAATGTTTATTTTTCCTAAATATGTGGCTCATATTTTAGTCAATGAATATATTCTTTTATTATTGAATCAAATTCATTAAACAATAAATTAATGTCGCAAAATTTCCATTATTGCAGAATAAGTTAATCTTTGTGCTGCTAGATCAATTTCAACCTCAATTTACGCTCTATCCATGATTTTATTTATATTAGTTTTCCGGTTCTTATACTTTCTCAATAACTAGCTAATATTTTATCATTTTCCTTAAACCCTCACTTGAGAACAAACTCGGTATTGAATTGCCAAAATGTCTATAACAGAAATAGAATGTATGTGTGTGTGCAAAATCTTTCAAATCTAAATATACAATCAAATTAACATTTAATTTTAAAAACATTTATTACACTTTGAACTATATCTTTAGTCTGCAATTTGATAGTCAAACAGTAGTTATGTGCACGTATTTTTTTAATGAATTACGTGCACATAATTTATTAAGATTATGTGCACGTAACGTACCCAATTTGAAGCCCACTTTTTGTTTAGTATCATCATTGAAGACATATATCAAACATTTGTCTTGAAATTAATTTAAGGGTTCCCCCAGCGAAAATTCCTATTAACTATATGAATATAGTAAACCCATAGAGTTGAAAAAAATCATTGTGTGAACTTAGCTCATTAAAAATCTGCAAGTGCAATAGGCAATAATAATTCATTGCTAAAATTTCTTTAAGACATCAACTACACTGTATATTATTTACTTTTATTATATCATTACCATATTATAAATGAGTACGAAGACTATTGAATAATGAAGACATTTTGAATCTGACAGTCTTGTGAGAATCAAAGAAGCTTTTCAAATCTTGTTTTTATGTGGGCTCTCGTTTCACTTCGTGAATGAGCTAGAGAATAAATACCTACTATCCAGACCGTAAAAGTTAGTTTATTCATATTAGTTTTACATCTTAAAATATACGAACAACTAAAGCCTGACAGTTCCTATTGAATTTGAAGTTATTTTACTATTCTATTTTTTAAATTCAAACATTCAAAATATGTATAAAAAGTATGAATTACCTTTCAGTGTAATTCAACTTTTTTCCGTCCAGAAATTTTGACATTAGAAGTAATTGGCTATTTTTCTTTCCGAAAAATCTTGAAAATTTTGTCTGCTTGTTGCAAAGTTTTCCCTCTTTGAGGTGTATTAGGATAATCCAATTAATATATCGCTGCTTTATTGATATGCAGCTACTTTATTCTATGAAACTCATCATACAAGTATTGGAAATATCTACCAAACTTATAGATTAAATATTACAATGCTATTTTTATACAATATAAATATGAAATTTTTCTTTGAGCATTATGTAAAAAGATTTAAATTCCTTTTTCTAGATTACATTAATAGTGTTGATGACATCGCCACTAGAATTTCCAGCCCATGATACGTTAGGAAAAGCACTACTTTTCGAAACGAAAGTTTTTTTATTTGCTTCAAGTAAAATTGAGCAACTGAATACATATGTTGCATTAATAATTTTTTCATGTTATTGGTTCGAACTAATCACCAATCAGAGCTTTTACTTACAATGTTTGATGATAGCCATTATCTTTTCCATCTGTGTCAAGATATTTTTCAACAAATTTTTGTAATATTTATAAAAAAAAACATATCAAAATTTTTGTCTAAATTAAGTTGAGCCAACTTCCAGGGTAATATTAAAATTTAAATTCATTGTCTAGAAAATTCCAAAGTTAATGAATAAATTATTTTTGTATGAGATATATTTATCTTTAATTAGAGATAAGGGAGACAAAGTTTGATAAATAAGGATTAATTAATATTACCATGACATATATTCGATAAATAGTTACAGTAAGAGATGAATGTATAACTTATGTCAGATTTGTATCATGAATATATTATTAGTTTAAAACCAGTAATTACTTTATAAAATCTTATTATCAATTTATCTTTATTCATTTGATATCAAGCAAATGAGTGCTATACAGGATACTTTTAAGAAAAAAAAGAAAATGCACACACAATTAACCTTAAAAAATTTTTAAAAAAGAAATATGATTTCCTTTTCTTTTAATTTGAGAGGTAAGCAATTTTATATATATAACTAATATATATTTATACATGGTAAAAATAACTAAGGACTGTAACTATAAATGGCATATATTTTAAATCATTATACAATAATTGTTCAGATTTTAGAAATAACAATACTAATAATGAAATTATAACTTTGTCATTCTATGATTGTTTATGTTTGTAAATTCGATACAAATATCAAGATATATTATTTCTGAGCGTATTTTTATCATGAAAATATTTAGTACAGCAACTAAAGTACGACAAGGGCTATAATAGAACAACAACCACAAACGAGTGTCATAACAGAAACTTCACAAGAAGAAAAATTTAAAGAGCACTTCAGTTCTGGATGGAAAAAGTTAGACAATTCATTGGGGAATTTGAGCACAAGGGAATATTTTTAATTCAAACAGTTTCCGACTTCAGTTTGACGTGGTTTATACAAAATATCGCAAAACTACACAGCGCCTCCAATGGGTTTCTTCTACTGGAATAACATTCTCAGAATCGTGTGATTGACACTTGGTTATTTTATAATACACGAATTGGCCCTTACTGGTCGCTTAATAATCAAACTTGCATGACTTGTTTCTGAAGGGATATATATGTATATATATATATATATATATATATATATATATATATATATATATATATATATATATATATATATATATATATATATATATATATATATATATATATATATATATATATATATATATATATATATATATATATATATATATATATATATATATATATATATATATATATATATTAGTAGCCATTTCTTCTGAGCACTAAAATGTGGGCATCATTAAACATGTTTTTATTGGAAATTGCGTATTAATATCCTTAGGAAAGATTTTAAAATTATGTTGTATTTTCATATATTGCTAATTATAATATATTTGCAAGACTCTTTTCTTTTCAAGACTTTACTGAAAAATTATAAAAATATAAAAATTATTGGATTCTCAATGGTGATTTATCAGAAATTCTTGAAAATATTAGGAAATATTGATGTCTTCCAAAATGAGGAAATGCTTTCAAAACTACAAAAATATCCTTACATTTCATTGTATACGAAAATAAAAAAGATTTTCATGAGCTTACAAAATTCTTACATATTGAAATCTTTTGTGACCATAAGTTTCTGAAAAATATTCCTCACTAACAATGTAAGAATCTTTTCCTCACAATGGGCAATTCGAAACGAATGTTGAATTCTTTGGGCAGCCATATTCATTTTGAAGTTATAAAGTCTTGTTTGAGTGTCTCAAGAGAACATAAGAAATAACGTTGGTTTTGATATAATTTTTTTTTTATTTCAAAAGCCGATATTACGTTCTTTTCCCAATTTAAAGTATTGATTTTTCTTATGAAATATTCCAAAAATTTCGGAAGAGTGAAAACGCTAGATATAAAATTCCGTAAAATATAATAAAATATCGAAAAGAATATGTATCGTGCTTTATTCTCCGTAATGCATGCTATTGTTTTGCTCAGAACCACTAAGATACATCATAAATATAAATTATATTATTTGTTTCTTGTGTATATTTATATTTTTAATTCCTCTTATAAGTATATAATAGAATATTGTTTCTTCTTAAACTACTCATATGAATAAACATGACACTGACTTCCATCAAAAAATCTGGCGCAGCTTGTCCTTATCTGGACCTTGCGCCATAAAAACCAACCAACCATCCATCCATCAAAAAATCAAAGTTAAGCATCATGGCTTGAAGAAACTATTTATAGATCTGTATAACACCATTCATTTGGATTATTTTGAATTCATTGTAACGTTATAATCTTGAAACTGTGAAAATTCGAACGATAAAAGAAACCATCTCTTTTGATTTTAGATTTTTCACTATCCAATAAAACTTGTAATGTAAATAGGGATTATATTTAAATTCATTTATTAGGAATCGTCATTACTATTCTTCTTTCGTATAGAGAAAAATAAAGAAGATCAAGTCTCATCCTTTCTATTTGATTGTTGTTTGAAGTACCATAACGTCTGTTTATTGTGAGGATTAATCCATTAATCAACGTCTAGAATTAATCCATTAACCAAATGTTAAGTTCAGGAGTTCACCCACAACGTTATAAAACCTCTAAATATATATAATTTTATTACAAGGGTGTAGTAAATATTTAAATCTTGTTGGAAATATATTCTTGTTTATTGTATATTGAGTTAGCGATGATAGACTTTTGAAATTTTTTGGAAAGTTAAGTTTTTGAATGTTAGATAGCTGTGAATTTTTTATTTTAAATTTTTAACTACTACTAATTATTACTTTACTACTTTACTAATTATTACTACTTTACTAATGTATAAAATAAGTAAATTTTATACATATTTTGAAATTTTATAAAATCAATTACTTTTTACATTAGATTTTATTATTTTGAATTAGCATTTTTAATTATTATTTTCTTAAGGATTATAATTGCTACGTAATCATTCCGAGATCATCGTAGAAGAATTTTTAGAGAGCCATAAAATTTGTCTATTGTCCGACCGTAGCCATTGATTCGACATGAAATGATTACATGAGCTATTTTAGAAATTTAATTAATATTGCTGTTGTATGTAATATTTTAAGTATATTAAGTATTGTTAAAAAAAATTATACGTTTTCATTTAGATTTATTTAAAATGGTAACTTTCATTAATTAGAAGCTCTAGTTTTTGTAAGAATGTATGTTTACATTAAAGATTTAGCTTTGTTTGCATATGCAAAACATTCCTTGGGGAAACGTTTTATTTTAAGGTATTAATTTACTCTGATCTATTAAAAAAAATTTTCAAATTTACTAAAACGCCTTTTCTTCACTTATATCACTGTTTTCCACTGTTCATTGTGCTTCAAAAGACATACTTAAAATATTTAAGCGGTAAGCTTTTTAAGAAGATCCATAAAATATATTAGAAACAACTTTTTTTACTATCTATAACCATATACAATAATTTCGAAAAAATAGGTATTTTAAATTAAAACAGCCTTTTGTGTTTACTGTTTGCATAAGAACTACAGTTTAGGTAGAATTTTTAAAGAAAATGAGGACAAATACAATTCTAATTTTCACATTTAGCATTAAATATGTATCTTTCAAAATTAATGTATATATTAGGTTGTTGGAAAAGTTATTTCGTTTTTTATAAAAATGAAAAACGTATATTTAATGAAAATTTAATTTAATTGTATATAGTTAATTCTAGTGCTATAGCTTTTGCTATCTTTTTGGTAGTACTATGAATCCACATTCTCAAAATGGATGGTTTTTAGTAACAAAAAACGAATCCAGGTTCGAAAAACGAAATTACTTTCCAAGAAACCCAATAGTTACATGCGATAAAATATCAACAGTAATATCTCATAAGAAAAAACTTATTATATCTTAATTTTCATCTTTCTAACACCTCTTAGTAGATACCATTACGACCGAATTTTATTGTATTTTTAAAATTCGCCGAGTGTATGCCCACTACCTGTTAAGAGCCTTCCTAGAGGAAACTTCATAACTGGTGAGCCGTATTCACAGGACTTAAAAGAAAATACTATGGAAACTCTCAAGCATTCACTTCAAGCATAAATCCCATTCCTATGTCTTGGTATTCAACTGTGAATGAGATCAAACCAGTTGCTTGAGCATGGCCCTAAAACTTCTCTCTCCATGGTGATTTATAACATGCAAATAATATTAGTACCGACCTAACAAATTTATTAATAATTTAGTCAAATTATACTAAACGAAATAACTTTGATAGTAATGTGCCTATTTTATAACTAATTTAGCAAAACTAAATTGGGTCTTCCTATTATAACAAACGTGTAAGAATATTCTTAACTATTTTTCAAATGATATCGTGTACTTGATCCTTTTTTGCAAAGAAATGTTTATTTAATATTACAATATTTTGTTATCCTATTTGTATCAAATATTTGTTATGTACTAAAGTATATATTCTTAAATGTTTCTCAAAGTTCAATTTTTCTTTCATTTCAAGTATACGAATTTTTCTCATACTTGAAATTGAATATTTTGTGTAAAAAAGGACAGAAAATTTATATATCAAAAGAGTTAAATTAATTCTAATAGAAAATTGTATTTCATTCACGCACCATATAATATATGAATACAAGGGCACGTATATATATATGCATGTAAATCAGGTTGATAATTTCTATATCAAATAAATAAAGTAAAATTAAGATTAATTCAAGTAAAACAATTTCAAGACAAGATATTCTTTTTTAAGGTTAAATATAAGTATTACTTTTAAACCTCAAAATGCTAATGAGATCCAAGAAATTATTATTCCTAAGTCTAAGTTAAAATAGAGAGAGAAAATTGTGTATTTAAAAATGTTATGTATTTAAAAATAATTCAAAAATTTTTTTCTGCTAGGTAACATAAAATGTTCACAAAACCAAGAAGCACATTATTTTTTATTGTACTTAAGTTTAGTTGATACAAATAATTTTATTCGGATTATACGCCCTATAATTATATTTTCTTGCTTTTTATTGTAGGGGAAGTAATGTAAAAAATTTTACATTCAAATAGGATTATATGATAAAAAAATAAGAATAATATAACCAGTAATATCTATTTTAATTAATGTATTTTAAAATCTTTATTTACACTAATTTGAAAAATTAGAAGATATAAAAAAATTTAATGACTAAAATTCTACAAAATAGAAAACTTTATAACTGTGATTTTTAATATTATCAGTAAAAAATCACAAATCTCTCACTAAGTATGTTTAATACATAAACATGTCTTCTTATTTAAACTTTTATAATAAATTTATAAAAATTATTTTAAAAACTTTAAATAATTTGTGTAGATTATTTAAAGATCATATTATCAGAAAAAATTGATTAATATAAAACTCTCTGATTTAGTATACAATATGAAGATATTCATGCGGATTTTTAAATTAGTAACTTTCATCATAGTGGTACAAAAAATATAAATAATAATATCGTGTATGAAAGAAATGATAAAGTAGAAAAGGAAACGTGACATTTAAAAAAAAACATGCCTTTTCTTTTCAAAGAAGATTGAGACAAACTATGAATAATTCCGTACCACGATTCAATAAGTGAAACATTTCACAAATAAACTGTTTTCAGCGCTTTTAACAAAATTAAAAGGAAGAGAAAAACGAGCAGAAAAATATCAATGAAAAAAGTTTACAAGAATAAAGAACGTAAAATGTAATTTGTAAATGCGATATAGCATTTATTTAAAATAAAAATCTATGAGTGGTACAATAACGGATATAAATAAATGAAATTTCGCAAATTATACTGATATAAATCTATAATGAAAATTTATTAATAATTGAAATTAAATTATATTTACTGAATAAGTCTTATATTTTAACCTATAAAGGGAAGAAAACATTAAATTGAAGCTTCTTACTTGTAGTCATTGAGAAAAAAATGAAGAAAAGTACTTATATGAATTCATTAAAAACTGTGATATATTTAATGATAAAAGTAAATACTGTTATTTTATTTTTGTAAAAATTTTAAATACGCATATTGAAGAAAAAGAATCAAGCTATATTACATTCATAAAATCAAAGAACAACTATATGTTAATGTAAACCAAAAAAATATATAATGGAAAATTTCATTTAAAAAAAAAGAAAAAGAGAGAAAGAAAACAAATATAGAATTTAAGAGAACGCTGTTAAACAAGTTTTCTAAATTGAACTGCAAAAAATTAAAAAAAAGAAAAGATTAATTTCAAAATTAAACTTCATATTTAAAATAAAATTAATCTTAAGGTAAAATTAAACACTTTTTACGCATATGTGGATATAAAATAATATTATTGAAAAAAAAACCCTACAAGATTTTTTTATAAATATAAAAATTTTAAAAGTATAGTTGGTAAAGGAAGGGAATAATAAGAATTTTAAGTGTCAACAACATATTTGTTATCTGATTTTAAAGATAAAGTAAAATGAAAGAAATTAAGCAAACTTTTCAATACTTAAAATGATAAAACGAAAAACAAATTTTGATATTAGATAACTATTTATATATTGATGTTGCTTTTATCCTTTTTATAACATGAAATACAATAAGAAATATGATTAAAAATTGACAATAACAATTAGTTTTCAAAATACCAAGATGAAAGGAAGGAGAATTGATTTTCAGCACTGCATACTTATAATATGTAGAATTCTTCCATTTCATGTTCTAGTAAAAGAAATGCAAAATAAGAAATATGAAAAAACTAAAAATTTGCTTGAATACTAAACTGAGGAAAATGAAAAAAATTCTGTAAGTGAAAAGTACTTATATAAATTGCCTGAAGACTACTTCCTCTACCAAATAAAAGTTAAAAAATAAAATAATAATAGAGTTTTTTAAAAAAAATTATCAAATCCAAAGTAAGAAGAGTAGAATATTTTTATGTGAAAAGTATCTACAGATACTGTCTTTAGAGACATAGTACTCATTTTACGTTAAATTTAAAAAATAATGAGAAGAAAACAGCAAAAAGTAAACTTATATAAAAACTAAAGAATGGGTGGATTGTGGACAAATCTTTTCTAGATAAAAAAAAATTTTTTTCTTGTTGTCTTTATACACTCTTATAGCACATGCCCTGCAACCAAATATGTAAATATAAAGCACAATAAAATATTTAAAAAACAAACACATTTAAATTTAAAAGTGAGAGAGAGAAAGTTTGTTCAAATGCATGTACCATGCAGTATAAGTGAAAAGATGTAAAATGCTGTACATGGAATTTAATTCTTCAGAATGATAGAAATATGAGGAAAGTTTCTTAATAACAAAATCAAATAACATGTAAATGAAAAAAAATATGACTTTAGTTACAAAAAATTAAATAAGGAAAAACAGAATGGGCCATTCACAAACTCTGTATTAGTTAAGTATGAAGCACTTTTTATAGTTCTATACAAAGAAATTATTTCTAGTAAAGGAATGTCGTCTACTAGAAAATATTAATTATGCTCTATAGCATATATATGTTCTTTTTATATGCATAAACCCTAAACCCTTTTCCATGTCCTTTTCTTTTAAAGACTATTGCCTCTTTACCATAAACTTTTATACATATATTCCTAATGGTAAAATACCTCACTAGAATATTTATTTCGTCTAAATGAAGACTCTCATCATAGCCTAATGATATGCTCTCCTTTTGAGAGTCAAAAGATTCTAGATTTAAATCACATTACAAAGTACCAAAAGATAGATATGTCATTTCTGCATACTCATCTAGTACTATGGTACTAGATAAGTATGCAGTATAAGGTACTAGATAAGTAGTATTATCTAGTCTTTCTGTTATCTCTCTTGTGGCATAGTAACAAGGATATTGACTTCTGTGGAGACATTTGATGGAATATATGCATGTTGCACCTCACATTCCATCAAATGACTTCTCAGTGGTCAACATGCAATATATATCAGTTGTTAAGTTATCCAGCTCATAGTTTCCATCAAACAAAATATCTATATAATTTCATAATGTGGCAAAAGCAATTCTCATAAATAAATTCTCTTATAACAAATAACATCAATTAAAACATATCTGAACAGGCAGTGGTTATAATTTCAGCCACCTACCTTGTTGAACTTGGGTAGGTGGCGTTATGGGCAACTAGGGAATGTCCCCAATAATATATTCTCACTTTTGATTATGTATAGTAATTCGTTCGTCGTTGATCTTCTTTAACTGTCTGTGTAATTGTGTGTAATGTGCCATCCTTGCTATATGTTGTAATTTTTAACTTTAATTATTTAAATAAACACATGTCCCAGAAATGTAATCCTTTTTACTTGCACTATTTATAGAATTCATTGATTATTATTATGTTATTAATCATGTGGTTATCAACATCATTTGCAATTATTAGAAGGATATTCAATAAGCGATCACAAATTGGACTTAGTTTACTATAAAATATAAGTGCTACAAAATTTCCTCACACGATTTCATTAATTAATACGTCTAACATGTTTCCCTGTCATATCATATGTGGCACTTTTTAAAATTTTGTGACCGAACACTACAGTGGTATAATGAGCACATTTTATAATATGCCATATTTTGTATTTTCGGTTTTATTTTGTAAATATACTTTTTTGATTTATTGCTTGGAATTTAATTTACAAAAGCTAAATTTTTCAGAACGATAATGCTACTGCGGGTAGATTCATCCTCAGGTCAGTACATTACCTTTTGGAATACAAACACTCTATATCATAAGAATATTATTACGATTTTAAAACTTTGAGGGAGAGGTCTTTCTGTTTTCTAAATTACTGGTTTATTGTATTGAGATTAAAAATTATACGTGGTCCTTTTTTCAAGAAAATTATTTTGGCGACCTCTCTGAAATTATGGGATTTATAACTTGAATTTATAATTCCCCTTCTAACTTAAAACTTAATAGATATTAAAGATTTAACATTTTCTTAGAAATTTTGTAAGTAAAGATTTAATATTTTCGTTGTAATTTCATAAATAAGTATTTTTTATTTTTTGGAATATTTTGAAGTGCTTTGCAAATTGAAGTACATTTTATTTCCATTTTAACATTACTTATTTTTTACATTTATTACTATTTATTTTTAGCAGTGCATTTATTTTTATAACAAGTATTAGTTCATTGTGCTACATAAAGTTAAATTAGTTTATTAAGTTACATAGACAATTAATTATAATTTTTCTTCAAATTCGTGATATAATTCACAAAACAATAATAATTACGTCAATTTGACGTAATAGTCATGACAATTTTTACACACCAGATGAGTATTTCTCAAACAGGGTCTCATATTCCTTTTGTAACTCTTCCGCCTTTTCAGGTGGATCCCACTTTTCCTCTAGTGGAACATATTTTTCATTTTCTTCTGTGCGGCAGAGTCGTTCTAATCTAGGTTTTCCCTCTATAGTATCTTTTGGGCCAATAATACAATTAGCAATAAGATTTATTTCTTCGTTAGATGTTGATTTAAAACAATCTGGAATCAACAAAATATTTATTGCCCCTGTTGCTGTGCCACACGCAATTTTATATTCTGGATCACTAATGGAGATACTAAGCAAAGGACTTTTTTCCAGAGACACATCCGTGAGTCGTTTTGTGCATTTTCCGATCACGTCCCAAACTTCTATAACTCCTGTTGTTTTCGTTGTATAGAGTACTGAGGGTTTACATGGACTCCAAGATAAATCAGTATAATATCCTTCGTTACTTATCATACTTGCTATTGGAGATACTTGACATCCTTCAGACCAAATTCGCATTATCCATGGTTCACACGATGCAAAAAGTTGAGGGAAAAAAGCATTTCTTTCAATGGTAAGTATTGGCCCACTTTGGGAATCAAATACTTTCTCTAATTTATTAAATGACTTTCTGTCAAAATATAATATTTTACCTTGTTCAGAGCCTAACATAAATTTATGAGAAACTGTTGGGTCATACTCAATGCAGCTTATATTATAAGTTTCATAATCTGAAGGTAAGCTATTGATTTCAGAATTTAGATCCACTGTTTCTGTTGCTTTTATTAAATTTCTTGCATCCCATGATTTCATTTTTCCATCTCTTGATGCAGAAAATATGTCCATTCTACTGTTTGTTTCCAACCATTTTATGCCAGTCACTTTTTGCGAGTGACTTTCGTATACATCTGATGCTTGTTGAGAATATCCACCAACGCGAATATCCCAGAGGGCAATCTGGCCATTACTGTAACCACTTGCAATCAAATTCATCTCCGTTGGAGAAAAAGCGATGCAATTCATTGGGAATTCAGGAGTCAGTATACAATATGGTGACACATTATCTCTCACATCCCAAACAAAAGAATTAAAACATGGGTGCACAGAAGTATTATTCAGACCAGTTATAGAATAGGCACCAGCAATTTTTGAAGAATCTAAACACCATGACAAATCTACTACTTTTCGGGGTATTTTGCTTGGATCTTGAAGATTAGATACAATTTTAAATGGTCCATCATAACTTGAGCTTATTTGTTGTCCTGAGAAATATTCTTCATAAATATCTATTGAGTTATTTTCATTTATAAAGTATTCAACGAAATCTGCCATTGCTTTTACAGAGGTGACATAACTTTTTTCTTTACTAATATTTTTCCTGAATCTTGCCATACTATCCTCGTCGGCAATATCAACCCCAGCTGGCCATCCTCCTTCTTTATGACTCATACCACTGTCTTCTAAAGAGACAGAATCAGTATTCATTTCATGAATCGCCATTTTCTTCGTATTGTCTACTTCTCTATCAACGAAAGGTATCTGGTAAAACATTTGTTGGATCTGTGGATCAGAATCTATTTCTGTAAGCAAATGAGGACCAACATCAGTAAAGGAACATTGCTTACCTAACTCTTTCCTCTTCTTTGTGTATAAAAAAGATATATCCATAGCAATTTACTTTTATTTTATAAAGTATATTCTACCTTCTTTTCTTGTAGCACTTTACTTTAGATATTAGCAGTTTTATTTTCCTCACTTATAGAATGGTATAAAATTAATCAAATTTAACTTTTTTAATTCAATTCTAAAACATTTTGAGATTATATTTTCATTGTTAAGAATGCATCAATAAAATATTGAGTTGCAGTAATTGTAAAAGTTTTTGGATATTTCTGAAATATAAATCACATTTAAAAATTTTAAGTAATTTTAATTTTGGTTCAAATAATGAAAAATCTTGAGTCGTTTACTCCACTACCAAATTCGCATTTGACGCAAATGATTAAAAAAACATATTTAAGCTGTAGGCTTTACTTTTAATAAGAGCATATGCCAAATTATGTCTTCTCATTTAATTTAAAGGAACGAATATCTTTAAATAAATTTATTTCGTAGAAATATACCTGCTTCAGTTTGATTTTAACTTCTCATTCAATTTATCAAATTATTTTTTGAAAATTATTTTCAATAAATATTTTTAAGTGACTTCCAAAATGAAATTTCTTTTTATCATGAATTATTTTTCGTTTCTTTTCAAAAATAATAATGAAATTACAAAACGTTATTTTATTTAATTTAGACAGTAATAATAATAATACCAATTAAATATAAATGTATCTAATAAGGAATATTAAACACAATAATATAAATATATTTTTTCTTTGCGAATATTGAAATGAACTTAATGAGAAGTAAAATTAAAATTCGGATACATAGAAATATGAAACATAATATAAGAAATAGTAATAATAATTTGCTTACTCAAAAACTAATTTTTAAAGTTGGTTGCATTTATGCAGCGACAATAAATAAAATCTTTCGGTTGAAATTTAAATAAGTAGAATTAAATATTTCTGATGCTGATAATTAGCTATTAGCATTAGTAATACATAATGAATGCTGATACTTGTGAATATATTATAAACAACATATTTCTAAAACATGATATTTTCTTAGTAACAGCGTGATAATAAGTCTCATAAAAAATCTCTTAAGATCATAGAATTAGCATTTTCACAAAATATATATTTTGTATTTCAAAAATTGTATGATTCAATTGTATTTTTTGTGATAAAAATAGCTGTTTTAAAATTCAAATCCTAATAATAAAATAAATATGAATACATTACAATTAATTCAATTCGTTGCCATTTCAAACATACAAATAACGTTTCATTGGAAATAAAAATAAAATAAAATAAGGTATTTAACATTAAGCAAATCAAACAAAAATATTACTTTTGTCAATAACCTTTTTGTAAGCACTTGAATTTTTTTAGAAATTAAAATTAACCTCTAAAGCAAATCTTAATATGCATCTTTAAAAGAATCTTTGGCACAGGAGCCGTATAATCTAGGTTTTAAATTCTGAGATTGGCGATCTTTAGGCGGATTTTCTTATGCATCTGGCAACCACGTTTTTATTACGTCAAACATATGGAGACCTATAAGAATTATGCAAAAGTTCTATTTTGGTAACCTTAGTATTACGTCACCACGCACGTCACGTACATCATCGTGGCAGCATTTCTTCATCGCCAAAAGAATTCGGAATTTGCAATCATGGATCATACGGCACCTGTGCCGAATATTCAGAAATTACGCAGTTTTATAAATAAATTTCGATCTCTAAAAAATCAGATACAAATACGCTATGAAATGTCATTTTAAGAATATTTAATTAAATATAAGTGTGTATAAAAATATTTATTTTTCCTTTAATTCAAACATCATTTGTGCATATCAATATCTCTTTGTAATGATTGCATTATTTATCTATTGAAATTTATAATATAGTATTTTTACACAATTTTTAGTTTACTTTTATTAATTAATTTACAATTTTCAGTTTTTTTAGTTTACTTTTATTAATTAATTTACAATTTTCAGTTTTTTTAGTTTGTATATAAACTGTATAATTTTTCCTATTTTTATTTAGAATTACTATTTAAAATATTCAAATAACTACTGAAATTAATATTGATATTTGTATCAAAAACATTTGCCAAATATTTTTATACAACAATAACGTTAATATTAAATAATGTATATTTTTTCAAAAAAAATTTAATATTGAAAAAACTCATGGAAAATTTTAATAGTTAAAATATCTGAATAATTATGTTAATATTCTCAACAAAAATATACATGCATGCATAACTCAATATCTCTTTTAAACTTTTATTTTCCTCTGTAAATCATACTTTCTATCATAATTAATTTGAAATATCATCGATTTGAGCATTCATAATTTATTTAACAGTATCATAAATAGGAAATATTGTGAAAAAAAATGACATAAGAATGTTTTTTTCCTTTGATGCTTCCTTCACGAGTTTTTCAATTTCCTATAAATGAATTAATTGACAAACTATAGGTGATTTCATTGTAAATAGAAATAACACTCTTTACTTATGGGAATTTTTTTTCTTGTACCAGCTAGGCTGACAATATGATGTGCGCTGCTCCACTTTTTCAAATTGAACCATATTTGGTGTGGAGTCCGACTACTTCAGTATACACATGCCATAGGAACACGTTTATAGGTTAAACCACCATTCACACCTCATTCATACACAGAAAGGACAAAGACAAGATAGATAGAGAGAGAAAGTACATCCATGCCCGAACCGGGATTCGAACCCAGGACCACCTGTCCGCAGTCCGGCACTCTGTCGACTAGACAGGGCGGTGGGCTTATGGGAATTTGAAAGGGGAAACAAAGGCAGCCAATTGTGTAAATAAAGAAATAAATCAGGTAAATGTTTCAAAATTAAGTATGCAAATTTTATTAAAGATTTATTAATTTATTTTTTATTAATTATATAAATTAATAAATCTATTAATTTAATTGGTGAGCCGCGTTTAAATATAAGCTTCATAAATTTTTATTTTTTCAACGTTATTACTTTTATATCAAGTTAATTTACACAATGAATGTCATAAAAGCGTCATTTGTTAAATACAAATCTATGTTTGTAATACTGGTCGAATTCTTCCAAAAATTTATCTAAGAATAAATTAACTAAGTTTTATCATCGCCAAGAATGAGAAAGTCTGCCAATATAGGAACTGTTATGGTAGAGCATGAAATTGCCAAGAGATTTTTTTTTTTTTTACCTACTTTTGTCACATCTTAACCTTTTCGATTCAACTGAACTTACTTAGAGCTATTACTGTCAGAAAGAAATAAACTTTATGTTCCGTACGGAACAATAAAATCTTTCGAGTAACCGTAAATAGGAAAACGGAACTATTGCTTTTGAAAAAAATCTTCAACTATAAAACTGTACCTGAGAAATAAAGATGAACATTCAAAAAACTTATAAATGTAACACCAGTTTCTTTTTTATGATAGAAAGAAGGTACAAAAAATTCATTCTATAACTTATCAGTCGATTGTATTATATATATGATAAAATATATTTCCTAGTAATTTGTATAATCTTAATAAGGTAAACTTATAAGTGTGTGTGTGTGATAAAGTACATTTTACATAACTTAATAACATAGTTCCATATAAAAAAAAAGTTGATTGAAATCATGCTTTGTATCAAAAAATTAAGGTAGGCAAAAAAATTAATTTACTTTAAAACTTACCGTAAGCTCATTTACTGAAACTGTTCATATTTTGGATAAAAGTTTTGAGCTGTAAATAAATTTTCTTATCAAATAACACTATTTCTATCTTTCTATTGACATCTCTGAAACCAAAAAACTGTTATAAGAAATCAAATTAAAGCTGCAAGTAAAAGCTTAAAATAAATTCTTTTTCAAGTATTAGAACTGTATAAAAATTAAAGCTTATAACTTTTAATTTCTCGTAAGCAATCAGATTCTAAATTAACCAAAATAAAAGCACTTTTAATCAGAGAAAATCGAGTAAAATGTTCTCAGAAATTACTGTAGCTAGTGAAAAAATGCTATTTTTATAAAAATTATTCTTAAAAAATATGGCAGTGAACACAAAAGAGAATAAAATGAAGTTGCTCACCAAAATTCAGTAAACTATTAAAATTTATGTAATTCGACAAAGGATTTCAAATTGTAATCTTGATTAAAATTTAAGAGTCTAGACAAGCATTCTGAAAGATTTGTAGCCATTAATATTGCTGACGAGTAAGAGCCCCTTATAACTTTCATTAGAGAAAAAAACAAAACGAAAAGGTTTTGAAAGAAACGTAAATATTTCTAAGACATTTGAATGAAAATAAATTTTACTAATGAATGCAAATTCAATTCGCTTGTTATAAAAATTCTTTGTAGATAATTAATATATCAAAATCACCATTGATTAAAAGACATAAATTAATATCTTCCTTATTAATTTAAAACCTTGTGTTGCTTAAATGCGAGGATGAAAGTGAAATGCTGTATATAGTACCAGCTATTTACCAAAATTAAAATTTTTTAAGTGAAGAAAAATAACAAACCTATATTCAAATAAATATCTTGAAATTAAAGATATATTACTTAGTGTTAGTTATAGAATGTAGCAAATTTCAAATTTATGCAAGATGATAACTTAGAATATTCAGCTATTTAAAATGATTTTGGTTATTATATAACATTCTTCCAGTAATAAAAACTGTAAATATTGATCTTATTGAGCAAGTAGTCGTAGAATTAGGAAAAAAAAAACTAGTTCTATGAATATATATACATACAGAATATGGACTGACACATTATATTCCGATTAAAAATTTCAATGTCAACTCCATTTAAATTGAAAAACTTGAGTCTTGAATGAAATCATTTATTATGAATGAAAATGAGATTGGTATATTCATTCTTGTATTATCCTCTCGTTAAGAATAATTCGAGGTATTCAAATGATATACAACATGACCACAATGCCTTTTGTTGGAATAAAAGAGGAAAAGTAATATCTTAATGCTTAATTATGCAGAGCATTGTTTTTCAACGACGAGCCAATGAAACTGTCTTGAATAAATAACAAAGAGCGTTGGGGATGAATAGAAAACGTCCAGCTGCAGAATCCTTAATTTTTCTGAATAAAAACATTCTATTATATTTTCTTAGTAGTTAGCAAGCGAAAATGTGGACAGTGTGTTAGGGACAATATATATGCAAACATTTAATCTGCTGATTATTTTTTATTTTCATCAAACATCATTATTATCCAAATTTATAATGCAGGCGAGTAATTAAATAATTAAAATGTAAATAGGAAACTTATTTTAAAAAAAAAACTTTCAAAGAAATGAGTTTATTTAAACCTAATTTAGTTGCACTCATGCTTTAACCGATTATAATCTCAAGTTGATGACTTTTAACAATGTTGTTGTCGTCATCTTGTGCAAGTTAGGCTTACAATATGGGTTGCGCCGGTTCGCTTTTCCAACTGAATCATATTTTGGTGTGGAGTACGACTTCCACAGTACATAGGAACCTGTTCATAGGGTAAGCTAGGCAACCATTCACAACTCATTCATATCAAGAAAGGACAAAAAAAGAGAGAGGCAATAAATTCATGCCAGACTAGGATTATATATATATATATATATATATATATATATATATATATATATATATATCCATACATACGTATACACAAAGTTCGTTATCAATTCAAAAATGTAGTTCTTTTTTTTTTTTTTTTTTTTTACAAAAAGGTATTATTTGATTTTATATATAAAAAAATTCTTTTATTGCTAAATAATTACAAAATCATTGCTAAATTTATTACAAAATCATTGCTAAATTTATTACAAAATCATTTTTATTCATTTTTCACGATTATAAATTTTTGAACAATTGTAATCAAACTTATTAAAAAATAATGTTATGTGCCTAAAAATATCATTTATATCCCTTCATATACTATAACAATCTCTCACTAAACATGTCTGTTGAATAATAGTTTTTGAGAATAATTTTAATTATCTTCTGGAATCTTGTGCTCACTACGACCTAATAATAGGATTGAGTTCAGTAGAGTTACTATTGTAATGTTTTAGGTGAAGTATTGCTTTTGAACAGTTGAAAACTTATTTTGCATTTCTGCTTTCTGTATACACACATATCGGAATGCTTATTTGGGATTTACCGAGTTTTAATTCTTACGATACATGAAAACGACCAACTATTTACTAACCTTAACGGACATATATGCAACCATGCAACATACATACAGGAAGGCAACACCATCCTCCACTGTTTAACAGGGATTGAGATCGAACCGAATATTTATACAATATATATATATATATATATATATATATATATATATATATGAGTTATCAAATGATTGCAATAGTTTTCGCTTGCATTTTGCAGTGTTATATTTCCAGTATTAGATAATACAAGAGGTTTTTATCTAGAGAGACACTGTGACCTTTAATGTACTACAAAGTAATTGTATAAAAATAAAAATAAAAAATGCTAAACATTTGAGAATGATTTCATTGAAAGAGGGAAATGAGTTGGAATTATATTCCCCGTTATTCAAAAATAAACTAATATTTATTCACTAAAATGACTTACATGGGACAAGGTTTTCCTCGGTGATGTTAAAATAGCTAGTGAAAATTGGCTTAAGCAAAAGGCATGATTTCTTAATAATGTTGGCAAACCTTAGTGTGGTGCTTTCTTAACAGGTTTGTTGATCATGTGGAAAAATAAATATCAAATATGCTCATAAAATAACCTTTTGTATTTTTTCCCACCACTTTAATAAATATTTGGCACAGGTGCCGTATAATCCATGGTTAAAAATTCTGAATTTTTTTGGTGATGAAGAAATGTTGCCAAGATGACGTGCGCGATGACGTAAATATTAGTATGAAACTAGAATTTTCTGCATAATTGTTATAGGTCTCCATATGTATGAGGGAACAAAAACAAGGTTGCCATATACATAAGAAAATCTGCCAAAAAATCACCAATCTCAGATATTGGCGCATGGATTATACGACACCTGTGCCAAATATTTTTTCTTCTTTATCACTTGTTTAAATCAACCAATATATTTTTCCAGCAAAAAATATATTTTAGGGTGCTCCTTGTCTAAAATTGGCGATTTTTTTCACCAAGCTTGTTTTCGCGCATGTTTGAAGAAACAAGATGGCGCTGAAAACTCGATAGACCAATCAGAAATAAATGAGCATCGCTAACAATATGGTGCCAAAATGGCTTGAAACTGAGTAGCACTTGAAAATATAGACCACCCATTTTTCAGTTAAAATTCGTATTATGAGTTTTTGTATGAGATATTTTGTGAAATTTTATAAAATCATATTTATTTTTCTAATGAAAATTGCCTTAATGCAAACACAAAACATCCTACAATTTACTAATAACCTACAAGGAAATTTTATAAAATTATATTTGTATTTGTAATGAAAATTATCTTTATGTTGTTGTTGCTTATCTCCAAGAGTCTGACGGATTCAGACCAAATCTAGGAATTCGTTGACTGAGAGGAAACTGATGACGAGGGAAGAAGAAGTGTATTTCGTCTCATTGTATATTCATACAATTTAGGATATGCTCAGGAGAAGCTTGGTGTCCATGACATTTAGGACAGAGGGGGAAGGTCGTGTTACCCGCTACAAAAGTGAGGCATTTCAGGTGGCCAGAGGCAAGACGTGCAAAGCAAGTGATGAATTTCCTATAACAGGAAAGATCCAGAGAAAATCCTAACTTTCTACCCTTGTGGAAGTGGTGAGTCAAAGGTACCTGCCAATCGGTTTTAATCTGGGCTTTTCTCAGGGAAAAGAGTTCTAGGTAGGTAAGTGCGGAAAAAGAAGGATGACGTGAGCCCTCCTTTGATAAAGTGTCTGCTATTTCATTACCTTCAATATCCACGTAAGACGCAATCTATTGAAAATAGATATTATGCCGAAGGGAGACAATTTTAAGCTTGTGTAGAATAGAAAGCCTTGTTTGGTCTCCTAAGCAGGTCCAATTTGGTAGATGTTGAATTGAACTACGGTTATCAGTTAATATCCAGACATCACTATAATTAGTTTTACTCATGATAGAATCTAATCCAATGTTGATGGCTCTTAGTTCGCTACGAAAGACCGAACAGAAGTCGGGATTACGTTGACTAAGAGAGAGTTTGTCATGAGGAGTCTCGATGAAAATTCCACTGCCAGTTTGGTGATTTATTTTGCTGCCATCAGTGTAGATTTTTATGTCATTTGATGGTATACTATTAATGATTTCCAAGGCTAGTTGTTTTAGCAATTCAGGTAAACAATCCCTCTGGATGACTGCCTTAGAAAGTTCGTAATTAAAGTGAACATTGGGAAGAGCCTCAGCAGGGTTCAGACCGCAGTGAAGGGCATGTGGTTCGCATTGTTCTCGATTAAGTGTAGTGAGTTAACCAGACTGAAGGGACTGTGCTTCTTTGGAACGGAGTCCGGTTGCTTAGGTAACTTGATGGCCTCACCATGTCAAGGAGGTGTTCCTGGGAAGAGTGGGCGAAGTACGTCGGGAGTTTTTACTCCTGTTAGGGTCACCCAAGGCGTGAAGGCCACTCCATAATTCCCAGCTAACATTAGCAGGCATGGAGCCAAGACAGTCTTCTTCCTCACGGTGCTCCAGTCTTCGGACTACAGAAGCTGCACTTTACATCCCTATGAATCAGTTATCTTTATGTAAATACAAATAACCTAAAATTACTAAATTTTCACTACTTTAAGTAATAGTTTGTGAAATTTTATAAAACTATATTTATATTTGTAATTAAAAAATTGCCTTACTACAAATACAAAATATCCTACACACAATTTATCAGTAACCTATAAAGAAATTTTATAAAATTGTATTTGTATTTGTAAGAAAAATTATTTTTATGACTGTGCTTCTTTAATCTAAAATACACAATATCATAAAATAATAACACAATAACCTAAAATTACTAAATTTTCACTAGTTCAAGTAATAATTAATGATATGGTAGTTATGAAGTGAGATATTTGAATTAATTTGAATTTGAATTTTAGAAAGATCCAATTTTTTATAAAAAAATATACATTCACACACACAATAGAAAGATTTTTTTACACACAAAATCATTTTAAAAAATCTACTTCAATTCTCTATAATTTACTTATATTTAAAGATATTCTCTTTAGACAAAATATTCAGGACAGATATCAATTTTTTAAAATAGTCATTTTCAATTCATGTTGGAATGATAGTGACAGACAAAGATTAAAATACAGTGTTACTGATTAAAATATAAATTAAAACACTTAAATACTTGTAAAATAAAAGAATTTCAGAGAAAAATTGTGATTGTGAGTTGTAAGTTCCCATAATATATGTAATAATATTCATGACGAATTATTGAAATGGTTTGATTTTAAAAGATGTGTCAATGAAAATAACAAATATATTTTTAAGTTCTTAAAAATATATTGAGAAATAAGTGGATGTAACAGGTTTCTTGAAATTATAATGAATATTGAGGAAAATAAGTTATCTCTTTTAGACCAAGGATGACTTGAAAATGGAATTTCACGAAGGTGACAATTATATTAGGAATGTTTGAACAAGCAAAACCAACACAATGAATCCCTTCGCTCGGAAACAACATTTTCAGTCACATAGGGATAATTTACCACTGAAATTCCCAAAAAATTCTACCCATAGGGAAAATTTAAGAGCAAAAAGAAGAAGAAAATCCTTCCAGGATTTTGTTTGATATTTCTTTCATGAAAACTATTCTTATCTGAAATTCGTTTCCATTTTATGTATCTCCTTATAGTTAGCTTTGACGCATATACCCTATGCAGTATATTGTGTAGTAAGTTTATTAAGAAATATGATGACTTATATTTATGCTCAGTATGTAAAAAGGAAACTTTACTAATAAAAAAAGTTATTTTTATGCACTATTATATTTTCCTTTTCTTTAGTATACAGATTATCATTAAAGAAAATGAAAGAGTTAATACACATTCCTTTGCTTTCGTGTAATATATCTGTAATAAAATTTATTCCTCATTACAACATGTACCAATTTATTTAGTAAAATTTATGTTACTACCCGTTTCGAAGTGGTTAACTTAAAATTTATAGTTATAAAAAATGCCCAATCACATAAATAAACGGTCATAACATGTATTTTTTGGTACTCAATTTGTGAAATTTTTCACGTTATACAACGCGTTGTGTGTGTGGCTTCGGAAAATACACTTTCAAACTGATTATGAAAAGACATTTAACAACGGATGACATTTAACAATGAAGAAAGAACACAAGGCTTTAAATGATTAACAATAGTAAGTCATACATATTTGGAATATTTTATCTGAACTAATTTCTAAAAAATATTTTTCAAGAATATCCATCTCAATCGCATTGCGGCTGCAAATAAAATATATAGTGTAAAACAGATACAAAGACCAAAACAAATGTTTACCCTTATAAAGTCAAACTTTATTTTTTTCGTAATTATTTACAATCGGAATCACTTTTACAAAAATTATATTAAAATTTTCATGAATAACTGACAATGCTTTAGATTAGGTTTCCATTAATTTATTCTGTGTGCAATACAAAAAATCATGCCCAAATAAAGTATAATTTTCGATCCGATAATATTAAGGCAGCCAGGAAAAAATTTATCGCACGGTTACCCTCGGCGAAATTTTAATTAAGTCGCCAAGGGTGACCTTATGCCGAATTTCCGATCTAGGAAAACAGCGGGAGAAAATGGCTGAACATATATATATATATAAAAAAAAAAAAACTTATACATTGTTGGTATCTAACAATATGCTCACCTAATTTTATAAAATTAACAAAAAACGCAGATTTATAGATTTCAGACATCAATGATAAAATAATAAATTTCATATGTTATATTATCCATAAAATTTTTCGATTAAATTTTATATTAATGAATTTAAATCGGTAAATATTCATGAGAAGTTAATGACAAATAGGGTTTCTAAAATACTAGTTGACCGGGTTTCCAGTAAAAATGTTTGCCAAATTTGGTGCCAAAAGAAAACGCGCCAAGGGAGACTGTACAGTTATTCTGATACAAGAAATCATTTACATATTTGTATGCTTAAATAAACAAGCAAAAGTATTCCGCAGCTTTTCAACACTGCGAAGTAGACTGCTTAATAGACTAAGACCATTGTAAAGGACTTGAGCATACACTATGATAATTATCTTCTTTCCGAAGAATTCTTCATAGATAAGTGGGACATATTCATATTTCACAAGGGATTAACCCGGGAAAATGTTCTTGTATTTGCATGAAGAAGGCAAAGTCGCAAGATTTATCTCTAGTTGTTTAACAGTGGCTTGTATCGAATCCAATTCCTGAATCACCGAAGAATGCTATCTTGCCACTAGGCCATGCTAAGCCCATGTATTGAAAAGTTTAAAATTATTTTTCAACTATAAGTATTCTCAAATGTTATTGTGAATATTAAACTAAGCATCGATTTGGTTATTACGAAACGTTTATTGCCGATTTTTCTAATAGAGTTTATTAAACAAAGGAATCATTATATAATTTTGTTCCACTGTCAAGTGGCATGATTGTCATTTGAATTTGCATCCTCTTTTTCACAACATTAACGAAAAATGCTTAAAGCCTATAGTTCTTCTTAACCCAATCTCTACTTGCATTATGCCTATGAGTAAGGTACCAAACTTATTATTTTCTGGACAAAAGAGCGACATATAAAGCCATCAGGATTTCAAGGCATTTTGTGACAGCATACAAAGAAATTATAAAATCACTGTTTAATATTTCATTTCATGTTCATTTCTCAACTATAGTTAACAATATTGATAGTTAATTATTTCAATAAAAATGTTATAAGTGACTTGATAAAAACACATTCCGAATGGATACTCAATTCATAAATATGTCAGTGATCATTGTTTTTATTCATAAAAGCAGAAGGTGTTCAAGATAAATAATAAAAATAAGAAACAGATGCAGTATAATTCAAGATGCCAAATTCCGAGTTTGGTAATTTTTTGATGGAATTTCTTATGTATCTAGCAACCTGGATTTTGTTACGTCATAGATATATAGACCTATAAAAATTATGCAGAAAATTCTATTTTGGCAACCCTAGTAATTACTTCTTCGCGCACATCGCAATACATCATCTTGGTAACATTTTTTCATGGCCAAAAAAAACTCTGAATTTGGAATTCTAAATTATACGTCATCTGTGCTAAGAATACTTTTAGAGAATTAGTTAAAATATTTTTTTACGTTACTATAAACATTTAGCTAATGTTTGTCCAAAATTTCTTTGGAATGTTATTTAAACAACTCAATTAAAGGTCTAAAAGACAAATTAAAAATATGCATTTATTCAACTACGCCCATTAATTTAAACTGATCATGACAGGATATAGAAAAAGAAACATATATGTGACATGGTGTAAAAAAAATGGGTAAAAGAGGGAATTTTGATTTTAATATATATTTCATCAAAGTTCTTATATCAAAAAGCACATTTGAAGAAAATATGCTCGTCTCACATTGAATATTTAGGAAGTTCGGAGTAGTATGCAATAAACGTTTTAGTTCTAGCAAAAATTCATATAACAAAAGTTTCCACATAGAGTATTTTGCACGTCATGTGTTTTAATTTTATGGGAAAATAAATCAATATTTCATTAGATTAATATCAAAACACGGGAACGTATTAAAAACATGAATAACATGTTATAATATAGGCAACGTATCATATTTTAGGATAATTTAAATTTTTTAAAAGCTTTTTTAGTGTGGTCATACAGACTTTCAAATTTCAAAACCAGTGGCGGAGGAATACATCATTTCGCGGAAGGATATAGAAGTTGTTAAATAAACAGTCTAGGCTTTACAGAATTTTCAGACAGTTTCGTCTCCGCAATCGACTGCAACAGATCACAAGGGGATCATAATCCCAACCCAGTGATTTGTTCTTCTTTCTTCTCTCTTCTTTTCTTCTGCTTATTGTCTTTCTTCTTCCTCATTCTGGTTGCCTCGCAAAAGGGTGAGAGTTCCCTTGAGTGGGTACAGCCGCTGTGTTGCTATTAGCTCCTATTGGTCAATAAATCACCCACGTGTTTACAGTATATACAGACAAATGACAATTAAAAGAACAGTACTGGTAATTGAAGCCCTCAGAAATAAATTCATTATTTTTGCCTCTGCTTCAGAGAAACGAAAGTTGAGCTGCGATCTTCAATACATAAATTGGCGAATTGGTTAGCTCAGGTGAAGCTGGTGTGTATCCCCTTGTTGGATTCAGTGTTGGTGGTCATTTCAAGTCCCGAAATTTTATCATAACACTTACGAAGAATAAAAAATTTTCTACCCACCCATGGGAGAATCATCTTCAAAATAATGAAACTAAAAGAAAGAAGTAATTATAGGAAAGGAGGGACTCTTTCAACTAGTGTTTCCCTTTCTCATACAAAAGAGAATATCTGGTTTAATCGAGGAAGTGAGGAGTGTCCGTAAGTTAAGTTCAGGGGACTTACTGGTTAAAGCTTCTAACTCTACAAAAGCAGTTATGATTTTTAACATGCGAGTGTTAACTAATATTAAGGTAACTGTTTTGCCTCACGGCAATCTGAATTTTACACAGGGTGTAATTTCCAAAGGTGATCTATCAAACTCACCGATGGATGAAATACTAGAAAATTTGCAGAGTCAGAAGGTCAGTGCCGTAAAGCGCATTACTGTCAGAACAAATGACAAGATCATAAGTACGAAGCATCTTATTCTGACTCTTGCGAACCAGACTTTCAAGACAATATTAAAGCTACATACTTGAATCTGTCCATTCGACTCTACATACAAAATCCATTGCACTGTTTTCAGTGCCAAAGTTTTGGGCACACTAGAAATGCTTTCAGAAGCAAACAAACTTGAGCTCTATCTCAGCAGTAGTTGGCCACGATTATTCGAGCTGCTTAGCAAAAAAGGCATGAGTTAACTGCCATGGTGGCAATCTCTCCAATTCTCGATGTTGCCCAATATGGGTACTCGAAAAAGAAATTACAACCTATAATGCCAAACATCATTTTCTTACCCGAAGGCCAGAAAACAAGTTACAATCTCGATGTTGCCCAATATGGATACTCGAAAAAGAAATTACAACCTATAATGTCAAACATCATTTTCTTACCCGAAGGCCAGAAAACAAGTTACAATCTCGATGTTGCCCAATATGGGTACTCGACAAAGAAATTACAACCTATAATGTCAAACATCATTTTCTTACCCGAAGGCCAGAAAACAAGTTACCTCTCACAGACCACAGCTTGGTATGAGTTATGCAGATGCTGCAAAAAATCACCCTAACTATTAGTACACAAAAAATAAACTTTCCCTTTTTATTAAAAAATCTCATTCTAAATAACAACTCAAGCGCTAAAACCAACAGCTCCTATAATTAGAAAAGCTGTTTTGGCAAGATCAAGTATCTTTAAGACATCTAAACTAAAATCTGCAAAGGAGACTCCTCGTAAATCCTAATTATAATAATTTTCTTTGTTTGGACAACCAAGGAACTTCCGTTGTTTGATCCACATCTTGATGACTATCATGTTTATTACATCAGCATATAAGACCGCATGTGTTGCTCTTCAGGAAACTTTCTGAAATCTAATAATAATATTTCTAGGCGTGTGTTCAACTGCTTTAGAAAAGACTGTGGTAATGACGATGCAATGTCCAGTATTGTTGGCATATTTAAGTAAAATAATTTCCTCAGTACTGCCCATCCACATAATACTACGTTACTGGCTGTGGCTCTAAGAATTCAAACAACATGCTTGATTACAGTTTGTATTTGTCACCACATGATGTCAGCCGCCAACTCCATTTATATAACTAGGTGACTTTAACGGCCATAATTTCTTGTGGGAAGTTTATGATACAAATTCGCGCTGTTAACAAATATTGCCGACAACAGTCTTTGTCTGGTTAATACAGACGAAAAAGCATATTTTCATGTACCCACAATAACCTTTCATTCTCTCGACTAGGCCATTTGCCCTCCATCATTACTGCCATTATTAAATTTAACAAGAAGAAATGATCAATAGAATAGCGATCATTTACCTCTCGTCAACTCCCATACTGAAGGTAGTAGTGTAGGAAAACGTTCACCTATTTATGTGTACAGTCCTCCTTAGAAGAGTTACCTTCTTTAAGTAAACACAAGAGTCACAATCCCAAGGTACCCCAGAGATCTATCCTCTTCTTTTTTCTTCTCTCCTCTAATCTTCTGCTTCTTTATTGCGATTACCTCGCAAGAAATTCCTCTTCAGTAGCTATTGCCATCCTGTTTGCATTACCTCCGCTTTGGGCCTATCACACACGTGCTTGTTGTTCATGGAATCCCGTGTCCCTGGACAGGAGGATCCTGGTAATTGAGGCCCAAAGACATCAATACATTTCTTTGGCCTATGCTTCAGATATTCAAAGGTGTGCTGTTATCCTCAACACATTAATCGGCTTTATGGATCAAGTGATTAATACATCTACCGGATGACTCTTTAAGGGTGAAAGCCATCACAGGGATGTACTGTGAGTGTATAGGACCTGGCTGACTCTGGTGAAGCTGTTCTGCATCCCCTTGTTGTACTCAACGGTGGATGGTTTGGTTAGCTCCCGAAATTTTATATTTATTTTAATAGAGAGTGTTATTTTTTCTCTCATGGAAGTAACTAACAAAAGAATACAAAATTTTTTATGATTAAAATTATATAAGAGGGATAATTTTAAAAAATATATTCTCCTTTCATTACACATAAAGGAATATCTGGAGTTAAAGGGAATGAAGAAATATACGGAAACTATGCTCAGGAAACATAAGGGTAAAGGTTGCGTCAAACACCCAAGCAGCTGATGTTAGTAACATGCGCATGCTTGCAAATCTTGAGGTGGCCATCTCCCCACATGGAAATTTAAATTTTTCTTGTGGAGTGATCTCCGCAAGGGCTCTGTTGAATATGCCGACGGAGCAGGTATTTGAAAATCAAAAGAATCAAAAAGTCTGAGCTGTTAAACATATAGCCGTCAGACGAGATGGAAAACTTGTTAATGCACATCACCTATTTCTTTCGTTCGCCACAATAGACCTGCCGTAATCAATTAAAGCGGCTTATATGAACTTACCCGTCCAGCCATACACACCCAATTCCAACCATTGTTTCCAATGCCAACGTTTTGATCATTCGAATACAGCATGCAGAAGCAAGCTAACCTGGGTCTGTTGCACAATAATCACCCGCGAATGTACTAACTGCATTGCACTGTTAAAGAGTGTGGTCGTGAAGAAAACATGAGAGAAGGATGTGTGAGGGCTGGCTACTCTCTCACACTGTGACCTCTTTGAATATTCTTTGAGAAACTTCCGCCGAGTTCTTCGGCGTTTTATGGGTATTTTATATGAATTTAGAAAGGCTGTATCATTGAATAGTCTTCTGACCGGAGGCCAAATATGTTTAAAATTGCTATTTTCCGAATGTACCGCAAAATAGCGGATTTAAAACGAAGAGGGACACGGACCTCGACAGCTAATTTTTGAGAAATTGTCATGGAAAGTATTTTGAGTATATATGGAATAGGAATATCTGTCCTACGACAGAAAATTGTAGTTTACTACTTTTTCCGGCCTGTAGATTCGTGTTACGCAGGTTTCAAATTTGGCCAAAAAGGACTGTGGTAATGAATGTGTGTAAACACAAATTTAAAAGTATGAAAGTGGCAATAAATGTGTAGATCCTATTGTAAATAATTTCCTATTTAAATTTAAGGCAATGAATGAGAGATATAATGCGGAAGTAGTCTACGTTAGTGACTGAGTGAAAGCTTGTAATATAACCTTGTGATACCAAAGTAAAATGTGTGAATGGTGCGTATTGTGTAATGTGGCATGGGTCAAATACACCGCACAAAAAGGAAATACAAGATTGAGGGAGGCGTCTAGTTGTCAATGCGAAAGTGGAAGTGGAGCGTGTGGTCTAGCTTAAATGCCAAAGAGGGAGAGTACCAGTCTTAAGAGTCCAGGGTTAGTGCCCGGCCCTTGGTAAGTGGAAACCTCGTTGACCGCCGCGACATTGAATTTAGTAGCTGCGCTGTGACGACGTGACTGTTTCTGGTGATGCTTATGAGAAACGACCCCACAATGCTGTGTGGTTAGGAGAGCAAGTGAAAGGGAGGTGAAAGGCCCACAAGAAATCCTCCCTTTTCCAAATTCGACTGTTTACGTAGTCCGATGGATAGAAGAACCGTAGGATTGAGCCCCTATGTTGATCCGACTTCTTGGAAGCGTATGATTCACGGCATGTTGGAGTAAGGTGGATTACATTACTGGAAGCCTTGCTGGTTACCCTACACTGCAGAGTGGAAAGGGTGGCGGATCCGTGTCGGGGACGATTCAGGTGGTACGTTTGAAGTAACCAATTTAGTTTGGGAGCTGAGCCGAACAAAGCTCAAATTTTATTCCTTTGTAGGGTGACATCTTATAGCTTTTAATACACTGGTGTGCAAAACTTAGCAACAAGTGCGTTTTTTGTCATAACTCTACAAGAAATCATCCGATTGACATGAAATTTGAATACGATGTACATTATTCTATAGTTAAACGATGGTAAAAGAATAATGGCGCAGAAATGAATATAAAGCTTAAAGTAGGGTATGGAACAAAAGAGGCTTTATTTGACATATAGTGGCGTTACACATGATTGCCTGAAGAAGCGTAAGTACAACTGGCAGATGTTCCCTAGTATGGGATATGCCCTCCCCTTACTGTAATTGTTGCTTGGCATCGTCTCTCCATGCTAAGCACCAGATTATCCAGAAGTTCTTGGGGTAAACGTCTCCATTCCTCCTTTAAGGCTCCTTTCAGCTGATAGGTGTTACCAGGAGGATACTGTCGTATCGCAAGACGTCTCCCTAATGCATCCCACACATGCTCTATGGGATTTAGATCTGGAGAGTAAGCTGGCCAGTCCATTCGTGTAATATCTTTACTTTCCAGTAGCTCTTGAACATTAGCAGTACGGTGTGGACGGGCATTGTCATCCATAAATATGAAGTCTGGTCCAATGGCCCCTCGGAACAGGTGCACATGGGGTAGGATTACCTCATTGCAGTAGCGGTCTCCAGTTACAGAACCTCGATTGAAGATCTGAAGCTCAGTCCACCCGTTCAAAATAATGCCACCCCAGACGAGAACTCCAGGACCACCGTAACGATCTCTTTCCGCGATGTTATTAGGATGAAATCGAGCTCCAACCTCTCTCCAGATCAACTGACGTCGAGAATCGCTTGTAGCACTAAAACGACTCTCATCTGTGAAGAGGACGCGACTCCATTGATGAGGTGTCCAGGTTTCATGTTCTCTGCACCACTCTAAACGGTGCCGCCGATGGCAAACTTTCAAAGGTATGCAGCGTTCAGGACGTCTAGCAAATAAGCCACCTTTGTGGAGGCGTCTGGACACTGTAAATCTTGATACTTGTCGTCCTATGGCTGTGCACAGTTGCTGAAATATGGTGATCGCTGACTGAAAACGGTTTCTTTTCGCCTGGAGGACAATGTAACAGTCATCTTTTGGTGTTGTTTTCCTTGGACGGCCACCACCAACCTTCCGAACAGCTGCACCAGTAGTTTTAAAGGCAATCCAAGCACGAGAAACAACACTTTTGTTGATCCCGAATTCTTCGGTGACACTGGTCACACTACGCCCCTCCTCAAGCTCCCCAATCATTCTTCCTCGAGTAAAGTCATCTAAATGATTTCTTGAAGACATGTTCCACAAAACAAATCACTTGCACTTACAGCGAATGTCTTTAACTACGGTGCTCTTCATTCTTTTATCACAGTTTTGACCTGCTCGCGCCGACCCACAATGTTTACGTACACTTACATCACCTATGACGTTTTATTTCGAAACTTTGCATGCAAATAATCTTTCTATTGAATTACGTGCATATTATACTGCAGTTTCATGGCTCTCTTATACTTTGTTGGGGAGCTGTGGCCGAAAAACCACTTGTTGCTTAAGTTTTGCACACCACTGTATATGGGAGCCAGTCCCATAGCGATTTTCAAGTGTAATTTTGAGCATTATACGTTCCCGGACAACAGCCCAGAGTCTATCCGGGAAGTAAAAACTCTGTCTTGACAGTTCGATTCCTCAGGGTTTCGTTAGTCAAGTTCTTGGAAATAGCGAACCATCTGTCCTTCACCTCCTCGTGGTGGCTCCTGGTAACGTCAGTTTCTGACGGCCAGCGAAGGCAGGGGGATCCTTTTGAGCTGTTTTTTGCTTTAAGCTCGATTTCAACGAGTGGATTTTGATTCACTCGTTCCCCATGGCTTCACACTCAGAGTGTCCCGAAAGGGAACTCGAGGTGTATAACTGCGAGACAGTTAACGCAGAGCTTAAACCTGACCTTCTTAAATTACTTGAGCTGGATAGAGACATTCAAGATACACTTGCTTCAAGCAAAGCGAGTGCTGGATTCCAGCAGAAAATAAGACAGACACTCTCTGAGATAATGAACATTGCCATCTCACAGATTGAGAAAAATGCATACTTAGAAGGCATGACTAAGGCTAAAGAAATTTTAGCCCCACCAACTTTTGCCGAAGTTGTTAAAAAGAAAAATAAAACTAAATCTAAAAGAGAAGCAAGCAAAAGCATCACTCGTCGAGAGCGCTCTAGGCAAAGAAAAGACAACGTTGTCATTATTTATCCTAAAAAGGAGGCAACGTCGGAAGAAACTGAAAACGTGATCAAAAAAGCGATCAATCCTACTAAACTAGGACTCAAAATTAAAAATGTGAAACAAGTCCGAAAAGGTGGAATCCTAGTCGAGACTTACACAAATGAAGAGATAGACAAAATTATTGCTGAAGTGCAAAAGAACGACATTACTAAACACACCCATGAGGCCAAAAAGCCAGAACTTAAAAAGCCAAGAATTATTCTCTACAATGTAGACCAGGACATTCCTAAGGAGGAGATTGCTGAGAGAATCATTACACAAAATTCACTTAGTAAAGAAGTGGAATTAGAGGTGGTACATGGATTCAAAAGTAAGTTTGGTATGAACTGGATTGTTAAACTAAACGGACAGGCTCTATCTGAACTTAATGGAAAACAAAACGTTTTCCTTGGATGGTCTAGCATCCAATTCAGGGAATATTTAAGGGTCACACAATGTTTCAGATGCCTTAGATTTGGACATAAGGCCTCTGATTGCAAAAGGGAAGATACCTGCAAAAGATGTGCAGAAACCCATATTGATAAGGATTGCAAACATAAATTTTGCTGCATAAATTGCTCAGAGAGTAACAAAAAGTACAAAACCAAATGCAATGTCGAACATTTCGCCAATAGCAAAAAATGCCCAATTTATGAAAAAGAGATTAATAAAATAATTTCCAGAACCAACTATGAATAAATACAACAAAAATTTTAAATTAAATTGCGCCCACATTAATCTTAATCATTGTAAAGCGGCAAACTCCTTACTCTCTGAAGACTTTAAGGAACTAAACCTCGACTTAGTTTCCATTAACGACCCATATGTTTTTGAAAATCATATCACTGGCGTCTTTCAAGACCTTCTAATCGTGGCCAGTAACAATCCCAGAACGGCGATTATCACCAAAGGCAATATCCAAATTTCACCTATTCTAATTGAACCTGAAACGGTCATTATACAGACGTTTATTAACAATGGACCTACTCTCTTCTGCTCCGTCTACTGTCCTCCTTCAAAACGTCTGCAATACTCTCTCCAGTCCTTAGAAACACAGCTCAGTTTTCATTGCGACAAAAGATGGATCATTTACGGAGATTTCAATGCAAACTCCCCAGTTTGGGGACCACGCAACTCTGATAACATAGGTGAACTCCTCCTAGACTTCATCTCAAAATACAACCTGATCATTGAAAACGACCCCCTAAGCAAGCCGACTTATCATAGTACGCTTGGAGACAGCTGGATAGACATTATGCTAACGAAAAACCTCTATGAAGTCAAAATAGTAGACTGGTGTATCAAGGACAAATTTACTGCAAGCGATCATTTACTAATGACTTGCTCTATTTGTAATGCCAAGATTAGAGCAAAACATAACATACGATGGAACAACCAAACACTCAAATGGGATCAATTTTCTACGGCCCTAAAGGACTTAATCGCAGAATTTCCTATTGACAAAATACAGGACATAGACACTACCATTCTTTTTATTGAAAACAGGATCAGTTCTCTTTGTAAAAATTACTCCAAAAAGGCTCCAACAAAAAACAATCAAAATTACTGGTGGACTCAAGAACTAACCTGCGAAAGAAGCAGAGTTAGAGCGCTCAGGCGCAGATACCAAACTCAAGATGAAGACAGTCTCAGACGAAAATTCAAGATTGAATATAAAAAGGCTGCAGCTTCTTACAGGAAGCGTGTTTCCGAGGTCAAGAAGTCAGCATTTAGAGACTATCTTAACAGCATAACAAATTCCAACGCTTTTGGAGGTGCCTATAAAATTATTAAAAATAAACTCAAGTCCCCTAAAGTCATTAATCCTGTTATTTCCAGCAATGGCTCTTTAATAGATAATGCTACTGAATCCACCAACGAAATCCTTAAATTCCACTTTCCTCTTTCAGCAATCCAATATCCTTCTCTTGAACCTAATACTTCTAACGATCCGCCATTCACGACGGATGAAATTGAAATGACCATCAAGCAGATGAACAACAACAAGGCTCCAGGCTTCAATGCGACTTGCCTCATCATTTATGCTGAATTATTCCAAATCGACAAAAATTAGGTATGTGGCCTATTCAACCTCTGTCTCAGCAAAGGAGTGTTTCCCAGAATTTGGAAAATTGCAAAGGTTGTTCTAATTCCTAAGGATGGAAAGGATCCTAAACTTTGCGAATCTTATAGACCCATTTGCCTGCTTCCAGTTTGGGGCAAAATTCTAGACAAACTTTTGATGAATCGCCTCTACTATTTCTACCATACCAACAGACTTTTGCATCCATTGCAATTTGGATTCCTTAAGGGAAAGTCCACAAATGGCGCCACTAAAACCATTGTGGATATTGTCAATAACAATAAGGCTAAACGAAACTATACCTGCCTTATTTCTTTGGACATTAAAAATGCCTTCAATAGTGCTCGCTGGGAAGACATTCTTTCCATTCTCCTCAAGCATGGGGTTCCAAGAAATCTCTACTTTGGAGTCTATTCCTTTCTGAAAGAAAGAACTTTCCTAAACGATCAAAATCAGAAAACTTCCTACACAAATGGAGTACCTCAAGGCTCCAGTCTTGGGCCTTTCCTCTGGCTACTCATAACGAATGAACTCCTAGTTCAAAATTTTGGTGAAGGAGTACATTGCCAGACGTTTGCTGATGACATTGCTCTAATTCTCACAGCGAGCTCATACTTCAAGTTCTCAAAACTCTCCAGACGTCCCCTTGAAATTATATCCAATTGGGCAAAACACTATAGATTGAATTTAAGCATTCATAAATGCAGCTATACTATTTTTGAACTTAATAAAGAGATCACCAGAAGACCAGGTATCAAAATTAGTGGACAAAGTATACAGTACTCAAGAAATTTGAAATATCTGGGACTGCTGTTTGATCCCAAACTCAACTGGAACTCCCATCTCAACAATAGTAAAGAGAATATTAACAACCTAAACAACAAAATAGCAAGAATCACCAGGGCGACATGGGGTGTCAAACCTCATATTCTCAAACATATTTACTTAATGGCAATTGAAAGTATCATCCTCTACGGATGTCAAGTTTGGTATAATGGAACTGTTAAAATGAATAGAACTCTTCTGCAAATACAAAGAGTACCTTTGCTTAAAATTACGAAAGCATACAGAACCACCTCCACTCCAGCCCTTCAGATTCTCTCAGGATGTGTTCTGATCTTTCTTAAAGCTGACTCGCTCAAGAAAAGATTCAAGCTGTGGAAATGTGGAGAAACAATAAAAATAAATCAATTACAACTTAGCAGCAACAACGCGTGGATTTATAAATTAAATATTGAACCTCCTTGGCTCAGGAGATATATAGACTGGAACCTCAACCCCAATCATGAGGACCACTTTGCTTACACAGATGGCTCTCGGATTAACAGAAGAACAGGCTTTGCAGCACTTATCTCCCAAGAAAACTCCCTCATCCATTCCATTAAGAAAAGACTGAACGATGAAGCAACAGTTTTTGAAGCAGAAGCCAGAGCCATTCTGGCTTCCATCAAATATGCCAGGGATAACAACATTATACTTCATATTCATACTGATTCCAGATCAGTTCTTTTGGCACTTTCTTCCACTGATGTCATCAGCGATACTATCTCTGACATCAAAAATATTTTAAGTCTTATTCCTAATTTGATCACCTTCCACTGGGTTAAAGCCCATGTGGGAATTTATAACAATGAACTGGCGGACAAGGCAGCTATAGAGGCTACAGAAGCTGATGAGATTTATGACCACATCAAGTTTAGCAGGCAGCAAGTAAAAAAACTGCTGGAAGAATGGGAAATGGAAAGCTGGCAGAAATCCTGGAATGACTCTTCTAAAACAAGAAGACTTTTTGAACTTTGTCCCAAGGTAACCAGGAAGCGCCTTCTACCGGACTTCTTTCTCAATCATGTCTATACCGGACATGGGGCATTTGGGACCTACAGACACAGATTCCATAATCAGTCCAAGATCTGCGACTACGACAACGAGACCTCAGATCCTGAACAGGATATCCTTCACTGTCAACGTCATGCAGACATCAGGAAAGCTCACTTCCCTCCATTGTTCCAGAACATTTCCTTAAGACGCCTACTAATGATTCCTGCCGCTCAAAGAGGAATAAGAGAAATCCTTCTAAGGGAGATCCAACTCCAAATGGACATCTCTTCTATTGATTCAGAAGAAGATTAAAGCTCATGTTACTGTCATCTTTTCTAAATATGTAAATTTGTATATAATCAAATGTTTAATCTTTTTATTATTATTATTGTATTCTTTTACTTTGTATATTATTGTTAATAAAGGCTGTTGAGCCACCAACAAATCTTCCAGTCAGGGAGGTCACAATAGATTGCCTCCCGATTTGTACTTTTGAGACTTTCTCCTCCATTTGAGACCTTATTTCGGACATTTAGCGAAAGCTGTCCAACTTTTTCTATATCTCTCGTACATTTTGACTGGATTATGAAGCGACGTTCCTACACCGTATACCCTCAGGTGGGTCGGTGCATCTTTATGTTACACCAGTGTATATATAGCGTTTATCATTATATATACAAAATCAGATATCTATACAATATGTCTTCGAAAGTGAAAAGTCCTTCTAAGAAGGCCAATAAAAGTGTCAAGTGGTGCGTCTGTGCCAGAAATATAAAGTAGACTCAAGTGTTGTGGAGGCCCTCGTCGAGCATTTAGCTGCGGCGAAAGGTGAGGTGGCACCTCAAAAAGGTCTAAAGAGGAGGCCTGAAATGGTCTCCGCTGAATGTCAGACCAAGACCGAGGCTGACGCAACCATAACAATGGAGCAGAGTAGCGAGTCAGCTCCGAAAGAAGAGTGGCAGAAAGTCACGAAAAAGAAAAAGAAAGCTGGACGAAACGACTCAAAAGCTGACCTAAAGCCAGATCAGCAAACGGGGCAGTAGCCCAACAGCAAGTCCCCGATCATCAAAGTTCACACGGGAAAGGGTCCTATCAGGTCATATGCCGATGTGGCCAAGAGTAAAGGGAAGAAGAGGGCACAGGCCTTAGTGTTTCCTAAACCAGGGAGCGATTTGACGTCAGACGGCGTCAAGACTGACTTAAAAGGGCTATCGACCCGAGAAAGCTGGGCGTGGTAGTTCAGTGATTAAAACCCTTGAACAACGGTTTAGCTATAGAGTTGAAGAGCGCTAAGAATCTTAGTACTATGCGGGAAAAGATCCAAGAAGTGCTCAAAGAGAAAGTAGAAGCTCGGGAGCCGGCACGGCGGTTACTCCGAGTAATGATATATGACCTCCCGGGCACGGACGGTGAGGTGGAGGTCCTTGAGGTCCTAAGATGCCAAAATCGAGATCCCCGAAGGCTACGTAAAAGTGGTCTTCAAGCTAAAATGCAAGGGGTCAGAGAAACACTGGGTGCTGGAAACGGCACCTGAAGTGCTTAAACCTCTTATCAAGAAGGGCAAAGTCAGCTGCAGCTGGCAAAAACATCGGGTAAAGGAGTTCCTTGAACCCACAAGATGTTTTAAGTGCTGTAGGTTCGGGCACCTACAATCTAAGTGCCCAGGAAAGGTACAGACTTGTACAGTGTACGCGGGCGAGCACTCCTTCAAAGAGTGTGAGAAGGAGACGCTGTGTCAATTGCGTCAGGGTAAACAATATGTTCAAACTGAAACTTGGTTGTGGACACAAAGCGGTTGACCTACGCTGCCCACAGTACAAGAGGGAGTGCAAACGTATTCGCTCTCGTACCAACTATGGTTGATACAACCAACTGTATAGACAATGGCATTTTGCAGATAAACCTTGCAAGATCTAGGGCGGCAACTCTGGAGATTTTAAAAAAGTTGGAACTGGGTTCGTCCGACATCCTTCTCCTGCAGGAGCCCTATTTGGTGAACGGCGAGATCGCGGTCTTTCCACAGACATGTTCGGAGGCTCATATCGCCGACGGAATGGCTGCGGTTGTCGTTAATAACACCAAACTCAGCGTCTGGATTAAACATGCGGAGGCTCATATCGTAGTGGTAGAAATCAAAGATCTGCGCCAATCGCTACTGGTAGTACCGATTTATGTTCCTCCGAGAGCAAACATTGGCGGTTTTCTAGAGACTCTCGAAAAGATCATTCAGTTCCACACAAGAGTTCTCATAGGAGGAGACTTTAACGCCAGGCATCAACTGTGGGATCCCGAGGTTCGTCTAGAGCGGAAACCAAGCAAAGGGAAGCCCTTGTGGAATTCCTCATCCGAAACGACCACGTCATATTAAACGATGCAACCTCCGGACCGACCTTTGAAACTGTGAATGGAAGGAGCTGGATTGATATGTCGGTGACGACGGGTGCCCTACAGTCGTCCTTCTCATCGTGGAAATTAGTTGAAAACTGCTTAAGCGATACTATATTTCCTTCAGGCTAGTAACAAAACTCTTAAAGAGTAAAAATATGGATAATTTAAGACTAGGTAAATATCGCCTTCAGAGATTGGGTGCAGACTTTAATAAAAAAAAAAGCACCCGATCTCAACGAGATCTATAGATATTTTAAATGACTTCTGCTTTTTATAATTTTCAGTTTTTTATATATTTTATTTTGCTACTTAGATAAAAAAATAAAAAAAAACTATTTATGCTTATTTGTTTTGAGTTTTAATTAAATTATTTTAATTCTAACTTTTTCTTCCCCAGAGATGCAGTTGTTTCTTCAAAAATAGGCAGTGGTAAAACTTGTCTTTCTCACCTGGAAATTGTACTGGTTTTATAGCTCTTTCTCCAACTTGTGAACTGTCCCAAAACTCTTAAAGAGTTTTGGGTCAATTCACAAAGATATTTCAAAAGTTGCTTAACCACACAAAGTTTGTACACTGTATGGTTAAGCAACTTTTGAAATATCTTTCTGAGACTCATGGGCTTATTATGGCTGGTGTTAATAGACAAGACGAGGCACAGAAACTCTGCAAGGGTGCAAATGTACTTGCTTCCACTCTTGGAAGATTGAAGGTATTTAATTCAAACTCTTGTAATCAAAAGAAAATTTATCATTTTAAAATATTTTTATGGACAAATGTTTCTCTCTCTCTCTCTCTTTAACTATTTGATAAACTTGATTTTACTCAGCTCTATTTTAAATCTTTTATTCTTTTTTTTTACTTATACACAATTTGCTTATCTATGCATTTCGTGATTTTGAAATTTCATAATTTTATCTAAATGGTACATGTTAAATATTTTGTTTTAATTAAGTTTTGGTTTCTAAATATTTGTTCCTGTACTTTATTGTATAATAGCTGTAATTTTTTAAATTAATCTCTATATTTTATCCATATGCAATCGCAAGTCTGCTTTATTCTTATATTATAGAAGTTTTATTTTGTAAGATTACTATAATACATGTGTGTGTATATGTATTCTTGGAACTAGTAGATATCTCCCTTTATTGGCCATTATTGTGACTATTTTCACCGCCACTTAGCGATGAAAATGTCGCAACCTACAATGGGCGCCCATTGGCGTCAAAAACTGGGTTCCCCCCCCCATTTTGAATTACTAGGCCTAACACTACATAAGAGAAAATAATAATAAATATGTAAATAAAGCGGGGTGTTCCCTCCCAACAATTTTAAATTGCTTAGCTTAATAGTACATAAGTAAACAGTAATCGTGATAAGAATTGATTAAGATTCTATTTAAAAATATTTCAGAATTAAAATTAAAGATAATGTTACACTATAATTTACTTTTCATGGCCTTTTTTTTCGTGAGACACTGATTTTTAAAATTCTGTATTACACTCAAAATTTCAAATAAGAAAATTAAAATTCAGCATGGCAATTATCAACAAGAAAAATATACGATTTTTCTTAGCATTCACTCTGATATATATCCTATTTATCATTTGATTCAGAGAAAACAATAGGTTTAAATTTCATTCACTATGTTCTTTTCAATTTTGTATGAGAGAAAATGTGATTTAAAGTATATCTATTGGAAAACCCATTACTAAAATGTCAAACTCCATGGAATAGAGTAATAAAATACTATTTAATCCTTTCAATAAAAAAAATTGTTATAAAAGCAGAATTGCTGTTTTCTGCAATCATCCCCAATAAGTTTTGCTCATCATATGAGAGTGTTTTTCTTAAATTTTAAAAGTGTACTAAAAAATGACATTCTTAGTCTGTTACACAAGATTTTATGAATCTTTTACATATTTATTCAATAATATCATGGTTATTTATCAATTTCTGGATCATAATAGCATATAAAATCATTTAAATTATTTTGTGTCTGAAAATGATAAATACCTACATCCCTTCATTGTTATTTTCAATTAATTTACTTTAACTGTAATTTACTGTAATTTTTCTAAAGGAAGTTTTTTGCTCACTGGAAAATAAAAAAATTTAGTTAGTAGTTTTTCCAGCATATTTTTTGTAATATTTGCCATGTCTTTTTGTTCTTCTAGTTGGAAAACTTGGTTAACAGAAACTGCTATCTCAAAGCTGTAGCCAAAGATGCATTTGTTGCTCAAATACATTCTTATAAATCACATCACAAGAAAAAAGTATTTATGAGAAAACATTGGATCTTCAAGCTGTGGCCAAATCTTTAGATTACCCTTATACACCATGTAAGAATATATAATAGACTTAATAAATATATTTTCAATTAATTATTTTCTTTTAAATACTTAAGCATAACTACATATACAGTAATTTTATTAAATATGAATATAATTAATTTTTACACATAATATCTAGTAAAATTCAATGATAAATATATCACTTGCCAAGCTGAGCAAAGTGGTATTAAATAATCTAGTATGTTTCACAAATTGTTACCATCATGGTTTCATGGCTAGTTATTTTTCTCAACTGTAGTTAAATGTTGTATATAAAAGGAAAATTTTGCTACCCTCTGAAAACTTTTTTTTCTATGAAGTATATAACAAATATTTGACTGAAATATGTAGACAAACTATTTCTTTACAAAATCATAAATTTTTATTAAAAATTATTTTTGGACATTATTATACACAAATTCCTTTCAGTATAAAATATTTTTAATACTTTGCACTTGATTTAGCTTCAGAAATTTTTCTTCCTTTTCTTTGGTGATTTTGACCTAGATTTTGTTCTATGTCGATGCTTTTTCAATAATTTTTCGTGAGATTCGTGATGTTTTTTCCTGGAAATATAAATATTGATAAACATAATGCTATAAAAGATAATACAAAATTATTTCAAAATGCATTTCTTTGTAAAAATATATACTAAAAACTAAAATCATGTACATTTCATGAATTTACTATATTATTTTACATAAACATCAATGTAAAATTCTTATCTTGTTTACCTACAAAAAATGCAGAATTTAAAACTAAAGTTGATTAAAATACAAGTTATTTAGAATAGAATTGAGTATTTAACTTTCTTAATATATTAAACAGCATTTATTTATACATTGAATTTTATTCCTAAAAACGTTGTTTACGGTTTTATTTTTTCAGGAAATCAAAATACCATGTTTAAAAAGGTATTTTATAGAAATAGGCAAATATTATCAACATGAAGAAAAATTGTTTCTAAAATTTCCATCCCGAGACACACTATTGAATGACACATAACTGCAATTAATATATCTCTTTAATATAATTAAAAAAATGATATGAAGAACTGTATTGCATTCAGCTTAGTCCTTGACAGATATCACAGATCTTCTGCAATTGGCAGTAATCATACATTTTGTTTTACCTGACTTCATTAGATTTAGTAGAACTTCAAAGAGTCAACCTACGATGTCAGTATTAAAAATGCAGTATATTCCATAATGGAAACTTTCCATGTACCTTTTAATAAACTTGTAAGCATTGTAACTGATGGTACTCCAGCAATGCTGGGCAAAAAAGAAGTGTTATATTGGGCTTATATGAGATGATTCTCAAATTCCACAAGAACATCTCCTTACCAAATACCTAAATTATACTGATTTTATGAAAACAGTACATTGTAAATTACATTTGCACCAATACACACAATCATCAACAATTAAAAAATTTCCTTAAAGAATTAATAGATGAAGAGCTTCCAAATGGCATTAATTTCTTTCGCATTATTAGAGTGTTATCTAGCTTCAACATATTAAATCGATTTGTAGATTTGTTTGATCCCATAACTCATTTCTAAAAGAAAAGCAAATAACCAATTCAGAATTAGACAATGATAAGTGATTATAAGACTTAATACTTTTGACTATGTCAGGGAACATTTGCAAACACTGAATTTACAACTGCAGAGGAAAATTTAAATAATTATTTCAATATTCGGAACAACGTACTTATGTGAATCATTTTATTCCACTTTAAAATTTGTAAAATCCAAACACTGACCAGTATTAACTAATCAGCATCTCAAAGAATTACTGAGAAGTGCTGTCATCAAATTTTAAAGAATTATAGCAGATATAATAAATGTGTTTAATATTTAAATTCAAGACACATAATTCATACTTTTATTTATATGTTTTCAATAAAAAATTAAAATTGCTTTTTTGCATGGCTTTTAAATATATATATATATATATAGATATAATTTCGCTCGTGAAACATTTTAAATTTTGAAAAATGGCACTGACTATCAAGGATCTTGGCCACCCCTGTGCTTTGAGCAATGAAATAAACTCAATTGAACTGAAAATATAGATATTTTAAAAGTGTTAAGTATTAAAAATAATTTATTGTTATTTCTCTTTGCAATCTTTTTTTGATAAAAACCATACAAAATTAAATATTTTTAATTTCACAATGAAACAGATAAATGTTCAAGCACGGTAATGTACACTTATTTCTTCGATTTGTTACCTTATTTTAAGCATAAGTATTTGTTTACTTATGTTTGCATCATTACCATAATATTTCACAATCACAAGTCTCACATTACTTACATTGTACTATACATTTGCAAAGATTATTTTTGCAATCTGACCAAGTTTAAAATAAAGTGTTGAATAAATAACTTTAAGAAAATTAAAAATTATATTTCAGATAACTGCAGGCTTATTGCAAAATTCATTTTCTACCTAGATTCTCTTATCAAACTTTATTTTCCGGATAATTCTTAAAAGCATATGAACATTTTTGATATTAGGGGACAAGCAATCTAGTTCGGAATGTCTACAATTCAATCAATTTCATCAGATAAGTGTTTCAAGAAGAAAATTTTAATACATAAAATTAAACATTTTTGGACAAAAACTCTTTGATTTTAAGAGAACATGAAATTCTCTGATACTAAGATTTGAGAAAACCATATAGTATCTGGATAAAATAAATATGAACATCTGAACAAATATACATGTTTTAAACAAGAAAAGAGAAAAGACTTCAAGAAAAAATAAAATATTAAAGCAATCTATGTTATTGACAGCATTATACCTATAACATATATAATCCATATTACATTTAATAAATAATAACACATACTTCTTTTTAATTGATTTCAAAGGTGTTTCAGATTGAGTGTTTGAGCTATTTGAAATTTCTCCAACTGGAGGCTTTTTTTTCTATAATTGAAATAATTAGATTAGATTAGATTATACAAGCAAATATTATGGAAATAAAATTTATTTGTAATGCTTTAATAAACTGATATTTTTCTCATCAAATACTTAGTTCTACATTAATATTCATTGCATATAATTAACAATTTACTTAATTGAAATATCATTAATTTTTAAAATATTTGATAATAAACATTACTTTCCGAATATATTACTTTTCCTTTAAAAATTTACAGAAAAATAAATTAAAATTTAAATAATTTAATGTACATTGATTTAAACATTTAATTGGTATAAAAACAAAAATTTTCAGAACTTGTGAAGTAATATTAAGTTACTCCACAATATACAGTCATTGTAATATAGCCACATATATATATAGTCATTGTAATAGAAGGAACATTTTCTCCAGCGCTATAAAAAGATGCTACATATCTGCAGCAATTTTACAGCAAAATTATTTTTGGAGTAAAGATACAGTTGTTAAAAAAAACTACATAAGAAAACTTTACCATTAAGAAAAAATAGCTTTAAGAAGATAAATTCTTCAATGATATCATCATAGTATATTTTGAATTATTATTTTTTTCTCTAATAAAAGTATTTCAAGAAATTATTCTAAAATTTTGTTGATAATATCATATACTAGCAATTGTCAGAAAATTGTGGGATATTACAATATTTCCTTTTATAGCTATGTCTTTTACAATTTATCTGATTCATTCCAATAGAAAATACATTGTTATAAAAATCTTTCAATGTAATTTCTTATTATTAAATCAACATTTCAAAAAAATGATTGAATCATTATTGCATGAATTTTTTATTTAACAGTACAAACAACTAATTGGTTCTACAACAGAATTTTCTACTGGAGCAAGAATTACCAAAGTTGTGACTATCAATCCTCCAGGATCAATATAAGAATTTTTTTAAAAATTAAAAGAAATTCTATATGTTTTTCAAATATTGTTACTCAAATGGTTTCCTTGGCCGCCAAAATTACACAATCATTTTAATGCAATTGTGTGAAATAATTGTAACAAATCTTACCAAGTTTACTCAAGAATTAATTTACAAAAATTGACTGAGAACTATAAATACTTAAGATTAAGAAAATTTTATGGATTTAATAATATATATGTATCCTTTTTTATGCATATATCTTTTAAAGTGCACATAATTTTGGAAACATAATTAATAGGAAAAGTGCACATAATTAATACAAATGAAGAACCTTAATAAATGACACCTTTTATTCACAACAATTTCCATTATTGATATATAAACTCTAGTAAATATATATGGATTGCTTTTTCCTTTTTCAGTATAATAAAACTATTTTAAATACGAATTTCCCATGCATAATTAAATTATTGAACAACTAATAAACATATTTAAGACAATATAAGCCTAGCCTTATTTATTTATTGAGAGAACTCACGACATAAGAAGTATAGTTTTTATGATTCCTAATCATTACTTTACATGCATCCATTCTTTTAAACAGAAATTTTAAATAATCAGAGTAATCAATAAAACTCTATACTTTTCAATAATAAGAGCAATTCTATTTTCTTCAGACTCACTTATGAAAGTAAAATATATAAAATAAAGTGATAATAAAGTGGGGTTTAATAACTTACCCATTATAGAATACAAATAAAAATTTGAAACAATATTGTTATAAAAGGTCAGACTGATCATAATTTTATCACATTTTAAATTGTAAATCTTTTTGATTTTTTAAAAAAATTGTAAAGCATTAATTAAAAATATTTTTTTCTAAGTAGAAGTTTGAAACTATGTCAAATAAGAAAGATACAAGAATGTAAACTGTTATCAAATTACACAAAATATATTTTTATATGAAAAATATTGTTAAAAATATTGCAATTTTTTAGGCACAAATTGCTTTTACATATTAATACAAGAATAATCTAGAATATATAGAATGAAAAAAAGTATATACATTACGATTTTCTAATGTTAGCAAACTCACATGGAAAAAATAAAATGCAATTAAAAACAAGCTTACCAATGTAAATTATATTCCGATTGATAGGGTAAATTACAAATTGGTAATTTATATAGTAAATTACACATTTTTATCAATATTTATAAATTATTATACTATATAAAATATCAAATTATAATTTCAAACAAATAACTTTACAATATACCAATAAAATTGTTTGTACATTTTATTGAAAACTTTTTAATTTATTATATTATAACAGCTATTTTGATATAAAATTTTAATTTGTAGTATTAAAACAGCATCAGAAATCTTAAAATAGAAAACTGAAATAATATTTGTAGTTAAAAATTACAAAAAAGACAATAAGAACTAATATATAATTAATATTTTTAAAAATCTGATCATTTGATTACTTACTTCAAGTTCAGCTAGAGCTTTAGCAGCATCTTCATTACTTTGATCAAGACCGATTGCTGCAGTTAATGATTCCTTTGCAGCTGCAATATCATTCTGCTGCAAATGTCTATAAAAAATTTAATTTAAATAAAAATATATAACTGTGTTTTTTTTAATGTTTCATTCAAAATATATTAGAATACTTATGATAAAAATATAACTACACAAAATATTTTACAGTAAATACAAAGTCAAAAATAACTATTTTATAAAAAAAATAACTTTTAAAGTTACTTCATATAATTTTACAAAAATGGTCTCTTCAGTAAACAAATTTTCATTTTAACATTGATCATAACATGCTTTCAATTGTTCATTTTAAATGCAATAACATGATATACTATAAATATGATAATTATCAAAAATATTATAAAGAACAGCAAAACTAAAATCTTATTAAAAATACCCGAAAAAATTCCATAAATAAAAAAAAATATGATATACTTTTATTAGGTCAATTAAAAATAAAATGATAGCATTAAAATCTTAATCAAGTTGATAAGAATTATATATGATTGTTAAATTTCTTGATAGAAGGAGAAAATTATAGAAAATTAATTATTTATTTACAAACAATTTTTAAACACAAAGGTTATCTATTTAGAATTCCAGAGTATTACAAATATTCATAAACAAGGTGAGAATTGCACCCACAAGCAGTTGAATTGTAGGCCCGAGTACTAATCGCTCAGTAGGCAACTAGGCTGCTAAATCAGAAAATGGGTAGTGAATAATTAAACATAAGGTAGTCTTAGAACTATTTCACCATATGCAAAGAAGAAATAAAAAATTGTATATGGCAAAATCATACAAATATTCATTTGTGTCTTAAAAAGTTTTCATTCAATGACTCCAAAAGATCTCATTAAATAAAAGTTTCTAAATGTTTAGAGGAAATAAAATTACTGAAATATATCAAAAAAATAATTTAACACGTTTTTTATTCAAATGTTTTCTTAGGAGAAATTTCAATAAGCCTGTTATAATTAAAATAAATTGCTTCATTTAATTTACTTTTATGGATGTCCATTTTAATTATGCTCTTCGTTAATAAACTAAGCATATAAAAGATAAAAAAAATGTTAAAAATCCATTCTTGTTATGATAGCTGAAACACTTTTTATACATAATTCTGTAAAAACAATGAATACCCTCAGCAGCGGATGAATTGTAAATGCTGAAACATGGCAGTCAATTTATTGATGATGAATTTTGTTATTGGATATGCATACATTTATACAAACTAACAAGAAATGTCAGCAATACTTTGATACTCATAGTATCTAAGATGACAATGCACAAGAACAATCAAAGCTATTCCTATAAATTCTTGAAATATACCGAGATCACACAATTTATTTCTTTTTTAAAATATATTTAATTTTTACAATTTTTAGAAAATATTGAGAATTATTTTTTAATGAATGACAAAACCTGCTTTCAGTTAAATTACTTCATATAAATAAAGGGCAAAAATATAAGAAAAATAGTTGGATGCATTAGAAAAATAGAATAAAATTTTAAAAAAATATGAAATGAAATTAGATTTTCAAGAAAAAAAATGATCAACAAAAACTTTGAACTTGCTTAAGTGGACAAGAAGTTAAAGCAATTGAACAACTGTGCTCCAAGAAAAATTTCAATATTCTCAAGAAATTGAAATTTCTAGACTAGAAGAAAATAATTATTTCCTAGACAGCAAAGTGACACTACTAGCTTTTACAGAAGTAGTCTTTAGCTTCCATTTTCATTTTGAAGTGCCATCATGCTTTGCACGAATTAGTTAACAGCTTTTTCATTTTAATGTTGGTAATAAGAACTTTAGTGCTTCTAGAAATAGATTAGTTGGTGAGCTGGTAAGGGGTGGATTAGCATTCAGTTTAACCATCCTAAGATTTCAAAGGAATTATTAGAAGTTGTATAATTGATCTTTTCAGGAAGTAATTCTTGAGCTAGTATCACAAAAGTGATAAAAGACAAGTGAAATATTAAATCAAAATAATGCCAATAACAGATAACAAGAGGTATTGAAGCTCAATTTTTTAAGAATAGTGAGATTTCTAACGATACATTTCAGCCCAAAAAACATTTTACTATCTTTATAATAACAGATGACTACCTGCTTAGGATCTCTATACGTAAAAGCTAACTCATACTTTCTTTGCACAAAATAAATTATTCTGTGCATAAATTTGAATACCTATATCAACACCTCATTGAAAGATAAAATTCAATGCATTAACTGAAGCTTTATTTACAGTGCTCACCCCATCTAAACACACTGTATTTTTGAATTTATGTCTGGAGAACCAGGATTTTGGGGTTTGCTTAATCTAATAATGAATTCCAAGGGAAATAAATATCAAGACAGAAAAAATTTCCATAGATGAGAAAACCTTTCCCGAATAAAAAAAATAAGAAAAAACGTATTTTTCTATATAAATAATGATTTTTAAATAAAATATTGAGAAGTAACTGTCAATGCTTAGATATTTTATAATAGACTAATTATAATAAATAAGCTTTACAGAACTTTTATATATCAATGATAATAGGTGATATAAATATGAAATATTTAAATATAAATAATTATTTTATAAAAAAAATACCGATATTTAAGATTCTGAAATAGTTCAGAATCATATAATTATTAAACAGAGAATTCAGACAGCAAAAACTATGAATAAAATAACCTTGATATTTTAATTCCTATTCATTGCTGTCATAGAAACAACAATTAATAAAATTTCTAGAAATTTGAATTAATAAAAAATTTTACTTAACAAATATAACAATATTTACATTTTTTTCAAATTGTACAATAAAACTTACGTTTTGGCAGCAGCAACTAAAAGTACAGACATTTGCTTTTGAGCAGGTTCATACAATGGATCAATCTTTAATGCTTGCTCAGTATCATTAAAAGCTTTTCGTAAATTATTCATATTTGCATATCTAAAACAATTTGAAAAAATGATAAATAAGCAACAAAAAAGGATATTTTCGTAAATGATCATTAATAGCATTATATATTTCATATATTATGTGAAAATTAACAATATTACTTATATAAATTTCAAGCATTATCTCCAAATAAATGAAATAAATAATATGCCAAAACAAAATATTTATTGACAATTATACATAATACTACTTGTGTGCTCTTAAATTTTATGTTTGTCAAACCAATTTGCAGAATAATAATTTAATTATTAGTAATATCAGTTATTTTCAAAAAGACGAGTTATCATATTTAGTAATATACAGTTATTTTGTTTTAAAGTTACATACAAGAATAATTTAAAATGGGCAAAATACAATAATAGACACACATTATTTTAAGTGTCCAAATACTAATAAATTGAAATAGTTGTGTAAAACTAGATAGAATCTTTATATATATAAAATCAAAGTGTAAAAAATAATAATTTTATAACAGGGTGATAGATTAACATATTTTCAAAATACTAATAATTATTTTGAAATTTTCACAAACATTTCTATTAACTAATATTCATTACAAATATAACAAAATACGCCTATATATTACATGAAGAATAATTTATAAATATATTTTCCTTAAAAACACATATTTAATAAAAACAGTGCAAGCCAAAATCAATATTAAATCATGATCAATGTACTTACAAAGTTCCTCGTGATACAAGTGCTCTTTTATTCAAAGGATAGATTGATAAAGCATTGTTTAAGCATGCAATTGCTTTACCAAAATTTTGTGTTTCATAAAATTCAACTGCTTTCGTATAACTGAAAATAAACCAGTAGATATTTAACTTTTAAAAAATCTTACAATTTATATAAAATATCATACATTATCAGTTAAAAATTAGAATCATGCTTAATTTTTCAATACATTTTACTTAAAAATAATTACAAAGAGTATTTTTGCAGAACAGAATATTTGTCCTCAAAAGAGGAGGAAAGAAATATTTTTAAACATGAATTTTAATTTACAACAGATTAATGGTTTACAATATATAGAAAGTCCCACTACAAGTAACATTTAAATATTTAAATATATTTGAATGTTTACGTAAATGTAAATACACTACCTGACATTGAAAATGCAACAAGAAGGACTTGCTAAAAAATGATGAAACTCAGCAAATAGAGAGGAGCAGCTACAAATAATATGCGATTTGTATTTTGGAATAAAATGCATAATACAGAGTGAGAACATGGTCAAGTCATTAGATTGTAGAATAACAGTGGATGTCGATGCACAAAGCAACGTGTCTAAGCACAGAATCAGTGGGAACATGGATGGCATCCTGAGGAATGGCTCTCCATTCACTGTCAGCTATTTGCCAAAGTACTTCTTCTAAAAAAGGCAGTATCAGGGTGTGCAAATGGTATACCAAATAAGTTCAATTGGTGAGAGATCGGGAAAACAGGTGGTTAGAGAAGCAGACGTACACCCAGCAAGACACGTTGACTGATGCGAGCAATATGAAGTTGGATGTTGTCCTGCTGATAAAGGGCATTGGGCACTCTTTGGCTGTAGGGAAATGCCATTGTTCACAACACATCATCCATGTAATGTTGGCCTGTCATAGTGCCACAAATATGAATTAGAGGTTACCTGGAATCATATGCAATGGCATCCCAGACTTTGATTTCACATTGTTTTGTGATGGGATACTCCACAAGGGCTGCAATATTGGATTTGTCTCCACATTGATATAACATTCATATGTGGTGTCTATCACTGAAGAAGCGAAAGTGTGACTTTGTGAAAACAACCCTGTGCCACTCTATTGTTCACATCGCTCTAATCTGACACCATTCCATATGCTGGCATCTAGGCCGTGGAATCATTGGCAATATTCTTAATGGACACCATGAGGGCAGGAGACTAGCAACCAATCAATGCCAAAGCATTCTGCACAATATAAGAGCATCCAAGGAGTTTTGAGAATGCTACAGAATTTTGGCAGACATGCTTTGAAGGGCTGTTACCACATTCTGTCAAGCATGTCGATCCACGCATGTTGACGTCATCGTGGCTGTACCACCAAACCACAAACATTTCACAGTTCCTCATTCCAAACATCTTCACCAATGCACTGTGGACACGTCCAGGTGTCTGTCTGCTGTGATTTTCCAAAAGGATCAACCTGCCCTTCTCAATTCAATCATACTGCGCCTCATAAACTCGTCTGTCTAGTAGAACAAACTTCATCAACGATGGCCTAATATTCACTACAATTACAGGTGTCCTTTGTGACAAGAACAAACTTTCAAGGATTATTTTCCACCCAGCAATAACAGCATGAGTATTGCCTACTCTGCCAATTCCTCACCTTATGTTTTATCCTACCTATGTTGGAGAACTGTGCATTTCACATCCTTAACATAACTCGGAATACTGCGTTTACCATAAAATTTGCGCTATTTTCTGACCATTCCTTTTTGGTGTTTCATTTTCAATATCGCAAAGAGTATGCTACAAAATATTTAAAAACTTATAAAAAAATCCTTAAAGATATAGACTAAGTAGTTGAAGCAGAGAAATAAATTTATTAATACAAAAATAATAAATAACTAGAGTTTAAAAATCCTACTGAATTCAAATGTTAATGAAAAATTCAAAAACATAACTTATTTTTAATCATAGTAGATTTGATTATCTTAAATATATCAAAAAGACATCAAATTTATGAGATCATCAAAAATAAAATTTAATAAGTTTAAATATTAATTATTATATTAATATTAAAGTAGTTATAAATACACTTTGAAATTATGAAACCAAACCTAATTTTATCACATAAATAATAAAAATCTAGGAACTAAAAAATATTAATTTTACTATAAACACATTTGATTATTTTAAATAAATAAAAATAACAAGAAATGCTTATAATCTATAAGAAATATTAAATGTAATAGACAGAAATATTTAACACTCCTAGACTGCAGCATGTTTCATTCATCTATGTTAACTATTATACTGATAATTTCATAGCTTTGATTAAAATTTTTACTATAAATGTTATTTATAAATTAAGCTGTATTATGATACTTTTAAGCATTTATTATCTGCAATGCAAATTACTTTTTAATCCTATTATAAAATTCATGGCAACTACTCCTTATTCGGTATAACTTTAATTTTTAGTTTAACTTATCTCCAATAAATGATAAAAAAAAATTAATATTTTTATACTAAGACTTTATGAATGCAAAATAAAATTTCCTTTTTTTTCTTTTTCAGAAGTTTTCATTTAGATTTTATGTTGTTCCAATTTAATTCTGCTTTAGTTTAGGTTTTAAGCTAACAGAATTCAATATATTACTCTACATTATTCTACATGGTGAATAACAATTTGCTGTTATATATATTTCATTTTAATAATAAATTTAAATTTGGAATTTTAAATGGGGAATAGGAAAGGTAATAAATTTCTTAATAAAAGCAAAATACACAAAATTTACACTGTTTTTTCAATGCCACAAAGCAAGCTTTTATAGCATATTAACAATAAATGCAGCAAAACTAATTAATTTTACATAAAAAATGAAATACATTACTGTGTATTTGAAGTCATTAAAATTTGCTTTTTCTTCAAATACTTTCCAGTTTCATCTGAAGAACATGTTTTCCTAAAACAATAAATATTCAATCATTCAAACTAAATATTCATTTTCAAAAGAAATTCATAGCAGTTTTAATGAATTAATGCAAAAAATATATAATTTTTTATTTATTTATTCTTGAAATTTTTTCAATGACAATAATTCTTATTTAAGATTTTTCAGAGGAGTAAGAAGTTAAAAAAATGTCATAACATAACATTTCAAATGACATAACATAACATGGTTAAAAAATGTCATAACAAATAATAGGATAAAAATATCATAACAAATAATATGATAAAAATGTCATAACATATTTTTTATCATATTATTTATATCCAAGGATTTAAATATAAATTTAAAAAAATATTATAGAAAATTTTAAAACATATAAATACTAAAAAACTTTATAAACTGTTTATAAATTTGTTTTGTTCATTATAAATATGTTATAAAACAGCAGTTAAAATTTAGTACACATATTTATTTTACATATTTCTCTCAATGAAATGAATAAGATAAAAAAAATATTAAGTAAACAAAATAGATTGCTTGAATCTTATTTACCCATCCCATTCCTTATAGAATGAATATAAATATTTTCTTTTAATATTCAGTATGTTGCACATCTCCTCAGCCCAATTAGGATTACGAAGTGTAGATGTTTCAAGACAATATGCTTCGTAACTTGGATGTTGAATCTGAATTTCCCTTTAAATATAAAAATGATGATTCTATAAAACAAGTTTTATGATTGATTATACATATAGAATAAAACATACAAATAAAATGAAATATGCAAATTAAGTCCTATAAGATATCTAACCTTCTATACATTTTTTTTTTTTTTGGTAATTTGTGAAGAATGTGTTTATCTAATCATTAAATCTATTTTATTCACAAGCATAATTTGAAAGACATTTCTCATATTTCTCTATATGTATCAGGATAATATAACCACTTTAAATAAAAAAAAAAAAAAAAAAAAAAAAAAAAAAAAAACCCACATTAAAAATGCTATTTTTTTTAATTCAACAAAATAATTTTCAGTATAGGTATTGGAAAACTGTGAAATTATATGTTCTAGTTTTAACCCTGCAATATGTATTTATCATATTTTGTAACAAAAAATTTGTCAATAAAGTTTTATTGCGTAAGGGATTACTAATAATTTATAACAGCTTAACTATTCATACTAGTTCTGAACCATATTACTCATCAATTTATTGTTTCAGTTAAACTGAACTGATTATTTAAAATTATTAACTTTTTTCCATAATTGAAATCAATAAAATTAGGAATTTTATAAGTATACATAAAATGTATACTGCTTTTATCTTTATAAAATGCATAATTATTTTTTAATTAAAAAATAGATAACTATCATAAAAACTTGATTTTTTGTTTTAATAAGTTTTATTTATAAATGAAATTAACAAAGTATAATCATACATCACACAATTCTAACTCTTTTCATGAACAGTAAATCTAAAACACAAAATTAGTAATTTAATTATCAAACTCTTTTACTAAGAAAAATTTTTAACAAAATGAAACTTCAGGAATTGGAAAAGGATGAAGATGATGGATTGTGTTCTTAACACTCATTGCCACTTGAATACTTTTAAATGATTATATTACTTCAAATATTCCTTCATTAATATTTATAAACATAAAACAACATTTTAATGGAAATTAATTGACAGAATCAAGCTCAATAAATGTACAGGAATTAATTTAATATTAAAGAAATAATCTTTTATTAAAATAATAACTTTTTCTTCTTTTACTCAGATTTCTTAGCATATTATTAATAACTAGTTTTATTATTACTGATGGAGCTCAAAAGATATTATATCAGGGAAAGCTTTCACATTCTCATACTAATTTGAGATTACTAATAATCTGTACAATTTTTAAAGCATTAATATAGGAGCACACAAAACATGACAAATTAACAACACTATTAGCATTCTCCTAAAAATGTTTAAAAAAGAAAGCTTGCTAAATATACATATTAGTGCATGACATATATATATTAGTACAATATAAATATTCATATTTTTTAATTTTCCATAATTTGCTTAAAATATGTTTTTTTTTCCATTAAGTCACACGTAGGAAAAAAAATTTACTTTTATTTCTCATTTTAATGATGTCTCCTGACAGAAAATGTTGTTATAAAATTATAATTTTATAACAATATATTTAAAAGTTCCGGAGTTCATGTAGTAGTTTTTATTAACAATTTTGCGTTTATAAGAACCGCCTTATGAAATCTAGAATTTACTAATCTAGACCTTACTTACGAGAAACAAATTTTATTTAATAATATTTGTTTTCTTTTTACTGGAATAATTATACAATTTATTTCATCAGGAAATTTTTAATTTAAAAACAACTTAGTAAATATAAAAATTACATATTTTATTATTAATTTATTTTTATTACTTTAAGTACACTAATTTATATATTATATTTACTGACTACTACATCATTTTCTTTCATACATGGCTCATTGTCTATAGTAGCATATGTATGTTAGATGCTATCAATAACAATTCTCAATATAATGTTATAAACAATATGCTATAAGTAATATACAATAAAAGAATTTTTTTAACTCACCCAACATGAGGAGGAAGCTCTTCAACACTCACTTTACCCTACAATGAAAATGAACACTAAACTATATATAATCTTATTAATTTTTATTTAATTACATTTCTACACATGTAAAATCATTAGAAAAGATAAAACTCATCTACCATTCATTTTAATTAATATTTGTTTTCTTCCCTTAATAATTTTTAAATCACAAAGGTTGTATTAAACAATAAAATAAAATTTAGGGCAAATTAAAACTTTTTTTGAAATGAATTTTAGCCATATGCTTATACTTTGAAAGATAGACAAAAAATAAAGTGATTTTAAGAGCATAATATCACATTATGCATTTGTTATTGAATAACAAATATTAATAACAAATAAAAAACTTGGTAACTTTAAATAAATAGTCCATTTTTTAAAAGTAACTTATGTAACTATAAAACATGGAAAAATCGACTATATGAGACTCTATACTTTGATACAAAATGAAACTATAAGTGAAACAATTTTAACAAAGCTAATAATATTTCAATGTATGGAAGAGTGTATTTGTTAAGAATAAAGCTATTAATAAGGATTTTTGAAACAATAACTATTTAACAAACACATTTTCAAAAAAAATATATATATATCCTATATTCAACTTACAAGTTGTACTGATTCTGCATCCTCTTCCAAAATAGTACTATCAAGTGTAACAAACAGTTTGCGTTCATTTATAGAGCATGAACAAACAGCAGCTGAAATTATCATAAATATATGGATTTATTAATGAAAAGAGAAAATTTTAAATTTGTAAATCAAAGGCAACCATAAAACAATTTGATTTTAAAGTTAAATTATCACAAAATATTCATTTTTTAAAAAAACAGCCTTTTGATAAAAATTGCAATAGTCGATTATTAGAAAATTAAACAAATGACATACAAGATAACTGTACATCTATACACTTTATTAAAATCCTAGAAAGCACTTAGAAATGTTTACCTTTTAATAAATCATACTTATTTAATCCTCCTCCTGCTAATTGTAGTTCTGGTGCTAATTTTGGCAGATACATCTAAACAAAGATATAAATGCATAAATATAAAGAAAATATATTATTGAATTTTTTATAAAAAAAATTCATAACTTACAACCAATGATAAATCATCAATTTTCATGTTGGATTTATGTTTAGCAAGAACTAAGAGTTTGTAGCTGTCCTGAAGAGTAGTGTTAATGACTTTCAAAATTAAAATATGTCCTCGCTGTAAACTCTACAAAAATAAATTTTATTTTAGTTCATTTAATTAAATGCAAAATTTCAAAATTTTATTTAAAAACTATATAATTCATTACTATTTTATCCCAATAGTTTTTACATTCCAATAAATTTATCTAATAGAAAGAGTTAATGATAGAAAAAGATAAATTATGATAATTGCACCTTAGCACGATTGTGGATACAGCTAATTCCACTACTTTTCACTAATTTTTAATAAATTTTTAATAAATCAACTAATAAATGTTGAAAACTTTAAAATAAAAAAATGAGCATTTTTAAGCAATTCTTCCTGTATCTTTATAGTACTTTTTTCTAAGAAATTCCTGATTATTGCATTGATTTTTAACATTATTCTGCAGATTATTAATGTCAAACTTATGATCCACTGACCCACAAATGTTTTTTTTTTTTTTTTCTAAATAACTCGAGTTGATATTTATAAAATTATTTTTTTCACGATAAAAAGTACAGACAGAACAGAAGAAGAATATTTTATTATTCACTTATTATTTTATCAGAAGAATTTATGTTTTTATTAAAAATTACTTTTAACATAAATTTATATATAAATTACAACAATTAGTTGTAATATATAAGATAATAAATTAGCAAAACTTTTCCCTTTTTATAGGATATAAAACTCAATGAAACAGAATTCTGAAACAATATAAAAAAATAAAATATCAATATATGTAAGCATAGTGTGTATTTTCTCTTTAAATTTTATGGATAAAGTGCTTAAAAATCATAACATTAAAAAATCATTTTAATGCTATCAAAGTAACAGTGATTTCACAAGCAATATTATAACTCTTTCCTTAGGTATATTCAATACTGATACAGCTGCTGAGCAGGAATGCATGTTTTTGGTTGATAATATCATATCTATGAGCTATCATATAAACTATGAGCATTTTCGTTTCACAATTAAACAGAATTAAAAATTATATCAATTAAATAAATGCCCAAATTATAATTAAAAAAAATTGGGATACATTTTGCTTCAAAGAATTTTTTTATTTATAGGTTTAACAATGCAATTTCTTTGTCTTAATATTTGTTAACAAAGTAAAACTTTAACAATATAAATGATACCAATAGATAAAATTGTTAAAATTTCTCACATTTTACAATAAACATACATTTACAAAGCATTGAATAGGAAGAATCTTGCATTATTCTTATTGATAAAAAAATTAGAATAAAATTGTTATCATAATAATAGCAAAATTTTCGTGAGAATGCAGGTAATTATAAAGAGTTAGTAAAATCAACTAATTACACCTAAAATTATAAATTTTCTCAGAAAGTGAAATGTAAAATGATTACTTGTTTTTACATTTTCTATATGAATGCATTTTGAAATGTTGAATAAAAATAAAAGTAAGAAACTAAAAATATTAATAGATTGGCAAAACTAAGAAATATTGATTTTACTCAGGCAGTACTATAACCATTTCCATAGGAATATTCAATATTGATACATCCATACTGTAAAAACTGATGTTTTTATTTATTTTAATTATCTATATTGACATGCCAACATAAATAAAATACTGCTCCTGATATTACATAATAATAAAGAAGCATATAATTCAGAAACATGCAGCCTATTAATAAAATTTTTAGGAAATTTTAAGCTTTAGTCAAAAATAATTGTTTATAAGATATTTTTAATCAGTGTCATTTTTGATAGCTTTAGATTTTAAAGAGTAAAAGCCCAATCAATATAAAGGAATTTACTGAAATAAATTCATTTTCCACCAGTGAGTTTCCTTATTATTTTTAAACATAAAATATTCTATACTGAAGTCTTGAAAAAATAACGTTTCTTTCAAGTCAATTATGTAGCGTGATACTGTAATTACAGAATGAAATTGCATCCTTTTGAATGTTTACACCGAATAACTATTGCATTAAAATGTGGATATAGTAAAACAAATATATTTTTAAAACATCATCAGTAATTCAATGGTAAAAATTAGATTTCTCAATTTGATAAAGTTCAGTATTTCTTCTGTTATGAAAATCTGATGGAAATAATTTTAAAAATCAGATTTTCAATAAATACTTAAAATGAAATAAATACATTAAATTAATAAATGTTTAGCAACTCTAAAAAAATAAGGATTTGATATTTTTTTAATCAAAAAACTTACTTTAAAAAACAATTTTCTTCTCTGTTCAACAGAACAATCCAAAAAGAGTTCAGGTGGTAATGGGGTAAAAGAAGAAGTTCCTATAAATGGTTTTAATAACATTAATCAAAGAAAATATCTCAAAACCAAGAATCTATTGTAATTGTATTTGCAAATATTACCAATTATTACTAGAAAAGACTTATGAAAAAATGAAAAATGCTCTACTATTAATTATGACAACAAACCATCTAAATATAAAAATTTTTATCGAGATAAAATTTCACAACATATTTTAATTTCCATAAAAAAATGCAAGATATGAGTTTTATGAATATTTTAATTAGTGAAAATAAATTACATTTTTTAGGTTAATAGATCCCAACAAATGTTCAATTAATGTTTCTTTTTCTCAAAATATATGTTATGTATGTCTTATTCTCAACATATATTTATGATAGTTAATTCAATGATCATAGCAGTTATGAATTTTGACAGATAGAAATTCTAAAATAAAACTAAAATTATAATTTTAACTACTTTACAAAATATAAAAGCAAAGAAATGATAACCTTGAGTAGGTTTTAATAGTTTAGAGAAATTAAGTTACATGAAAATTGCTGTTGTAAAACATATCTGGTGCCAAATGGCTTTGCCAATAAAATATTTATATCATTGGAACTTTTCAATGTTTATATGGCAAAGCATTTAAATAATATTTCATTCAAACTTTGATTTTCTGGTAACCAGCTCACTGTTCAGCTCTTTTATTATTATTATTTTTTTAAATTCCAATTTATTTAAAAAGTAAGAAAAACGATGATATCTATACCTTGTTGTTGCACTAAAGCGTAATACAACTTTACTTAATTTATTCCATAATTGTAAAATTTTCAAGACATTTTTGCATAGTTTACATTTTTCAAAAATGAATTCACAGGTTAAATATTTACATGACTGTATAAAAATTATACTTTTAGGAAAGTTTTCAATAAGTATTTTTAAATGAAGAAAACAATTCAACTTCATAAGAAATAATTTACATTTTCTATTTATGACATTTTTAGGAAACTTAATGATTTACACAAGAAAATTACTTCCCTAAAAATGATTTGATTAATGATTTTGTGTGTGTTTTATGGCATATGATTAAATTGTGAAATAATATTGAAACAGAAACAAAAGCTTATTCTATCAGGGAAAAATCTCAAAGTTCAATAATTAATTCTTGCCATTTGCTGGAGAAAAACTTTTCTTCTTTGAAAATTATGAAAATCCATATACATTTATAATTTTTTTAATTATATTTAACTAGTAATTCTTAGATATATTCCATTTGAATAACCTCATAACAATTTCCAACTTTGACTTCCTTACCTAAAAAAATTTGTCTTTAATAATGTCATAAATCATTCCACTATAATAAAAATAATTCATTGAAACCAATAAACAAAAACCAATAAAAATTCTTTTTTTTTTTTTTTTTTTTTTTTTTTTTACAATTTTTATTTAACATTATTAAGGAATGTAAAAAGCCATACAGTTAAATACTTTCAAGCAACATTGCTTGGTTTTTCATCAGTTAATATTTTGATCATCCTTACTTCTTGAAAGTGTCTACAGATGCTGCAAAATACTGTCGCAGCCAAAAATCATAATGTTACTCCCTTCATATAATAAAATTATTGGTTATTCTAACAGAATTCTTATTGTATGTTCTGATGTTCCATTATTTTCCAGATTACAAAAGTTTTCTGTGTACAATATACAATACTTTTTTAAAAATTCAGCTGAATTTTCAGAAATATTCAACAACTTATAAGGGAATCATACATATGAACTTAAGATCATCCTCAGTCATAAATTCTAACTTATTAAGAAAACATTTGATTTTCTTAGTCTTTAGATTTTCATATCTTTCCTTAAAAACAGTAAACATATCAGATACCTACTATCTATATTTTGAAAAATATAGGTTAAATACATAGAAAAATATCATCTATAAGCACTGAGAAATATTTTCAATAATTTAATACTTATTGAACATACTTCCAACAGCATGAATTAATTTAATATTAAACTACTTTAATAAACATTATATTTTAAATGATTTTTATGAACTATTTTACTGATATCACATGATTCACAATTAAACTTTGCAAAATCCTTGACATTTGACTGATATTTTGCATTTTAGATATACATTGATGATTTAAGAGCTAAAGTTGTTTGGCACATGTCAAATGAACTCTAGCAATATTAAAATATTGAAAAATTTTATCTGATTTTCTAATCAATTATTTACATTCATGACTTTTAACATAATATTAACTGTTACAATGAAAACAAAAATATTTTTGCAGTTTGATTGAAATATATTATTTCATTATTTAAGAATTAAAATTATATTTCTTTATTGAGGAATATAATTACAGAATTAACAGAATATTTTTATAATTACTTATTTAAGATCTTGCTTAAACAGTATCATAGCTATATTAAAGTTTAAAACCAAATTCTTACTAGCTAAATGTGCATACACAAATTTGAAAATTATGTTTTCAAATTAAATTATTTCACACACATGCACAGGAACTCAAGTCCAGAATCCACATTCTTTCTGTATTAGATCATTGTTTTTCTTGATTGGTGATGACGACAAAATTCCAAGAAAGTCCACAACATTTGAAACGTTCTCACTTAATGCTTTCTTTTAAAATTAAATATTTTTCTGCCTCATTCTGCATCAATTTTGTAATCTTTTGTTTCTCAAGTATATGTCAATTTTATTTTCTTTCATAATTTCTTTGTTTTCCTTTATCAAATTGTAAACTTTGTTCATTGGACAAAGAAACTGTACATACCTAACAATTTCTGCATTTTTTCAATCTTATTCATCCTTTTTTACCTGTTTTAAATTTTGGTTTTTCCTTATTTTATTAAAGTTATAATGGTATATAAGTACTGATTTAATTTTCATTTATAGATAAAATAATTTTACATCAAACAAAGATACAAATCCAAGTTTAATTTTTTAGAGTGTAATTTAATTCAATATTACTAACACATGGAATGCACTAGATCAGGTTGAAAACAAAAATCGGTAGCCTCATTCACTGAATGAGTCATATTCATGAAGACATGGCACAATTCCTTTTGTTTGTTGTTCCACAGTCATTTTTAGCACAGTGACTAATTAGACTAAGAGTAACAATTTAAAGAGAAAACACAAAAGAAAAGCACAACTATCATATGAATCTATAAAAGAATAAAAGAAACTAGCTAAAAAAAGCTTCAAAATATTTTTTTTATTTGTATAGGATACTTCATATTTCCATATGGAACTTAAATATTACAGTCAATAATTAAATATTTTAAATAAAATGTACTTAATTTTTAGGTTCAAAAATGTTATTAAAAATTAATTTAAATACTGAATTTCATTTAGAAAAATATTTATTTTATTGCATTAAAAAAATATATGGCACTAATTATAACTTAAAACACATTATATTCTAGAAAATATCAATAAATATATTTGATTAATTCTAGAAATAATATGGTCTGCTGAAATTATCCATCCTACAATATTACAGTTGCGAATGAGCTGAATAAGTCAAAAAATTCATAAACATACATTCCTATCTCATTTGTACCATTAAAAAACCTTTAACTGCAACAAATCCAGATTTCATCTACATTTTTATGCCTTTAAGTACAAATTGGTAACATATAAATGTTATATATAGTATTAAAACTTTAAAATTAGTTGAAAAATGAAAAAACATGCATGCCTTTTACAATTAATTTTAAAAAATTCAATTGGAAATAAGCAAAACATAAATATTTATATTGACATTTTTGTCTTCAAAGATTGTTAATAAAGAATAATGGTAAAGAAAGGGAATAACTGAACATGTATTTCATTTCAAAATGTATTCTAAGCATTAGATTTGGTTTGTTATGTTTGTTACTACTCTATGGTCATTTTTCTAGCCAAGGGTTCATTTAATAGGATCTATAATCTAAAGAAGCAAACTAAGACATCATAACAAAAATTAGTATATAAAAATAATTATAACAAGTGGAGATTTAGAGGCAATTTATTTAACAAAAAATTCATTCAATTTTCAATACAAATGGCTCAGGCTATCAAATGTGCTGGATAAGGCAAATGGATCACAGCAAAGTCTGAACAAATTATTAAGCATCAAATATGAAATAGGAGTAGATACTCTAGAGATTTAAAATTTCCAAAGAAGTATAAGCAAATGTTAGAAATTTTAAAGGTGATGAAAAAATTAATTCATGCTTAGCAGATACTTGACCCCTGACTTGGACGAGTTATTACAAAGCAGATAGTGTAAATCCTTCAATTAAATTACATGAATAGAAACATTAATTTTTATCCCTGTAAAAATATTTGTTTCTGCTATTTTTAAACAGAATATTTTAAATTTCCACAAGGAAAATTTTACTTTCTAAGAACATAAATTTCTATTTTCAATGTTTTATAACTCATATTTTTAATTAAGAGCCAAATATTTAAGCTATTTGGCTAGTAGATAATTCTTAAGTGGAAATTATATAATTTCTAGTAGATAGTTTAATTAATTAACAGTTAAATTAAAGGTAAGGTATTTTTACTGTAAATTAAATATAACAGGTTAGACTCCCATTTTGAGAAACAATGATTGCAGAGATTTGGTATGAAGTTTAAATCATGATACTATAGAATTAATCTTCTTATTCAAACTATAACTATAAAGTGACAAATTAACAAACAAATAGAATTCAACATATAATTTATATTATTTACACTGATTAAATTGGCACTAGTTCTAGTGTGGTAAACTTATAGCAAACTGTCTGCAAGAAATTGTGGTAAGATTTAGGCAGGAAATTGTGTACTTCAAAAAAAATTTTAGTTAATTAAATTGCTATTAATAGATCAAATTTAAAAAATGGAAACAAGCAATTTTTAATTTAAAAATGCTCATCTCAAATTTCGAATGATTGTATATGTTTGCACCTATTTCACTGGTACAGTGCAAATAAAATTTCCTGAATCAAATAACAAATTTTATTTTAAATTCATAGAAGTGAAACAAGTATGTAAAATGATATATAAATTTAGCAGACTATGAAATATAATTGTGTAAATATCTCCAATTTTGGCACACTTAACAGTCTGCAAAAAATATCTGATTTAATATATTTGATTTTAAATAATTTATGGTTCAAAAGCAAATATTTAGAACTGCGAAATTTCATAAGAAAAAATTAATTTAATTATGGGCAGGTTATTTTACTAAATAAAAACCACTAGATTTTACTTGGATTTCTTATTATTCTATGATCTTTTTTTCATGAAAGAATTATGAAACAGAGATCAACAGTTTAAAATAAATTCTGAGTCACTACAAGCATCCATACCCTAAGTAGTAGTTAAATCCATGAACTGTTGAATTAACACTCAAAGTGCAAACTATTCAGCTGAAGCTTAGTTAAAATAAAAAGTAACTAAGATCTTTAGATATAAATATAATCAAATACAAGTAGAAATTTTCAAATACATAATTAAACTTTATAAAAGTCTGATAAAATAAATCACAAGTTCTGATTTTTTCAAATATAAACTCTGTGCTAAAAAATAAACTAAAAATTTACAGTTCTATAAATAGAAAAATACAAAGCTAATACAGTTGTTTCAGTCCAAATTAAAATACTAAATATGATTGGAATAAATTAATCTGATTTTTATCTGATCTTTTGAAATTAAGTTGCTATAAATTCAGATTGAAATTCAAAATAGAGATAAATAAGCAAAGAAAATTAAATAAAAATCTACCATTAAAAACTGGAGGTATTTCTTTGAATAATTCAGTATGATGATTCTTAATAAACTGATAGACATTTTGATTTTCTGATGTGTTTTGAAACCTTTAAAGAAAGATAATAATCTTTAATATTCTCAAAGTAATTTAAAAGCAAACAGCTTTTGACAAAAAATACAGTTGGAATAACTGAAAGAAATAATAAGATATAAACTTACTCAGCAGAATCATCATCATCATCATTGACAATAGAATTTAACAAAGATGGTCCATGAAAAAATAAAGCTTTTGCCCATAAGTCTTGATCCATTGGCCTTAATTTTTATCTGAAATATATATTTAATATCTGTTAGACTTTAAATGTTCAAAAAATAAAAATAAGTAAGCCATACAATTGATAATTAATATATTTATCTGATCTCATAGTATTATTTATCAATTATATAACAAACTTTGTCATTTGATATTAAAATAAGAAGAAATTTAAAATTCTAAAAAATTCTTATTATATTAATGAAATAATAATTTCTTATAATATTAATGGTTCTCATAAGGAATTCACATGTAACACACCAGCTGTACAACTTATTAATGATCAATACAATAAATATATTAAACTAAACATGCCCACTAAAATATTTATTTAATACATAGAAATTAATAACATAACTATTTAGCAAATTATAAAAATAATTTTATTTTTAAGAGAAAATATTGAAAGCATTAAATGTCACGTTCTTCTAATACATCAATATTGAAATAAAAGTAACACATGAAAGATTGACATTTATGAAAGAATTCTTTATAATAAGTTTTAATGACTTTTTACTAATAGCATACTTTTCAAAAATATTTTAATTACTTAAACATTGTTCTTAAAATATAACATCCTTAGAAATCCACATTATTATTTTAATACAATTTTTCAGAAAAATATTTACAATATGAAACAATTTGAATAAAACTTAAAATAAATTATAAACAGGAATTAAAAGCACAGATCTTTTAAAGCTGCCATACTTCCTATACTTCAAATTTCTACACTTCATTTAAAATATTTCATTATCCAGTTCAGGGTTACAAAAAATTGAGAAAACTTTCATAACATTATAGTAAAATTTATTTTATAATGCTAAGAATATTTTCTCATTTCATATTATAAAAGTAATTATCAAATCAGTACAGAGTTTTCAAAATAGTAACCACAATAAAATACTGGTTAATAATTAATAAGAAAAATATAAATAAAAAATGCACTTATTCTTAAAATACATTCATGCTAAAACAAATTCACACTTTTAAGAAAACACATATTTACAGGAAAAAGAACTCAGAAGGTTTTTATATTTATGACATGGCCAATTACATGATGGTGGCATTTCTGTTGTATTATACTAATTTTTGTAGCATTATAACATTAGTCTGGCACACCTCATCATTTATTTTAATTTCATTTGAATAAGAAATATTTATTAGTAATCCAAGCTGTCATGCATATTTCTTATAAATGCTTTTATAAAATTATAACTGTGGCGAAAAATTCGTAGAGCAAGAGATTGAAGGCAGTTTACATTGCAATAGCGCAGCAACAATGCACTGTTATAACTTTTATTAATTAATAAAATAAATTTAAAATGTTAAAAAAAATAACAGTTTTGCATTTTCTATATTATGTTTCAAAGGATAAAAAGAAGTGTCTAAGTTTCATGACAATCTGCCTTTGTTTTTCAATTTACACTGATATTTTGTAATTTAAAAAATATGAATTCCATATGTTGATAAGGTACTTTTTAATAGAGAAAAAACATTTAAGCAAAACAATGTGTTTCATTGAAAACAGAGCAATCATTAACTAATTTTGATATGGTTATAAAAATAGGGATGATGCTAGATATTTTCATCACCCAAATTTGGGAATTATTTCAGAAAACATTCTACAAGAGTTTTTATTAATCACAAATTGAAGTTGTGTGGGGCAGCAGACACTTTTAAAATAACAGATAGCAATATGTTCATCTTTCTTCATGAATATTTGAATGTGAGAAAACTTTCTTCATAGCAGATTCTGCATTTGTTCATAGCTGACCAAAAACAAAATGCTCATAAAACTGTGAATGTATTAACAATTCAAAATACTGTTTAAACTGGTTTCAGTGCTATAAAAGGAACTCTTTCAGTATGTGACAAAAGTTGAAATATGAATGAATCACAGACTGCAATCAAATTAAAAGTCAGTTGATTGGACAAAAATTGGTAAAAGTTGTTCAAGCTAACCAAAAACATAAATGTCAGGGGGCAACATTTTTGTATTTTGAGATGTACATAGTATTTTATTCTTTGATAACTTCAAAACAGAAAGAATTACCAATAATGAATATTATATGTTATTACTAAGACAAAGGAGAAAAACTATGAAAAAAAGAGCACAAATGAAAAAAGAACTCCCATTACTAAATAAATGATATCGTATAAACTGTTAACAATGATGGTAAAATTGCAAGATTTTCCTTTTTATAATGGTTACTTCATCACTTATATTCCTTTAAAGTTACTTTCAGCAGTTAATAACTGTTCACAGAAAAAGATTACCAAAATAAAAGCTTAGATGCCAAAGTTGGATACTTTTCTGATGCTAAAGAAGCACTAAAATGAATGCATTACATTTGAAGGAGATATTGTTGAGGAATAAAGTTGAATTTTATCAAAAAGTTATTCTATAAGTCATCAAATTTATTGATTGATGCATTTAAACTAGGAGTACAGACTTACCAATAGACATGTAAGGAAGGTAGATCTTCCTAATATATTTAATCATGTAGTATTCCTTAAGAAAACTTACTTTATCTTCCTAACATAATTAATAGCCAAAATATGCACATACAGGAATGTGAAAAACTTCATGATATATAAAATGCTTTACGAAAGTTAATGTTATGAAATAATGATGTAATATTATTTCTTCATTGAAAAGACATATGCAATTTATTTAAATAGATTGAAAATTTCTATATTTTTACAACTTGAAAAACTATAATCTGTCTTTTCTAAAAATGATACCAACTTCATCTGATAATATTGTTAAACTATTTGAATAACATTTTCACATGAAGATAAATTGAGGTACTTCAATTTGTAGAAAACATATAATTAATGGCACTAAACTTTTTACTTTGGCAATTTGAAGGACTTCGTTTAGAAGAAAATGCATAATGAGGCAATAAATGCAACTCCAATTGCTGCTGACATGCTTGCCTATAGTTAGCATGAAAATAACTGTCTTGAAAATTCATTGACAACAGTTTACAAAATACTTTTTGAAATTTTCACTAACTATTTAATATATCCAACCGGCAATGTTATTAATTTAAATCTGCCTTAATTTAATTTACACACTATTAAGCATCAATATACCAAATAATGTTTGAAAATATGATAAGTAAGACAACTTATTTGATTTTCTTATATTTACAACATTATGAAATAAAAATATTCATAAAATTCTTAAAGTTTAAATTTAAAGATTAAAATTCAATATATAAACAGCTTCATAATTTTTTGATATTTATTGTAAGCTTCTTGCACAAAAAGTTTATTGTAAACACAAAAACAAATAATTAATAATAAAAATATTCAATAGAAATGTTCTTTTAATATAAATTACTTTATTTATTTTAATTAAATAATTTATTTAGTTATAGAATGATTTCATGTAAGGATCATTATGAAATTTACTGATTCAATTGGAAATCCATTAGTCAATATGATGTTTCAACTGCTAAAAATTCAAAGGTTCAAATAATTTATATCAATAACAGAATATAAAACTTTTCATTTAAAAGTAAGCAAATAATTAACATACAACACAAAAATTGTGCAAGTTCCAGGAAAAAATCACATCAGTTTTAGCACAAGTTCATCGAGTACAATATTTCTTCTTATGCTACTTCCTTGATTCACATTTTTTCTCATTGTAAATATATTTATTAGGTATTCAATTGAATTAATGCCAATTTACACATTTCTTTCTGGATTATGAATACTTTAAACAATCTCGACAGATGAATTTTTTACTTTCATATTTACAGAATAAATGAATTCAAGTCTTCCGCATACGTTTCTTTTGATTTAAAAAAAAATCTGCGTATGACAAAACTATATACTTAAATATTTATCGCTACTTTCTAAGCAAATCAAAGTTTAGACAAAATTTATCCTGAAGCAAATCACTCGCTTCATCCTCACCTTCCTAATATATGAACGAATGAAAAGGCTGTACATATAAATTGATACTTTCACTTGACGTCAATAGATCCTTGTACTTATTATCCACTTACTTTCTATAGGGAAATTGCAAATGAGCATGAATTACGATTTATTTAGTAAAATGTTAAGAGTAACCCTTGATTAATTAACATTAATCGTTTGTATACTGAATAGAAGAGAGAAAAAAATTAGAATTGCATATGAGTATAATATTAAGTTAAAATATATTTTTATTAATGCATTCAATTTTCATAGTTCTCACAATTTATCCATAAACTTCACCTCTATATCTGAAAAACAAAATCATGAGCGGAAGAATTTTTTAAATACAGATGGATAAATTTAATAAATTTTAGTTTCAGTGCAGTTAGCTTCAAAGAGATCTGAAGGTATTTGATTAATTTCACTGTTGTTTTGCCATGGGAATATTTATTTCTACAACATAAACTTGAAATACTATTGTAAGGTCCAAAATTAAGGTTATAAACTTAAAAATATGAGACATTTTAACAGAAAATTCGTTTTAATGCATGAATATGTGGTGATTACCTCATGATACGAGGTAGAAAACGATAATAAACAAATTTGCATAGGAATTTGATGTAAACTAATATGTAAATGAAAACAACATTAGTCAAAATAGGCTACATTATTTTATTAAAATATGATGCATTTCATGCAACAAATTTTATTATTATTTTTTATTAATTGCTTCATATAAAAAGGTTCACAGTCATCGTATTCAAATGTAGCCATGTTTGTGAAAATTTCAACTATATGAAGGTATTATCAGAAATTAATGAGATTTATTTCACATATTCTTATAGTTTCTACAAATAAAAGATCAAATTTACAAATAAAAAAGAAGGTTGGAAATTAGTATCTGGTGTGTCTATCACTGTGATTGACACGAGCTCGTACACGTCGAAGCATTGAATCATACAAGTTCGGAATGTAATCCTGGGCAATGATTTTCTAGAAGTCTTTGACTTAACTCCAAAGTTCAGTCTTAAAGTTACCCAATCCACTTCCCGCAAGATCAGTAAAGTGAAACATTGGTTTCCACTGGCATAGACTTGGAGGAAGACTACATTCTTCCTCCATGAGTTACTGCAGCTCTGTGGATCGGGACGTGTCTGCGTTAAAATGTAACGTACAAAGTTCTTTTGCTGGTGTGGAGTAAATGTGAGAAAAGGATTGCCAGCTCAGCAAATGTTCAAAAATTCTAGCAGTACATCTCCTTTTTTAAAAGCATCGATTTTAAAGCTTAAAAGGTCCAGAGAAGGAACGTCTTATAAGTATTCTAATGTTACTTTACGAGCAAAAAAGTATGAAGCAATTTATACTGGAGTAATATGGTTCCTTTTCATACCATAATGCCATTACCACCACAGCGCTGTCTTTGATGTCTGCTGGAGAATGACATTTCCTAGATTCTCTCCAGAGGAAAACTCAGAGAGAATAGCTTTGCTCGACTAGTTAATTTTGAATTTTACTAGTAAATGCAGATAATATCGCTAAAATATTCCTTTGAATGAGAGTATCTAGGATAGACAAACTTTCCTGGAAAAGTACATGAGAAGAACATACAATACTTATTTCAGTTTGTAAAAGCAGGGCTCAGATAGTCATTTATATATGATTTGACTCGATATCATTGTTCTAGAAACATCAGCGAAGCTTTGATACAATTGCTAAACATCACATATTTCTATGGTGCTTTGTATTTAAGAATATATAATGATCTTCTGAATAAATTGTGATTTTTGAACATCCTTGAACAAGTCTTCAAACGATCATATCTGACGGCTGATACCACTGATGATCATAATCTGGAGACCACCTTATGTGACACTTATAGCCAATGAATGACTACCGCTTATAAATGTATAGTTTCTAGCGTACCAATGATTTTTGTGTCATTTTATCGCTTAATCGACTCCACATATAATCATTTTTACTGCAACCTGAGTTGTTGGGAGCTTTCTTTTAAAAAACGGAAGTCTACACATAAGTTCGATGACTTCTGTAAATTCAAATGAGATTTTCATGATAGGTAAAAATGTGTCCTTTTACTTTCCTCTGTGATTCAAGCACATTTTGACTTATTTTTATGATGTGAAAGTAAAGAAAAAAAATGTAGCCAAAATTTATGTATATCAAACACATCTTGAATAAATTGATGTGGCCAATATATTTTTGTGCCATCAAAGCACATCACAATTACATTTTTTATTGGTTGCTTTCAGTTCGTTGTAGAATTTCTTAATCCTCTGTGTATTGAGTTATTTGACTCCAGTATCCTGTTTATTATTCTTGCATGAATATCATTTTCTTATTTATGTGATCAAGATTTCGCATTGTGTGACCACATTAATTTGACATCATTCAAAAGCATAGTAGAATTTCTAAATTCTTCATACATATAGTTACATGTTAATACATATATTTCGAATTTTCTAAATCAGGATGAACTTTCCCAAATATTTTATGCACACTTACAATGTTCAATTGTGAGTATAAATATTTGGTTTTCTACTGTGACCATCTTGTTTTCACGGAGATAAATTTGCTCATGATATAAACTCCATCTTAATTTGCAGGACCATTTTCTTCTCTCTCTGAGTTTGAAAAATTTATTTCTATGAGAAAAATATCAGCGTACTTATCAGCTGAGATATCTTGAAAACTCGTAAAAACAATTCTGAAAAACGCATGAAATGCATTCTAGAATGAAATCAATCTTATATTGCAACTGTAAATGCGTTTCATTCGAAGAGTTGATAATCTTGAAAGAAAGACAGAAAAAAATTTTTTCTTTCTTAACTAGATTTCATGTATTATGATATTCAATTGATAAAATTAGGTTTGTTTCAGCGTAATAATATTTTCATTCCAGTATATCGTATGTTTTTACCTACTGCTTATAATTTTCCGAATATTCTTCAGAAACTCTTTTATAAAATATCATCAACGGTGGCCAGAGCATTTGCCATTGATTTCATCAAGAGTGCTTAGACATCTTAAAATTTTTGTAAGTTACATATTATCTCTAGTTTTTTTTATTCATACTATATGCAAGAGTGCCAAGATTAATTACATCAGAAATCAAATATTTCCTCCATTTAATGAACCCAAAATATTTCGGGCATCACATTGTAAACTGAAATGAAATAATATTACAAGTTGAATCTTGATGCCGGCAGACTATGTAGTTTACAAGACATTTATAAATTTATTTGTTATATTGTTAAATATCTCTATCTTTTGATGTGAATATTTGGACAACATGTTGTGAACTGCCTAATAGTCAGAGGCTGTTGACATAGCTATTTAGAGAATGGTATCAGTATTATTATACAATGATGGTTGAAAGTTACAGAATAAGTTCAGCAAACACGTTTTATATTATAAAATAATATTCTTAGGGTGTAAAGTTTAAATGAGTCTAAATATATAAGAGACAAAAATTTGAAACAAATATTTCTTTTATCTAATCAAATAAAAGTTTTTAACTGATACTCTTTCCTCATCTAAAATTAATGAGAAATTATCGATCAACATAAAACAACTGTCCAGTCCTTTTCCTTAACCCACCAGATTTTTAGTCCTAACTTAGTTTATCAAAATATCGCACTCAAGACTAAAAACGAATCTAATAACCTGAGGGTAATTTTTGACAATAAACTAAACTCGAAGTTGAGGCATTGTTCAAGCACATACTAAACTGAATCAACGTTCTGATGCGTTTACAAGGATCCCTGTGGGAATGGACCAAATCGAGACTCTTAATTTAACCTATAAAACTTTCATCCTGCCCTTGATTACCCACTGCTACGAATTATTAATAACCTGAAGTGAGAGCGATCTTAAGAAAATTAGAAACAACGAAAAATATGAAGCTAAGAATCGCAACTGGTGCAGCCCACTCAAACCTAATTGAGGCCATGTTATTATTAACAAATGACAGACCTGTTCAAGCCATCATTGTAGAAATAGTTTCGCTCTTGTTTGAAAAATTTATACTAAATGAAAAATCTCTTTGAAACAACTGTCAACTAAACACAACTTGGTTTTATCCAAAAAAAATTCTGTGTATATAAAAGAAAATTTAGAATTTCGGGACGTGTCTTAGGAAGGAAAATGTTTAAACTCCAAAACTCTATTCAATCAGGAAAAGTTGAAACAAGTCTTAATCTTAAAAATCGCATCATAAATCGTCAGACAATTCCTGAAGTTCTGAAATCCTTTGCATTGAAAACCATTCATATTGAGTACACAGAAGATCATTGGTTTATGATGGCTTTTATACAGATGGCTCTTATTCTAAATCACACATGACAGCAAATTGAGGAGTTTTTTTTTTTATTTGTTTTTATTCTATGCATCTGCCGAGAAATACAGAACTGCCTTTGATGGTGAAGTTCAGGCTTTATTTATTCCATTGAAACAATTATTCCCTACTAGTTTGAAAAAATAGTTTTACTTTCTAAATCTCAGGCTTTAATCAAAACAATTTGTTCGCAAGGGAATGCCATATCGTATAGTGTATTTCAGTGCCGGGAACTCATTAGATTTCTGGTACAGAACAAAACTTATACCATTCAATGGATTTTCAGCCTTTGTGTCATTTTCAGCATAAGCAGGCTGACTTTCTTGATGGTAAGAACATTCAGTTGAGTTAGCCAAATTGTTCTGGACTGTCATACTACTCCGCAAAATTGTATATAAAACACAATGGAAATTAATAACTCTTCTTAGCTTTGAGAAAGAATAAAGAACAAGAACTGGAGTGAGGAAGATACAGAGCCATTAGCAGATAAGCCTCTCAGATATGCAGTAGCCCTCTTTCGTCTTTTAACAGGTCACGACTGCCTTGGTGAACGCTTATATCACCTATGGATCTATGACCATCCTGATTGTTGGTATGTGGTTCTAAATAACCCAAGAATCGTAACCATCTCCATCATTCATTCCATGGACTTGAATCCAAATACTTAAGCTAAATATTGGCTTGTGAGAGAGCTTCAGCGGAAATGACTTCGGTGTTTCTTTTAATTTTGTGTTTATTTCAAATGTTTATGTCTTTTAATCTTCTTAGCTGTATTTGTTTGCTTTCCCCTCCATTGGATATCAAAATATAAATATATCAAAAAAACTTTATTTGATTGAACTATAATTAATAAAGCTTTTATTATACAATTCAACTTCAAACATTTAAATTGTTTTTTTTAATTCGTATGATTCTTGATATTTTGTTCGACGAATCTAAAAACAATATCTAAGCCTAATATCCTTCTTTTAATTTCAGCAGCCGAGCTAATAATACGCGTTTTTCACTCGCTTTTCAAACCGGTTCCTGAATTTTCACCCCGCTCACCACTACAACGGGCGGGGCAAGAAGAGCTAAGCCTTTTTCACCCCACATGCTGAGCTACCTAGAGCTGTTATTATTTCGTCTTCACTGAAGATAACTTTTTTAATTCAATTCGAATAAAAACAGCACTTTTCAGTGCTATCAACTGCTGCTTTTTTTTTAAGCTGATTGATTTTCTTGACCTCTGACTGGACCTAACTAGAACAATGGCTGCAAATATAGGAATGATACAACCTGCTAAGCTGACTGACATTATGAATCCTAAATACAACAATGCCTCGAAACTCCATCTGAAGCAACTCTTGGAAATCCAGACGACGCTACTGGGTAGCAGAGACTGCACTATCTGATCTGGTTACAAGAAACATACTCAGATTTCTCTCCAGACCACGCACACAAGTCATACAATGCACCACTCCTTCAGAATTAATGGCAATAATTAAGAAATTAAAGGATAATAAATCCCCAGGAACTGATGGAATAACAAACAAAAGGCTAAAGAAAATTCCAAACAAAACATTATTCAAAATTACGATACTTATTAACGAGATATTAAGAATAACGTATTTTCCTAAAAAAGGAAAAATTGCAGTAATAATACCAATATTAAATCCAAAACAAGACAACTATCTTCCCTCAAGCTATACACCTATCACTCTACTGCCATCTCTAAGCAAAATAACCGAAGGAATTATATCAAATAGACTCGATGAATTTTTAGAAAACAATAGTGTTCTTAACCCTGAACAACACGGGTTCAGAAAATCGCATTCAACTACACATCAACTTATGAAAGTAGGTGAAATCATCACCCAGGGATTTCAACATAAAAAAAATACAGGAGTTATTTCTCTTGATATTGCCAAAACTTTTGATTGAGTTTGGATTGGTGGATTTGTACACAAACTCATTAATATTAGTCTACCGGACCCACTCATTAAAATACTAATTTCATACCTTTTGGGACGAAAGTTCCAGGCTCGCATTGGTACTACATACTCAACACATAGACAAATCTTAGCTGGCGTGCCACAAGGGTCCAAATTGGGACCGAGACTCTTTCTTATCTATGTGAACGACATTTCAACATCAACACTAACTTCCCTGCACCTGTTTGCAGACGACACATTTATACAAACACAAGATAGAAAAACATCATACTTCACAGAATCGCTCAACAAACATTTAGAACAGCTTGATCTCTGGTTTGTTAAATGGAAAATTCTTATTAATGTACGTAAAAATGTATCCATAATCTTTAACAAAAAAAAAGACTACTTCCACCCAGTGTAATTAAGATCAACAACGAAATTATACCATGGTCACAAGCCTTTAAATATTTAGGAGTAACTTTCGACAGAAAATTAACATGGCACCTTCATCTGATCCAAATTATTAACAAATTTAAATGGCAAACAGCTGCGTTATAACCACTTATCAACTGGAATTCTAAACTTTCCATGGAAAATAAAGTGCTCATTTATAAAGCATATCTTCGACCACTTATTTCCTATGCCTGCTCTATCTGGAGTTACACCCATGATAGTAAAATTAAAAAACTGGAAACTCTCCAAAATAAAGCCCTCAGATTTATTTCTAATGAATCAGTGGCCTTAACTGCCCAGTTAGGCCACTGATTCATTAGAAATAATGAATGTTCCCTGGTTCATTAGAAATAAAAAAAATCAGACAAGAATTAAAAATCCCTACCCTGAGAGAATTCTTCACGAAAAAAATTTTTAAACATGTATCAATAATGATAACTGATTAAAAATATTTTGATAAAACTAATAACGAAACAATAATTAGCCTTCCGTCCTATAATGACCTAAGTACCCATAATAGATTCCGTCCTCGCTCATTCCTCAGATATTGCCCAAAGTTTCCTCACCAACCACCATGAAATAAACTGTAAATAGAAATTTTTTTCTTTGATAACTATTTCTTTGAATAGAAAAAAAACGAAACTACTAAAAAGATAAAAGGATTTTTTTGTTACTCCTCATTCCTTATGTGAAAATAAAACTATTAAAAATAAAAATGATGATGAAAAATGCATATATAAGTGTGCATACTAAATGTATATAAAAACAAATACATTTTTTAAATATATATGTATATGTAAATACATAAAATATAAAAAAAGATAAAGATAGAGATATTGAATTGCAGACCAAGTTATACCTTGTAAATATTATAGCGTGTATAAATTCTTGTAAATACCTTTACCGTTTCTTATGTAAATATTCTTATTTCTATCAATTTATTCCTTAACTATTTCCGTTATTATTCTATTAGTTTCATTTAATTTAAATATATATTTCTCATAAATAATAAATTAATCAACAATAGCTTCTTAAATTCTGAAATAAATTTTATGAAATAACCATAGTCCCGCCCATTAAAGTGTCAAACTCATTTTAAGTCAATCAGATTCAAGTTATAGCTCACCAACCAAGAACCAGCTATCTAATGAGGGTAGAAGATCTCCAGATCCAGGGACCTCTAAAATCTGCCTGCCGGCAATAGAAGAGACATATACAATTTGTTACTAGAAGTCCAATATGAAATGAATAACGAAATTAGACAACATTTATTATTTTATAAAAAGGTGATTTTGTTAAAAAAAATTCGATGTAATTTGTCAAAGATAAACCAACATTTTATAATTAAATCTTTCAAAAATGCAACACAAACTCAAATTTTGTTTCTCCATAAAAATTCAAAAGTATGTACAAGAATTATTTTGCCTCGTTAGTTTAATGTAGAATCCAAACTTTCCTGATATATTTGAGATTGTTAAATCTGTTCTGCTATACATTCAATGATACCATTTGATATCTTAGAAAATAACTTACTAACAGCTGTTGGTAAGTTCTACTTCAATATCCACAACATTTTGTCTTTCTAAAGTTAATGATAAATGTAGTGAATAGTCAAACAGTTGAAAACTATTGCAAGGTAGTGAGTTTCCTTCTTCCTTTTTGAAAATAATCCGTTTTTAACTTGTGCAGGCCCTTAGAAAATATCATTTCGTTCAAAGTTATTAAGATAATTTTAATTTATTTGTTTAATCATTACAAAACAAGACATTCATATATTGAGAATGAAATATGACTTGAAATTTAAATAGTTATTTTTGGAAACTGTGACACTTTAAGCGTTTATAATTCAAATGTTAAGTCTGGTTTACGAAGCTCTAACATTAATTTAATTATTTATTTTAGAAACTGAAGAGATGACTAAACATCTATTCAAGACTAGAATGACATTTCCAAAAAAATGATTATTATTAAAATGTAACTTGGGAAAACCCAAACATAAAACTATAATCATAAAAAGGCGTCCTCTCTACATAGCTACACTGCATTTCTTTCCTTGAACTCTACTGTCTCTTCAAAACTAGCCCTTTTTTCTTGTGTGAGCTGACAACCTGAGGTTAGTGCTTAGGTTTTCGGTTTAACAGTTTATGGATTTCAACTTATTAATAGAATTCTATAGTTTTGGCTCCCGATTAAAAGCTTTCTTCTAGGCTCTACCTTTATTTTTATTCCGGTTCCAGTGATATAAATTAAAATATTGCGATTACAAGAGCGATATAAATTAAAATATTGCGATTACAAGAGCGATATAAATTCAAATATTGCTTTCAAAATATAAATTCTGGTATATTGAAATTGACAGAAATTTATAACAACTATAATTCGATAAATTGAGTAAAATTAATAATTAATTAGTTTTTCATTATGGATCTCTAATTATGTATTAATTTGGTTACAAGGAGCAACAGAACTAGTTATTAATTTAGGATCTCTATCTTTAAATTTATGAGACTTTTAATTATGAAAGCTTAAAAATTAAATTTTAATTAAAATAAAAAATTTACTGATTAGAAAATAAATTATTTTATTATTATTTTTATTACTTACAGAAATGAACGAAAAATATTGTATGCACATAATTATATGCATAGTTGGTGACATAGCTGTAGAGCGCTTGACACGAAAATTTTAAATCACGCGAAACCTGTAAGCTGTCATCTTTTACCTACAGTTCAAAATTAATACAAATCAATCACAAAATGAAATTATTTTCACTGATTTAGAAAAAGAATTTTTTTTAATAAAATAGAACTGCAATTCAGTTATTAATTTATTAAATATATTAATAATAAATTAATCTTTGCAAACTTTTTCTTAATAAATCAGTAGCATTAAATTTAATAATCAATAAACTTTTTACCTTACTAAATATATAATTTAATATAATTAAACAATTTTCTTTTTATTCATATTTAGCAGAATTTGTTTATCATTATTTTCTCTTTTGTACGTCTATCTCTGCCTGCCTTAATTTTCAATTATTACCAAATTTAACATTCAGAAATTTCATGATGATAAAGATTTGCGGAATACAAAGTGATCTTTATTATTTCCAGTACAAAGGTTGTTCAATAAGCAACATTCAATTTACTTACAATGACTTGCGTGGCAGTATAACAAAAATCATTTATGTGTGTATGGCTATCGTTGTTGCAAATATCTGTGCATTACCATTATTTGATTTATTACTTCTGTTAACTTTTAAGTTACCACAGAAATTCGTGCATTGAATTACAAATTCAAGAAAAGAAAAAGAAAATAATACTATAACATGATGATGATTAGATATTTATTATAATCACACATAAAAAAGATAAAAAGTTATGGCTTAGAATCATTGGAAATCATAAAGAAACTCTCAAGAAGTTAAAAGCGTGCCAATCTCTCCCATTACCTGTTGGTTTCGCAGCATACTTCCCAACTAGTATTTATTTCTATGGCCAATTAAATGCTACTAGTTAATTTTGCATCTAATAAAGAGGTAATTTATTCGTTGCATGTATCTCAAAGTAAATAAATCATTTTTTATTGGCTTAAATTCTATTTTTTCTTTCAATGTATGCTAATTATCTTTTTCAGTCATTTATTACTCAAGTTACTCATACAGTAAAAGTACAATATATTAAAAGCAAATTTTTTATTTCCTTTATTTTTTATTATTTATTAGTAAGTTATTATATTTTAAATGTTGTTCTCTGATTAATATTTGTGATTACTGAGTGACTAATATTTGATGGAAACTTGCATAATTGGATGAGAAGTAAATATTGAGTTCTTCTGGAAATTAGATAACAGTTTCTAATAAAAGATTATTCCGCTATTTGCAAAACTGATTCTTACATGCGTACCTATATTTACAACTATAGAGATCAATACAATCTTCCCCTTATTTTTCAGATGAATTTAAAATTTTTATTTTACAGTCAATCTTTAAAGTTAATTGCAAGATAACCAACCTATTTCATGGCCTTAAATTTATTTAGTTCATAAAAACGTGGCACTTTAATCTGATATAAAGAGAATGTGTTACGAGACTATGTTTGATTGAGTCTTAGTTTGCAGAACTATCCCAAACTTATATTCCGAGAGATGTGTTTGATGCAGTTGGGTATAAGCAACAGTTTGAAAATCCCTAACAGCTGCAATTGCATGTTCCAAACATAAATATGATGCTGTTTTTTTTTTTTTTTTTTTTTTTTTTTTTTAACAAAGAAGCACCTTTAAATGAAACTGTAGAAGTGCCTTTCAAATGTTATGAAGACACCCCCCCCCCGAATAACACAATATTTTGCAGCGTGCGTTAAGAAAATTGCGAACATAACATATTGTGTTATAAATGGGAGCAAACTATCCTGTTTCCATCGACTGATGCTTCAACTTTGGAGTCTGTTACATGGAGAATAAAACTGAACAGAATGTTTAACTTATGTCTAAGTAAAATATACATTGAGAAAGAAAGACAAAGAGCTAAAGAATGCTTGGAAATTCAAGCCTACGGAAATGAAATAATTGTCAATTAAATCTTATTTAGAAGTTCCTATAGGCAATATAATTCGATTCTATTTTCTGAAGTTGATAGAAGATGAAAAAACGTTCTTCGATCCGTTTTAGCTATCGTTATAAAAAGTACTGGGAAAGGGGATTTTTCTGATTAGGAAAAAAAAGTAGCCGCGCGAATAGAACAGTTGTAGTCTAGATCTGTGAGTTCAATATATGTAAGAATTGAAGAAGTTCTGAATATTTACACAAAGCGTATATTAGTTAATACAGTTCAAAGTTGCAGCACTGAACAAGGATTTAAACATTGCATGTATAAAAAATGCATTACAGTAAAAGGCGTATTAGTTCCAAAAATAATATCTATTGCAATTCAAAGTGCAAGCACAGCAATCCTTACTCTAATAAATAAGGAAAGATAAAATAAAGATTTATTATGGGGATAAAATTAAAATATATATATATTCTCTCTTAATATTTTGGTCTGAAAACTTTACGTAATGTTTTTATGAAGTAAAATTTTTCTTCCCAGGATGCATTTTCTTAATAATATTTAAAAATATAACTATTTCTGTCACACGTTCCTTTTTCCTTTCTATCTAACCAATGTTAACAATTTGAGCGTTAATAAATCCTACCATCTGCTTTTCCTTATTAATTATCAATTAATGATTTGCAATAGGAATAAACTGTATTTTTCAAGAGATTTTAACTACTTTTGAAAAATTAATTTGTAAAGTAAATTTGTAATTATTTATTTTTTACTTTAATGGTTTAGGACTAATTATTTCATGAAGTACCTAATTATTCTATGAAACAACTGAACTAATATATATATATATATATATATATATATATATATATATATATATAAATATATTGTATATCAGAGTGAAAATTAAGAAGAAATAAATACTTACATTTCAGGATACAGCTAAGCTAAAACTTCACCATTTCCAAAATCACTTGAAACAAATCTGAAATAGAGTATTATCAAAAGATTTTCAATACGAAAAAATTATCCTTTTACATCAACCATGGAGGGCGGCCTTATATAAGGAAGTCAATAATGTGTCTGCACATATTCTGTTTTGTTCAAGGATTTCGATTTCCAATAATAGTATTCCCTTAGAGGAAGCATGCATCAATTTTATGAATATATGCCATAAAAACAACAAGCCTGTAACAGGTTTATATGTAACAGGTTACAAGCCTGTAACAGGTTACAAGCCTGTAGCAAGGACGGTCGTATTATTCTTCACTTGTTTAACATTCTTTTTCTTTAATGATTCCTAGATGGCATTCTTGATTGTGACCATAAAAGATATTATATTTATAAAAGTGTCTTTCAACTCAATCAATTTCTTTGTTATAAAGGAATATAGGAAATCGTTTATTATGTATTTGTTAGAAGTTGTAAGTTATTGAATTTAAAACCATATAATATTTTGAGAATTATTAAAATGTATTTCTAATATAGTTCGCATACAATTGTAGAATATATTAGAGGAACTAATATTAGCAAAAATTCTTTATTATTGATAGAAATGAATAACTAACTGCCAAAATTTCCAATAAGATTTTACTGATATAAGGAAGAGTTATTGTTGCAAGTAACTAACGTGTTTTGGACTTTTGCAACATGATATTTAAATCCAGATATTTTTCAACAAATTTTATAAGTTCAAAGAAACAAATTGAAAGATTCTTAAAATTTCATTTAATTTCTCCTATTTTCAGTTCTTATATGTGCGTGCGTGTGTTGTTAATTTTATTAATATAGAGGGTGACCTTTTTTAAAGTGACAGTGTTTGGAGCGCTCAGTAGGTCAATCTAATAGCCGAAATGGAACCATACTTAGTATTTAGACTCATCCAGACACGGAAAAAAGGATTCATTGAAAAAATATTTAGTTCCAAAGATTGTCGCTAGGGCATTTCATGGCTCTTTACAATGTATAAAATGTGAGAAAAGGAAAATACTAGCACATAAAATCGTACAGTTAAATTATTAATGTGTGTTTATTTACTACATTAATTTACCCGGTGAAGAATTAGACCACATTCTGTGTGAGCACCGTTCTCAAAAATAACACCGTGCATTCTGTGCACAACGCTCTCTACAGCCGTGCATAACATATCACGAGGAATATTCCACACTGTCTTTGTTATGTTGTCCTGTAGAATGGACAGATTTGATACTTCAGCAACATAAACGCACGTTTCGGTAACGTGAGAAGCATGGCCACAGGATCACAATCACTTCAGATGAGATTATTTGTCGGAGATTTCACTATACATGCTTTTATAGCCCCCATTACTGGCACTTTCAGTGCACAACATTTGCATTTTTCTTTGACACCCGTGTTTTATGCTTTTTCTCGTTAGTGTAAACTACAGCAGCGCCACAAAAATGCCCTGGTGGTGAATTTCTTAACTAAATACTTTTTTTACGGAGTCTTTTCCCCTTATGTTTTAATTAGTCTAAATACCAAGTTTAGCGTCATTTCGGATGTTAGATAGCGCTACAGAACAGGACCCTCCAAGTACTGTTACGATAAAAAAGATCACCCTGTACTTTTTCGCGCTAAAACAAATTCTAAAGTAAGGAATCAAAGAACGGTTGATCAGTTAGGATGACTTTTAACATCTTCAAACAGTTAAAAATTTCAACATTATTTTTTGGAAAACGATTTTATGAAAATACATTCCGCGCGTTTAATCATGCATATACGATCCTGTCTATGCAAACGTAAACGCTATCACTTTTTATCATAGAGTCCTATGTATGACCACAATCAAATCGTTTCGTACCATAAAAACTTTCGTAATCACTTTTGCCAACATTTTGAAAAAAGATTAATATTAAATAGCATAGAGCATTTAGAAAATAAGAATTTGTTCACAATTTGATAAAAGTTATTTTTCACAAAAAATTAGCGGGGGTATTGGACACCTTGTTGATTAGGTCGTCTTTTTCGCTATCAAAAATTAATGCATTCGAATCCCGCCTGAAGCGAAGATTAATCGTGTTCATTAATGGTAACGAGAGTACATTTTAAATAGATCGTAATCGCAATATACTCCCAGTGAAATGAAACATCTGGAAGTGGCAGATCAAGTATTGAGTAATCTTCCGGTTTTGATTTCTAACTAAAATTCAAGTTGGGGCTAGATACAGGGAAGCATGCTGGTGCAACAACAAAAACACTGCGCACGAGTTATCTACAAATTTTGAACTATTAGCAGGCAGATTTTGTGTTTTATAATTTAAGCTAATGATTACGAATTTGCATTTTACCGGTACTTATAATAATGACTTGTAAAATATTATTGATCTCAGAACTGAAATATGTTGCTGAAACTAGATGCAAATTAAATTTCGGTATTTAGTTGTTATATGTATACACAAACTTCACATTAAATTGTTTTCGAATTATCTCACAAAAAGCGCAACATAACCGAAAATAGTTTCACACACACTGTTATAAAATAAATACAACGGAAGTGATTTTTTATTTGAAATTTTGGCTTATTGTAACTTGTGTGATTGTGATAGCATTAATAGTTATTTTATTAGACACCAACTTGTTTTCATTTCAATTGTAAATACATCGAAAATAATTTCCATACAGAATAACAATGCACATGTTTCCTGATGTTTCCTTTATGCCACAAATCAAATGCAAATTTTCGAAAATTCTAGTAAGTTTTTAATATTATCACTAAAATCAAAATTGGAAATTTGCTTGTTATTTAAAAAAAAAAATATGTTTCTTAAAGTGAAAAAGAGCATGGTGGCCCTTTTTGGGGTTTATTGTTAAATATCATAATTCATGAGGTCTTATAAATATCATAGCTCTCTGATCATTAAGAAAGATAAAGTATCGAGGTCAGTTTAGGGAGCAATGTTTGAGAAAATGTCAATTAATCCAAAATCGTGAAATAGAACCTATGAAATATTGAACGTAATCTTCAATATTAATCACTCAGTTACCAAGTCCACTAATAAGGGGAGAGGATCATTGTGATTATTCGATATTACTATATGTTTACAAAAACTTTGTTGTTATATAATGCCCGGCTATTAGAGTTTCCAACTTTATGGGCAGAAGTGATGGGCTCCTTGTACAGTGGAGCATCAAACAGTAGTACCATCGTAGCCTCGTAAATGAGCCTTTGTAATTGAGAAACAGAGACCAAGCAGAAGATCCCCTCACTTGGCTTGCCAATCCTAGAGGTATCATTTCTCATGTAGGTCATTGCAATCACGATATACTTAACGGGTTCCAGCTGCCATTAGTTCACACGATGGATCTTCAATTGGATCGGTATCCCTACTCAATACCCTCCTTAAACGAGAACGAATGCTCATATCAACCAGGCCACCAACGCCACAAAATATTCCTCGACAAAATTTAAGCTGTTTGTATGTCACTTAAGAAAAGCTTACGAAGAGCTAAGTAGTCCTTTACAACAAAAACTGAATGAATTGATGCGTGTTTATCGCAATTTCTTCTACTAATATTTCACAGAGATTGATAAATTGATAAAGAATTGATAATGATCAGAATCACAGTACATTATTAACCTATAGATTTGATTTTATTGCTTCATAATGTACTGTGATTCTGATCATTAATAAATCTTTATCAATTTTTCAAAATGATAAGATTTGCTTTTAGAGTTTAAAGACAATTTTAAGTAATCGGTAACTTCTGCCTACGAAGATCATCTTAATTCAGCACGTCATCGATGCTACACCAAATGACTTCAATGAAATGTATTTCATTAAAAATGGCTTATTTTATATGTATATATGATGAATTAGCATTTATAAAGAATTGTAGCTTGAGAATTTGTACTTAGAATATAAGACGAAAGGTAACTAAGTAATTCTTGTTGGGTATTGGAAATTGTTGGTTGGATCGCTCAAAATAAAGTACTTTTAGATGCTGATTATTTGCGTGATTTTATGAAGATGATAATTGATTAATGAACAGTTTACTTACCCTCCTGACGGTGTTCCTGCTTTACCAAGACGGGAAGGTTTGCGTGTACCAATGACCCGGAGGGCTATGCCGGCAGTAGCTCGCTACTGGTAGGGTCTCCCAATTCGGACAGGCCAAAGGATAGGTGCCTGATGTAAAAGAGCACCAACCCGAGCTAAGAAAGATATCTACTATCATGGTCTCAAATCCTCAGATCAACAAAAGCTAAATCTGACCTCCACCTTTAGACTTAATTGACGCAGTTTACATACAATAATTTATTTATCATTTTATCATTCATTATAAAAGATACGAATTTCAGACACCAAATATTCTGTGTATAGTAGATGATTTACATAGTAAAAATAATCAAACACATTATTAAGAAAAAATTAGTGTTAAAATTTTTCTACAGTATTCGTAAAAAAACAGTTTATAAATAAAACAAACTTTTAATGATAAGCAAATCTAATTATCAGATCATTTTTATCAAAATATTTGTAAATTTATTTAGAATGGAAAAAGCAAAATTTATTTTTATTTCATCGATTGACTTCATTTTCTTCCGACCGAACATCCCAATTTCAATAACATTGATCTAAAATTTTCCATTTATTTAATTAAATAGAACAAGTCTTCCAAAAATTGAAATATGAGCTTTTAGTTTAATTTGTGGGGCTCCATCAGGATAAAATTTTGTTTTCCAGCATAACATTTTATTTCATTTGAAATTAACCATTCTACGCAAAAATTTACATTAGACGAAAACGAATGAAACAAGCATTTTAAGTATAAGCAGTTTTGTTACTCTGCATAAATTATAATTTTGAGTCATATTTTGACTCTAAGCAATTTTAGTGTGGGACTTTGACAACGTTGTAAAATAAAAATTTCGTTATCATTAACAATAGTTGATCTCGCATGTGAAAACCTTCATCGACAAAATTTATATACACTACTGGCCATTAAAATTGCTACACCAGGAAGAAATGCAGGTAACAAAATGATATTTATTGGACAAATATATTATACTAAAAATAACAAGTGATTAAATTTTCAAAAAATTTGGCTGGATATAGATCCTGAGAAATCAGTATCCAGAACAACCACCTCTGGCAGTAAAAACAGCAGTTATACGCCTGGGCATTGAGTCAAACAGAAATTGGATTGCATGTACAGGTACAGATGCCCATGCAGCTTTAACACGATGCCACAGTTCATCAACCGTAGTGACTGGCGTTTGGTGACGAGCCAGTCGCTCGGCAACCATTGACCAGACGTTTTCTATTGGTGAAAGATATGGAGAAGGCAGGGCAACAGCCGAATATGATCCGTATCAAGGAAGGTCCGTACAATACCGGCAACATGCAGTCGGGCATTATCCTGCTGAAACGTAGGATTTCGTAGGGCACGAATAAAGGGTAGAGCCACGGGTCGTAACACACCAGAAATGTAACGTGCACTGTTCAAAGCACCGTCAATGCGAACAAGAGGTGACCGAGACGTGTATCCAATGGCACCCCATACCATCACGCCAGGTGGTGTGCCAGTATGACGATGACAAATGCACGCTGCCAGTTTGCGTTCACCACGTGCCCTCCAAACACGGATGCGACCATAATAATGCTGTACACAAAACCTGGATTCATCTGAAAAGATGACGTCTCGTCATTCGTGCGCCCAGGTTGGTCGTTGATCACACCATTGAAGGCGCTCTTGTCTATGACGCAGCGTCAATGGAAGCCACAGCCATGGTCTCCGAGCTGAGAGTCCATGCTGCTGCGAACGTTGTCTAACTGTTCGTGCAGACACTTGTCTTCCAAACGATCCCGTTTCTTGACTCACGGCTCGAGACATGGTTGCATGATCCATTACGGCCATGCGGATAATATGCCTGTCTTCTCGGCTGCTAGTGATAGGTGGCCGTTGAGATCCCGCATGGCGTTCCGTATTACTGTCCTGAACCCATCGATTCCTTATTCTGCTAACAGTCATTGGATCTCGACCGACGGGAGCAGCAATACTGCGTTAAGATAAACCGCAATCCCGGTACGCTACAATTCGACCTTTATCAAAGTCAGAAACGTGCTGGTACGCATTTCTCCTTCTTACACGAGGCATCACAACAACTTTTCACCAGGCAACAACGTTCGAATGCAATTTGTATATAAGGAACCGGCTGAACAATTTCCTCATTTAAACACAATGTAGGTGCCACTACTGGCGCCTGCTTTCTCTGAATGCGCTGAAAAGCTAATCATTTGCATATCACAGCACCTTCTTCCTTTCTTATAAATTTCACGTCTGTAGCATGTCGCCTTTTTGGTGTAGCAATCTTAATGGCCAGTAGGGTATTACTCTGCCTATTTGCTGAGTTTTTGACAGAGTTTGACGGTGGAAGTAACTTAAACTTCATGGCACTTTCTAGAAACTATTGGCTTCAAGACAATATGCCTGTCGTTCCCCAATTAATATTTTCCCTTATGCGCAATTACTTTATAAATATTTATAAATATTTTTTTAAATAGTATATCATTACTTTTGCAAATCGTATTTTCTGCCGATGCATTTTAGATTATATATATATATATATATATATATATATATATATATATATATATATATATATATATATATATATATATATATATATATATATATATATATATATATATATATATATATATATATATATATATACATTTTTCTGCTGGAAGCTACGGGCAGCTGTTTCTTTAAAATGTGGAAAGCGGTACATTACGTTTCTCTCATAAATATATTTTAAATAATACCTACAAGAGCTTGATTTTTTTCCAAAATGGACGTTTTTATCGAAAAATCCTCTTTTTTTATTAATCTGTAAAGATTTTGTTGTGACGTAACAAGCATTAATTTCCTGTATAATTTCATTTGGTCTTTGTAGGATTTTGGACAAATTAAATTAATCCTCGAGATTTTTAAAAACGTTTAATACTCTTAGAAAGAGCAAAAATTTCTTTTTACACGATTATGATTTGAAATACCGGAAGTTTTTGAAGAAGATGAATAAAATTAAAATACCTATAATTTACCCATCTTAGGTCATTCCCTTTATTCCTTTTGGGGGTTTTCTTATTGGAATTTTTATCTTAATTCACACACTGATTATTAATTACAATCTATATAATATTAGCAAAATTCGCATTAAATTCCATCATTTCTCGAAAAGTTTACTGGTTTATAGAAAATTTCTGCATTTTATCTCTTTTGCACTCATATTAAACCACTCAGTTAGAAACCCTCAGAATAAAAATCTAAATTACTTTTGATGAAACGAACTTTTCCATTTCTAGTCTGCATATTACATTAACTTTTTGTTTACACAAGTAATAAACTTATTAATACATCACATTATTTTACTGCAACATCATATTCATAAATAAAAGTTTGTTTATAGATTAAAAAAGTGAATATCGAACAAAATTCGTTTTGTTTGGGTGTAATTTTTTTCCTAAAAATCAATTACAACGCATTAAAGATGTGTAATAGAAAATTTGAATACTTTTCGTTTATATATTATTGTCAATAATTTTAAATTTCTTTATCACTTTTAAAAACTGTAGATGTGTTTTCATCTGATGTGAAAGAATGAATACGTATCTCAACATGAAAATAAACTTTAGAATAGTCGAAATGGTGATTCTTTACCAAAAATCTATTGAAAATAAGATGAATAAATAAGTTTCTAAAGGATATAGTAAGTAATCATACAAATAGCTGTGTTTTGAGGATTCTGTAACACATTATATTCAAAAAAATCTTTGCGATACTCATTCATTCAAAGCTGCTCGAAGTCAGTTATATTTTTGCTTTAAATGTATTCTCATTCACTCAGTAAATGGTGGAATTGCTTTTAGCTTACCAATAGATTTCTTTAGAATAGAAGGAATTCAGCTGAGCGAAAGATCTGTAAATTTTTGCATATCTTGTTTAAGTAATATTGTAATTTGAAACAACGTAAAAGAGCAATGGAATAATTAATCCTATAAAATTATTTCATAATGATTGACTATTGAGCATTTTAGTTAAAAAAATGGGCATTTTTTTAGTTTTCTTTTTCTTTAGTAAGTAATATTTCTAGTCCTAAATGTAAGAGTAACTAAACCATTATTGAGTTTCTCAAAGCACACACAAATTTTTCTTAAAAATATTTATTTTTAAATATAGTTTTGTGTTTATTTCTTTAGTGCAGATAGTCTATAAAATGTTGGATACCTTTGGATCTTTAATAATTCATGAGATATTAAAGATATAAGCAAATTTATGGCATTTATACACGTGTTAACTCATAAATTATCATTTATAGTGAAAGATGCCCAATTTTAATATCACAAGAAACTATGTTACAGATCTACCGAACGCTTATCCGTACCAATTTGACCCATGCTTCGAAAACTTGTTCTTTGACTGTAAGAGAGGAGAGGCTGTTGGGCCTATTTGAAAACAGGATTTTAAGAAGTATCTTTGGAGGTACGAAGGAAAACAGTGTCTGGCACAGAAGATACAATACAAAAATCTACCGAACGTACAAGGAGTCAGACGTTGTACACCACATTGAAGCAAGCCGTCTTAATTGGGTTGGACATGTTATTAGAATGAAGGACAATAAAACACTAAGGGAAATTTTTTTGCAAAACCCATCAGCGTAAGAAGAGGAGGAAGACCAAAGCTGGGATGGGTGGGTGAAGTCGAAAAAGACTGTAGGGTTCTTGGAACAAAAAACTGAGGAGTTTGGCTGCCAGTAGAAGTGGCTGGAAGAAACTTGTTCAGAAGGCCATGGCCCATCCTGAGCTGGCGCGCCATGAATGATGATGATTAGTGAAAGATGTCATTGATAATTCCCGTTTCACATCATGATATCATTTCTTTAATAAATATCATCAGCCCTTTAACGTTTGGTCTGGATTTCTGCACGACTTTGTTAATGAAATCTTTTTTCACTGAAAAATACTTATATTTGTTATTTGCTTAAACATTTAAAAAAATTTCGTTTTTACATAACTTGAAGAACTCCCCCCACGTGTCTTTTGAAACAATGCACCATCTCATTGGAGTACCGTCGTTTGTTGTTCTTTGAATGGCCATTTCCCAGAAAGACAGATCGGGTCAATTCCTTGGACACCCAGATCATTTATTATAATGACATTCAACATTTCATTTCAGGTATTCATAAAAGACATCATTTACAGAAAGAAGGTGTCGATTGTTGATGGCTTAAATGAAGAATTTCAAAGGCAGTAACCTCTGTGGGATGTGAATTATTTTCCATGCGTGGCGTGAAATTGACTACCGTCTTGGTATTCTCCATGCAACGAATGGTGGAAGACAATTGACGAAGACTGTACAACTTTTCGAGTCTAACTATTAGAGATATCACTTTAAAGGTATCCTTATTATTTTATAAATTATTAAACATTTTATAGACATTTTGTGCAATTCCTTAGCAACTACAGATCTTTTGTCATATTTGTATTAAGTATTCAATGAATGTATAGAGAGGCACTTTGTTTTCTTATATTATTCACCAATGGTAGAAAATATTGACATAAATGTATTTAATGAAAATAGATCCTGTTTGGAGCCGTGGTATATTAGTGGTTAGAGTATCGGCCTTCCATTCGGAAGGGTGGGGTTCGATTCTCAATGCCGCCAAAGACCCACTGAGTACATGCGATATACGTGCTCGTTAAATCTGTGGAATCGAAAGTCTTGTTGTCGGTCATTAAGCAGTTACCATGGGTGCTATAGTCTGGAGATATTTACTCCCCCTTCAGATCAATGCCAAAATTGAGGAAGAGGATTCTCTGGTGCTGCCATCTATCTGAGGATTTGGGGAGCAAAAGTTGTACTTTCACCCTCATGGTGCTCTGATTAAAAATGAAAGACGCCCCCAATTGACTTAAATTCACATAGCCAAGGCATAGCGAGCTTGGCTTGTTCAAGTGTCATTCGTAACAAAAACAACAGATCCTGTTTCGAAGTTTCAGTCATTTTACGTATATTTGTGATAGTTTTTCACAAATCAAGGGAAAGCATTTGCCATTTCACTTTCAATTTTGCTGAAGATTGTAGTGAAATTAAAGCACTGCGCATGCTTGAAATTTATGAATAACTTTACTATAATTCAGAAAAACTCTTTGAATTTTAAATTTAAAGGAAGGAGTCAAGAACATTCATAAAACAGAGATAAAAATAGAGCATTATGTAAAATATTTATTACATAGAACCATAATATGAAAGAACGGAAATAATACATGACATTTAAGAATTGCCGAACTCTACCTAATATTTACGTTTTTCTGTGTGTAATGCGTAGCAAATTGTGACAGATTTATATTCACTGTAGCTAATTTGCTTACGAATTTGGATGGATATATTATCAACACTCGGTTAAATGTGGCAATTCATGGAATTAACACGCAACCGTCTCAGCAAGGAGGCGCCATTTGTGCACCTTAAAAGGTTAAAGAACGATTTGGAAAATGACCATTGACGTCTTGTTTTTAACAACCTGTGAGCATAATTCATCCCCCAAATCACCCATTTTGGTTAAATAAAAAAAACTAAACTGCTTGAAATAAATGGGAAAAGGTGGAAATCAGTGAAACTTTGGCGTGGGTGAAGCTTGAATCTAACCGGTTCAAGACAAATCTACATCTGATTTATCTATCTAGGTTTCTGAATAGGCGTTGAAACTCCGACAAATATTACTTAAACCATGTATTTTTTTCTTATTTTTGTGCTATCTTTCTTATTTTTTCTGAAAAAACTGTGGAAAGCAATTAAATTTTTGGCAGATTTTATTGTGCATTTTAGTAATCCCATATAAGAAATAATGTTATTAAAAACTTAAGACTTTTATTAAAGGAAACATCTCTTTATATATATATATATATATATATATATATATATATATATATATATATATATATATATATATATATATATATATATATATATATATGGATGAAAATTTTAATTTGATTAAAAAATGCAATAATTTCGTAGTATGACAAAAATCAAAATTTATTTTACCTATAATTATAAATGGAACAAATACCTTTAAATAAAAATGAAATCCTATTAATGTACAATTATAAGTGCCATCTATTTATAGAATCAAGAAATGATAATATGCGATTTTTTATCAATCTGAAAATGTATATTTGCCTTATAACTAAATGATTCATTTGAGCAGCTATAGCTTTTTTTCCTGTAGTGTAATTAGCTAAATTGCGTCATGTATATATATATGTATATATATATATATATATATATATATATATATATATATATATATATATATATATATATATATATATATATATATATATATATATATATATAATAGTATATTTAATAAAGTTAATAATCAATTATAAGATTTGAAATAATAATAATACTAGATTGAGAATAATACGTTTAAAATAATACTGTATTTATAAAATTAGTCAGAAATCAAATTGAGAATAATAATCGAATACTAAATGGAGAATAATACATGGAAAATACGAAATATAGTAAACAGTTGAAAAATGTTCAATATATATTTTAAAATTTCAAAGAAAATACTAATCTACTTTGTTTGATTTTCATTTATTCTATTTTTGACGAATTTTGAATATATTAATATTGAATTGATTCAATCTGATTTGCTGACTTTGGCTTTATGGATTTACTTTTTTACTGTATGTATGCTTCATTTGTGTGAGTATCTCTAATTTTCTGCATTTATGTTTCATTTATTATTATTTCTAATTTTCTGCAGTTATATTTATTCAAGTGTTTTACCTAAGTTATTTTAATACGAACATTCTTTGGGGGAATTGCTCGAAGATCTTTAGACATTTGTCCTTCGAGCATGTCAGAAAAGAGTGTTCTTTCTTTTTGCATAGCTGACCATCTCTCTCCTGATGAAGACGTGGTCCCTATGCTTTCTTCTTTTCATTTCTTTCGTATATTTTAGCACTTTTCCAATTTCATACTTTTCATGTTTTATCTTATATATATATATATATATATATATACATATATATATATATATATATATATATATATATATATATATATATATATATATATATATATATATATATATATATATATATATATATATATATATATATATATATATATATATATATATATATATATAGTTGAAAATAACATTTTTTGAAAGTAAGTTTACCCATGAGTCATATTGAAGTACTATAATAAGAGTTTGCACACACACAGAAAGTGTACGAAATCTTAATAGATAGATTAAGTTAATCTATTGTGAAATCATCTTAACAGTCAATTAATTTTAAGTATTAGGAGTAAACGTTTTTCTATTTTTATAGCGTTTTAGATGAGATGAGAATCCTAACTTTCCTGAATAGGATGGTATTTTAAAATGTTTTCTCTCTCATTGTTGTATGAAATTCATTATTGTTTCTATATTTAGAAGCTTTGATTATAACTAGCGTCAAGAAGAAGTTCTTATTGAGAGATTTAATAATCTTATTTATATTGATCGCAATCTCTTCTTTTTTTTCTCTTCGCTTAATAGCGATTATGTAGTGAAACTATTCTAAGTAAAAATGAATCTCCTCACAGCTTTCTTCCTTTTACTTTCATTACCAAAAGTCAAATGTTGAAAAATTCTTCATGATGTATTCACAAATAACTAGAACCTGATTGAAATTGACTCTATAGACGGGATATCAGCTGCTTGCCACTACTCAAAGGGAGGCACTGGAAAATAAAATAACGTTTACATCGACAGAAAAGTTTCCAGTTTAATTCAACGATTTGAATATAGATTGTTTCTTCATAGTTCTATTTTATAAGTTTATTTCATTAATATTGTAATTCAAAAAAAAAAACTAAAATATTTAATAAACTGAGATAGTCAGAAGTGATTAATTCAAATGAATTAAAAAAACAAAATATTACTTGAAAATCCCTATTTAAAGCACTTAAAATACTTTAATTTTTCTAAAATTAGCCATTATCAATGAAATATTTTCAACCTCATATAGAAGACAGATTTGCAACTGAAAATTACTGTAAAGCTTGGGAACATCTTTCTTAAACTACAAGGTGTGTTCGAAAAGTTTGGTGATTGGTCTCATAATTAAAAAACCATGTGGTTAGGATCTTGCACTCACGCAGACGCAGTGAGATAAATGTCATCTAGAGCCATCTAAATGCCATTTTACGACAGATAAGAGGAAGCGCACGCTATGAGCAGTTTAACACAGTCAGTGTGAGAAAGTTTGTCAGTGTGACATGGAGCAACGCATAAACATAAAGTTTTGCTTCAAGTTAGGTAAAACAGCGACGGAGACACATGACATGTTAGTCAAAGTTTACGGTCTCTTGACCAGCAGTGAGTAAAAAGTGTGTTTATGTGTGGTTTAAACGCTTTATAGACAGAAAGGACGATGTCAAAGATGAGCCGTGGTCAGGACGCCCTACTCCAGACAACGTGGAACGAGTTCGACGGATGATTGCAGCCGATCGATAACTATCTTTAAGAATGATATCTGGCGACGTGAGACAACAACGATGACAAGTGCTTCGAGCCATACCGAAAGAAGCGTTTGCAGACAGTTTCCAACATTTGTACACCAGATTTCAAAAGTAAAAGGTGAATACTTTGAAGGCCAGTAAAGCTATTTTGCTTGTTTCCTGTTTTTATGGCAAAATTCACCGAACTTTTCGAACACACCTTATATTACCCAAAAGACTTTCCACCAATAATAGGAGTGTTCAAGAGTCTAAAGAAGGAAACTAGGAAAACATCCAAGCATGCTCAAAAACGCACTTTACTTTTCCAACAGCGGAAGGAATGGTTGGATCAGAACCTTTCCTTCCGAAGAAAGCAGTATTGCTTCTAAATCATGTTGAGGCTAAAATATAATTAGTTAAAGCGTCGTCGTAAATTAGGAAACATTTTTACACAACTTAGAAGACAGACTAAGATCTAAGGCTGTTGTAAGGAGTTGCTGTTGCACCAGCATGCTTCCCTGTACCTAGACCTGAGTTCGGCTCCACCAGTTAGATAAAAATAGCCGGATGGAGTTTTCGCGATTTTGAAACAAGGACTAAGCAGAAGACCCCCAATGTTTGTCATGGCACCCCCAGAGGTATCATTTCACTTGGATGTAAAGAGTTAAACCATTCATAAATTGCTTCTTTGAAAGACTTTTCATAGAAGTACATTTATGTGTTACAGTAAAAAAATTCGGAAAATTATCATGCACCCAGCCGACATATGTGAGTGAGAAAAGCAGAAGAGAAACATCCCCTTTCCCATATCTTTTTTTTTTTTTTTTGGTTTTTTTTCTCTCATTTTAAATAATTAAGTTGCATTTTATCTCCAGCTTATAAAAGTTAAAATGGCAAAAAATCCTCAAAGCACTCTCTGAGAATGATTACTCTCGATATTGCTGCGGATGAATTTGCTGATTTGTTACATAAAATGATTGGTAGAAAATATTTGGCAGAAATTATTTTTAGAAAGTTGATTTCTTATACAAATTAAAAGATGAGTCAATTTCTTTTCGGACATTTTCAGATTCCATTTATTTACTTATAATGAATTCAATTTTTTCCAGCATGTTTTATTTGTATAATGTCTTCTAATGAGCCTTCGAATGAAATAGGTTTTTCAAAAATATAGGAAAATTTGGAGTAGAATATGTTTTAAGGAAAAAGAGTTATAAATATATACTATTTCATTTATTTATATAGTCCAATGATTCTTCAGCGAAAGGAATAAGAACATCAAAATAACAGTCATGAGGATATTAAGAATTATTTTTATTTTATTTATTTTCATTTCGAAGATTGGCTACAGTCTTTAAGGATGCAGATGCACCTGTGCACACCCCCTCATAATTTTGTGAGTCAAGGTGAGGTCAGTCGGATTCAGTGTGAGTCAATGCCCATTATTTCCTCCGAAAGATTCTATTCAAAAATTCTATGTTATACATTTTTGTCAATTTATAATAAATTTTTAACTTATTTTGGAAAAATGTTTTGTTTTTTGTTGATTTAAGAACCTGCGTTACTCATTTCGAATTGAATTATAATGCTTTTCTTTCTAGAACATTTGCTTAGTAGATAGCTTAATTGAAATCTTATACTTCTCAAATGTATTTCTTTTAATATTTGCAAATGATTTTTTAAATATTTTTAATTAGATTCAGAAAGTATTATTTACAAATTTAGTTAATAAGTTAGTACATTTATCGATGTTTCTATTTATAAAAAATAGCTTAGAATAACAAAAGGGGTATCCTATACATGATCATTCAAAATTTCCGGTTAATAATTTTATAAATTATTGAAATATTTTAACAGTTTTTTTTACTACTGGCGCTTTGAGAATTTTTCTCATATTTTTTGTCTTAAATGTAGGAAAATATTTTATCAAAAATAATACTTAAAAATAAATTATTAAATATAATAATAATACTTAAAAACTTAAAAATATATCAAAAATAATAAGTCTTCCTCAAAATAAAAGTAAAAATTTTTTTTCTTAATAATTACTTTTTAAATTTTTTCTTATCTCATTATTGAATTTAAAAAAAACTTATCACTCTTCAATAGTTCTTAATAACTGAATAATTAAAAATTTTTAAAAATTAGGAATTTCCTTGAACAAAAGAGAAACCAGGAGATAATATTATTGACACTATTACAAATTCAGAGTGCTACATTCCAATGCATTCCTTGTCCTTTGTTCCAGAATCTCAGACCAAATAATGACACAACTGAACAACTAACACTCTGCCTTTCTATTAAATAACTCCTGTGTTCAACTCCTGCAGTAAACGGGAATATTTGTAATGGTATCTTTTAGATCAGGGCTTCCCAACCTTTTTAGCTGGCGGATCCCTTTCTCAGACAAAAATCCGCGGCGGACTTCTGTCGGTCAAGTGTACAATAACTAGTAAAATTCAGCTCGAAGCCAATCAGAATTGAAAACTCTATAATGCAATGCCATTTTTTTCAATAACCACGTGACCAATCAAGTGTCTTCGAATTATTGATTAATGGAAACGACTTTAAACTAACTACGTTTCCATTAATCTGAATTCCCACGCTATATTCAAATAATTGTTATTCAACTTACTCACATTGTTCAACAGACTAGGAAGGCCATATTTCTAATTGAGTGGAGGAAAATATATTGCAAAGAAAAGCAACATTTGTTGTATAACATTTTAATTTTCAGGATGAAAATATCAATACAAACTGAATTCAATTAATTATTAATTTATAGAAAATACAAACAAATACCTAAAAGAAGTTACAGTTCAGGAGCATTTCCTACTCGTCGACGAAACACAATGCGTCGTCTTTACTAGAAATGAGTCATGTAAGAATGATAATTAATGTAAAGGTTGAGGTTTCTTCTGATGACACAATTTTGAAAAGTCGGGCTCAATACTTGACAAATAGAGATGGGTGTCAGGTTCATCATCTAGACAGCTTCGGTACTTAGTTTTGGTGGCGGCATAGATCGGGAATCCGGATTCGCACATGTATGTTGTGGCAAATGGAAGTAGAACACGTTTGCTTTTTCAACAAGGGGGTAGAATTTTTTGTATTCCAAACGTATCCAAAAGTGTGAGTAATCATTACTATCAAAAGTAGATTTCAAGGTTGAGTCTGTGGAAATTTCTATTAACAACTCATATTCATTCTACGATAGAATATTCGGCTTTTTTGATACAGCAAATGGATTGACCACCCATTCGTATTCCTGCAGCTTCTCATTTTGAGCTGTTGGGAAATAATGCTCCAACGATGACGTCAAGCTTTGGAGGTGTTCGAGGATTTCCTGAAACAAGTTGTTCCAAAACTGCAATGTCTTGTCTTCCAAAAATCGTTGAGAAAAGGGAAACACTCTACCTTTCCCTCCTCCCCACTCTCTGCCCAAAAACTGATTTTCCTCTTCAAAACTCGAAATTTGTAGTTTGCAGTGACTACTGTCCTAGTTTTCCCTTGCAATGAAGTATCCATTTCATTCAGTTTATAGAAAATACTTGCCAAATAAGCAAGTATACGTTGCCAGTTTTCGTCATTAATAATCTCTGCTAATATGGCATTATGACAGTCTAAAAGTAACGCTCGGACTTCTAAACGTAATTCATATAAACGAGATAGTACACTCACACGTGAGAGCCACCTTACTTCTGTATGGAGAAGCAGAGAGTGATGAAAGCTTCCCATATCTTCACACAGTATTTTGAAAAGTTTCGACTTCAACGGCTTTGATTTTATGTAATTAATAATTCGTATAGATTTATCTAAAATTTTCTTGAAAGATGCCGGCAATTTTTCGAGCTAAAGCATGTCTGTGGAGAACACAATGACTACTACTGCAATTCTTCGAACTCTCTCTCAGTTTTGTTTCCCACTTCGACCATTGGACCCGTCATAGCTTTTACACTATCTATGCTCACATTGATGCAATTAGACCATGAAATTTTGTTTTCTTAAAAAATCATCCAACAAACGGAATATTTCAGACCTGTTGTAATGGCAGGTAGTGGTTTGCACAATAAGAGATCCTCTTCGAAGCATCCCGAGAAATCATAACAAATAAAAGCCAACAAAATCGCTAATCCCGCAACGTCAGTAGATTCATCTATTTGGAGAGAAAATGAATTATGTTGGATCTTATCAGAATTGGTTATGAGAAACCAGAGATTCTTTCACGTCATTTGACATGTCAACTATCCGTCTCTTCACAGTATTGTTTGATTGTGGCACTGAAGATATAAGTTATACTGCCTTTTCGTCTAACATGCAAGAAACAATATCGCTAACACAATGTTACATGAGGGTTTCCGCAATGGTATGAGAATTGCCTGCCTTTGCCCACCGATAACTTACCAAGAAAGAAGCTTTTAATGAGTTTTCATCAATTGTTTTTGCATGAGTTTTCCTGCAGTGTTGAGAAGCAGCTAATTCAACTCTTTGCATCTTGAAAAAATCAATCTCTTTTGTGTGGAGGTCCGGATGAGTACCCTCAAAATGACGACGCAATTAAATGGAATCATCGTACTGTTCTGAAAGACTAGCACGTAAATTATACACTGAGCTTTACCCTCCTCGGTCCCTATAAAGCCCATTTTTAAATAACTTTCGTTGTACTTATGCTTTTTAGTTATTGTACTTCCGCTGGATACTGCAACTAATCGAGAACTTGCGGAGTTTCCTCATAATAAATCTGGCTGTGGTGCTTCATGTGACTGTTCTTCATTTGGCTGTCCTCCTTCATCATCAATTTCAACCAGGAGCTTTCCTTGCTGTGATGGCGATGGAGAAACTGCTAGCTTTTTCAATGATCCCGGCTTCAATCGTCGCTTCATGGTAGAAGTAATAAACTATGCAAAAAGCAATTGGTGCACTCAGAAAAATTCAACTTTGAATGATGTCTCGAGAAAAACGAGAAAAAGCGGGCGACCGTCCACCGCACGTAAAGCGAGGAAAGCATACGATCCTGTGAGCACTTTGATTGGTCGGCTGAGTTCGCGTAATTTCCGAAGATCATGGGTAAAAGGATTTTACGCGTCATATTGTCGCGTAATTCAAGGTCATGTGAGCGCCGGCTTACGGCCCATGCGCTCGCGACCTCGGGAATTTACAGAACGTCGAGCAGGGAGGCCACATCCATACACGTTGTTCAAAGGTAGCCTGGAAACCTTAAAAAAATCAGGTGGACCCCTAAGGAATCCGCGGAACACACGTTGGGAATTCTTTCTAGATTATGAAGTTAGTCCGATATGTTCCCCGTCAAATTAGCCCTCGTATGGAAGAACTTACCGTAAAGCTACAATCGAATCAGTGACAGACCGTGTAAGGAATGCGATGTGGTGACAGATGAAGCTCTATAGCTAATGGATAGGTTCAGAATTTGAAATCATTTGACAAAGAAAAACGCAACAGTGGTTCCTTTATCAAATGCTTAGAAAAGATAGTGGTTAATTAATCTATTGCTCTACGATCACTTTTCGCCCACAAGGTCTCATTTTATAGTTAGACCAACAATTTAAAGCAGATTCCGAGTCTCTACAAATATAAGTTTGACTGAGAATCAAATCTACAAATAAATGAAGTTCGTGGGTTTGGCTAGCTTGTAATAACACAAAGTTAGACAGCTGACTATTTATTTGATAACTCTGAAACAAATAATTTAAACAGTGGCCCAAACAATAATGTCCTTCCACACCCTTCTCGTATTGGAAGATTAAATTGTTTCTAAAGCATTTATTTTCTTCTAATGACTTCCCAAACTTACAGATTCGTATAGCTAGAAAACATTGGAGTAATTTTGGTTCTTATCTTATTCCTGATTTACCAAAACGTAATTTAGTTGCCACCTTTCGTCTAACAACAAGACATGGCTGCCTAGCCTCTTATTTAAAGCGCTTCTGCATTCTTACTGTTTCTACATGTCTACTGTGCGGCACTGGAGAAATAATGGGCAGGGATCATCTGTCCCTTTGTAGGGCTATTTACTGCTCAGTGGAGGAAGCAAGATATTGGGAGGCAAGATTGCTCCTTAAGGCAAATAATTTCGTCTATTTTCTGTAGTTTATTTTATTTTTTTATAACCTTTAGTTCTTTATATTTTGCCTGGCCATTGTAAATAAATAAAAAAAAAACAATAACGATAATATTAGATATTCTTCTCACTGAAAAACAGACAAGCTCAGGCCTTTTAGTTGAAAGGGCACATTAAGAGTTCACAGGATCTAGTATTTTTTCACTAGTGCACAGAATGGAGATAAGGGGATGGATCAGCTCATTAATCGTCTCATAATTTTAACATAGTTCAAAATGAGGAGGTTAGAAAATAATAAAGATAAATTAGTGACTTCAGTCAGCAGAGAGAGTAGTTGAAAGTATATGATAATGAATTAGCTTAATTAAAATTTAGTGTTAATGTATAGTTTTTATTCAGTCGGTATCTAAGTCTTCAAGTGATTAAAATTATAAGATATTCCCTAAAAAATTATATTCATAAAAAATGAAAGCGTGCTTTTGATACGTTTTTTGTTTTGGTTAAATAATGCTAGCTTTTCTTTCTTCAATCTGCAAACATCCTGATTTTTATTAAATACAAAAATCAATTACTAAGTAAATACATTGATATTTAGTTATAAAAAATTAACTATTTTGATGATTATTAAATTTTAATGTGTATTTTTGTTTGATCACATGAGAAAAATTATTTGTAGATTCAACTCTTGAAGCATATAAGCAAGTATTTCAAAATAACAAATAAATATTATGTAATCACCTCCATATTGAAGGTACTTTAAGAAAATTGTAAAAGCCCTGTTTCTTTATTCCAGCCATTCGCAAAAAAAATTATTATTATGTAAACATTATGGAAGAATTGTTTGCCTGAACAAAAATCATAATATTTGCAGAATAAGTAAGTTTATTGAATAGAAAAATTTTATTTCTTCATTTGAACTCTCAATTAATTCAAGCTAATAGAGACTGCTTTTCGTCGGGAACTAAAAATCGCAATCTCACATATAAAACAATTTTGCTTCTTTTCGAAAGTGGGAGAATTTTTTATAAGTATTACTCATCAAATCTAATTGTGTACTGCTGAAAAATAATTTTTCATATTGCATTTTTATTAACATTTATAATATATTTATAAATACTGAAATAATCATACTTGTTATGCACATAACATTCATTTATGTGAGAACAAAATAACTTTGAATGAAACACGATTTTCTTTCAAAAATATTTACGTTAAATTATTTAATAATACACTTTCAAAACATAGAATAATAGTTTTTTTTATTCACATGCGCTTATCTGTCTCTAGAAGCGATTTAAACCTATTAATGGTCTTTTAGGTAAATATCAACATCTAAAAGGTATTAATATTTAAATGCATTTGATATTGCGAACCAGGTAGTACGAGGGTTACTCTGAAATTTTTGAGATACGCGCAGACGAGAATTTACAAAATAAAAATAACGGTTTAAATTTAAAATACAAAGTATTTTAACACAGAAGACGACTTTTTATTGACTTACTTCAAATTGTTTAGCGTAAAATAAATTTTAAACAGAAGAGAAAATGGAGTTGCCGCGAAAACATTTTCGCGCTAGGAATTTCTACGATTTTAAAGCAGGATTAAATCAAGAAGAATGAGTTCAACGGTTGCAATTAGCATTTGGTGATGAATCTCCAGCTCAGGCTATGGTATTCAGATGGTTTAGAGAATTTAGAAGAGGTCGCAATTTTCTTCAGGATGAAGAACACACAGGAAGGCCGCCGTCGGTAGTAATCCCGAATAATGTATCTGCCATACGAAAATTGTTAATGGATGATAATCACTGTACCTATCAAACGATACAGAAGGAACTTAACATTGGATCCGCAGCCATACACAAAATAATTCTTGAAGAATTACATATGAAAAAAGTAGTTTGTCGTTGGGTTCTCTATAACCTAACTGAGCACCAAAAAGAGGAGCGTGTCAGAATCAGTAAAGAAACTCTTAAATTGCTAAATGATGGTGGCCACCGCATCATTTCTAAAATTGTAACAGGTGATGAAACGTACATACCGTTTTTTGACGTTCCAACACGTCAAGAAAGCAAAGTATGGGTCTTTGAAGATGATCCCACACCGACAATGGTGAAAAAACAACGCGCACTGGAAAAAGTGATGTATGCAGCTTTCTTCAGAAGTACGGGATTGGTCAAAACCATCAAGTTGTAAGGACAGAAGACAGTAAAGTAAAGTAAAGAAAAGTAGAAATTCTACAAGAACTGAATGTTAGGGGATTAATGCTTTACAATGCCAATGCATCTTCACATACAACGGATTAACAGTTGAGTTTCTTAAACAAAAACAAATTAAAGTGATCGAACATCCGCCGTATTCATCTGATCTAGCTATGTGCGACTTATGATTATTCTTTAATCTAAAAAAGAACTTACCTGGACGTCGTTTTCATTCAGAAGAAGAGATTGATGTGGCTATAAATGCATTTTTTCATCTCTTCCAAGAAATGAATGGCTTGAGGCATTTAATCTGTGGAAAATTCGTCTACAAAAATGCATTGATGCTGGAGGAGGCTGCTTTGAACACACCTAAAATTTTGTAAGTATAACTTTAAAAACCTAGTTTGTCTCAAAACTTTCAGAGTGACCCTCGTATAGCTGATAAAAAGGCTTTATCATCTTTTTCTTGGTAGTCAGGAAGGAATTTCCAGGAAGAATTTTAATAAATAGCGATTCTTAAATCTATGTCATAAAACAGGAAAACTTGATGAAAAACCCCTAAGAACTTACCTTGAAAAGATATGGTTACAGGAAGCGAAAACCTTAGATCCTTTATTAACAATTGCTGGATTCGAAGTTAGAACCTTAAACTCCAAAGTCCAATTGAAGATATTTGTAAAGAAGGAAAATATGTATGGTAATATCATTTAAATATTTGAAATTATTGGTTCTAAATTGACTTCATTTATTTTTTTAATCCTTTATAAAACTCTTTTCATATGCAAAATTGTAAGTTCTTAAATACATTTAATCTGGTATCATGGTATTAAACAAAACTGACTTCTTCAGTGGCATTTATTAGATAATTAATTTTGTAGACAAATACGCAAATGAAGAAAATAGTTAAAGCAGTTATAAGAATGAATACTTTTTCAATATCAGTATTTCTTGATGCCTATAGAAGTACTTCTATATATTTAGCTACATGTGACTAGCAATTATTTATTCCTTTTATATGATTAAACTATTTATGGTAGTGTTATATTTGATTAAACTGTTTTTGGTATTTATAGTAGTTAACCTATTTTTAGGTAAGTTTTCTAAACAAAGTGATCTTGTTAATAATAAAAGATCAAATTGCAAGCAATGCAGTTAACGATAAAATTTATTTATTTAATGTTTGATTCGTTTATTATCGGGTGGCCACTTTTATTGCTAGGAACTAATTTGATCGGAGCTTAATGCAATTTTGCTTAAATGCAAATTTCCAATAGGTGAAAACACCCATTACTGAAATGCGAATCAAACTCATGAACTGCTGCTGTGAAAGTATTTGCTACGCAGTAGCAAGTTTGGCTGATTAATTTATGAATTAATCAAGTGTGATTATTTTACTTCAGATACCATAATTTGTTTTTGTTAATCCGATACCATCATTAATTTTAGGTATCAAAGTTTTAGTGATTGAGAAATGATCACCTTTTCATAATTCCCCATCTGTAAATGTTTTATACATTAAAATTTATAAGGAAAGAAGAATTAATTAACATATATTATATATATGAGTAATAATAAAAAATAATTTAATTTAATAATAGTAATTGTAAAAATAATTTAATTTAAAAAACAGCTCATTTTTCAGTCAAAATTTATAGCAACAGATTGTTTTCTATTCTTACAATATATATATAAATTATGCATTTCAATATGCATAAGATAAGAATTTTGAAAGAAAAAAAAAACTAGTCTTATTTTTTTATCGAAGCAAGTTTTATTTTGCGGAATCCAAAACGCATTTGTAAAATGTTAAATAATAATGTATAAAAAAAATTTAAATTTGTAAATGGAAGAAAATTGGAATAAAAGGCTATTTTCATGTTCTAGGATAATTTTGACAAAAATTCTAAGAATTTGAAATAAATATATTACTTTTCATATATATATACATTGAATATATCTATAATAATTGATAAAAAAAATTTTAAGTTTAATTAATAAATTTATCCTTATCATATTTTACAAAATTGCAATTATGGTGTCAGATTTCAAAACTTCTTAATTCTGAAAATTGAATGGAATTCTAAAGTTGTTTTTCCAGACATCCAGTATCTGCTGTTTCCCGCGGGTTTCTCAAAAATGTTCTTTACGTGTCAAAATTGTTATGTATGTGTCTATATGTTTTAAAATTGATGAAATCAATACAGTTCTAAAATTCTCATCATAATAAAAAAACTAAAATGCGTATGAAAAAAAAACACTTATCTATTTCTAACTGCTAAACCGAGACCATAGAATCAAATATAGTTGTCCCATAGGAAAGAAATTTAATCGTATAGCCATAAGAAATAGCCTCATTCTGTTTGCTAATAGAAATAATTTGGAATATTGAAATATCATTCCTTGAGCGTTCGAGAATTGTACTTCTGTTTTCTTTTGTAGCTTTTCTTGATAACAAATGGAAATTGTTTTTAACAATTGTTCTTTTAACAGCATTTAATATTTAAATAACTTTTTGTAGTTTCTTAAGAGATTCTTTAAAATAATTAGTTCATGAAGAATTCGTTAGGAGAACATTTGAAAAGACATTGTACATAAAAATTTTCATACATTTTCTAACTTTTTATTACTGCAACTGCTATGCTTTTTTTTTTTTACCGTATTACACTGAAATTAACAAAAAGTACATAATTTTGTGTCTTGATAAATTGTTTATGTTTTTTTATTGTATTATAATCGCGTTTAAAACTTAAGAGAATACGTACAATTTGTTCATAGGAAGTAGTAAATGATAAAAAAATCTGCTTTGGAACAAAGGAGCAAACGTTTTATGTTTCATACAGAAGTGGATATGTGTGTATATTTAAATAAAGCTGTAATGGGAACAATGTTTATTCAAGAAAATGACAAAATTCTCATTTTGTTGGCTCATACATTTTGTCGAATTTATTCCAGTGCTTTGTATCTCAAACAGGTAAATTCAAAATCAAATAAGAAAAGCGAGTAACTATCAATACTTAAGTAATGTAATGAGATGGCAAATTGTGAGGGGCCTAAAAGCATTTATATCAAATATAGCTATAAGGCTAAATTTGGCATAAGATTTTATAATGATGTATTATATCAAATGGGTATCACACGCACACACGCGCACACACACACACACACGCACACGCACACGCACACACACACGCACACACACACACACACACACACACACACACACACACACACACTAGATAGTGCCTTGCGAGCATTTCTAAATTCTATACACTGAATCTATAATTTTCTGAATTCTTAGAAAATTGGAATCAAAACTATATATTCAATCTACAAAATAGCCTTTTAGATTTAAAACATTTCTATCTCTGTAATCTCTAAATGGAAGAAAAAATCAAGTTAACTTATTTATTGAAATAAAGTTAACTTGATTTCAGATTTTAAGAAAAAATTAAAATAAAGTGAATGATTATTATGACCTAGAGATAAAAATGAAAAGTTAAAAATAAGCATTAAAATACAGAAATGAATAGAATATTGTAATTAAACTGGTAAGCATAACAGCAGCATAATAACCAAAATCTCCTGAAAAAAATAACATGATTATAACTAAAGACGCCTAATATAATCAAAGCAAAATTTCCAAGTTAAATAGTTTTCGTAATAATTGTTATAAAAGTCAATTAATGGCGAAAAACTGAGTTTCTTCTAAAGCATGAAATACAGAATTTAATTAAAATGAAAATAAATAAAAAAAAGATTCATTTTAACATAACATCGAAACTTTTTCAATTATTTCAACCCAAAAAAAGCACAGAAATAGGAAAACAACTCATATTTTTAATTATAATTCATGGTATTAAATCTTATCAAACAAAAAGTTTAAATAAACATTCGATGTTTTCTCTTCACTTTTCATATTACATTTTATCATCAGTTGTAAAATATTTTTCAGCTTTTTGCATTTTAATTTCAAATTTCAAAAATTTTCATTTTATTTTATACTTTAGCTTGCAATTATTTTTTTTCCTCTGGCTTAAGTACCAGTTATTATATCCCATTTTATTTTATTCTCAAGCTCTCTTTATCAATTTTATAATTCATTTGATATACAAAGCGTATTAGTGTTTAAGCGAAAATTCCTCATTAAAAGAGATAAATCAAACAAAATAAGAAGATAAGCAAAAACATTTGTTTGTATTTTTACTTAAAAGAAGAAAATACTTTAGATAAATATAAAAATTGTGTGAAACAAGTAATAAATTTTAACTATCTTCTGAAATGTGTGAGTTGTATTTTTGCGTTAAAACTTACAGTTCATTAATTTATTACATAAATTACATAAAAACATAAAATTACAATTAAACTTACAAAAACAAACAAATCATATAACGATATTTTATTTTGATCCCTTAAATTATTTTTTAAGTATAATAATTACACTAAATACACGATATGTAAGCTGGTGTTAAAATTTAAAAGAATTCCAGAACTATATTGGACGAATTTCTATAAAATGTAGTTGAACGTAGATTGATATAAAATAAAATAAAAAAGAGAACTCCAGAAAACAATTGTAACAGGCATGATAAACTCAACTTTAATCGGAATCAGGAACTAAAGAATACAAGGATGATAGAATCAAATAAAAATAGAATTATTAAAAAGTAAGGTTTTTCTATATCGCATCTTTCCTATGCATTTGAAGATGTACATTTTTGCACCGTGAATTCATATTCCAAATACAGCACTTTTTGAATTCCAGTGATAAGAGCACTCTCTTTTTCAGCAATGTAGATTCTAAATCCTTAATGTTTCAAAGAAAGTTTTGAATTGTTAACTTCTTCAAACATGTCCTATATGATTGAGATAAAATTTAGCTTGCCAACCCAATTAAGAATATCTTTTATCCCGTGAAACCTAAAAAAAACCGTCCATCAGGTAAACTATATGTTTGGAAGCGTTTTCATACAATAGTATGAAGTATAAGCCCAATGCACTTCTAAAAATTCGAAGATACAGTGTCAAAGTCTTATATCCATATTCCTCACAAGTCATCATGCATCTTTCAAAGACATAGTTATACATCCGTCGAACAGGGTGGTTGATCTAACCATTAAACTTTCCTTACCATAATGGTGGAATTGCTACTCATGATTAATCAAGTTAGGACTCTATTTTTCAACATGAAAGTACATTGAAAATCGGTGACAAATTTGAGTAGAAACTCATGAATGGAAAGAATCGTCAAACAGTGATCTTTGCATCAGTCTATATGCTCTCTGCATCGTGGTAAACAGGCTCTCATTTACATAAAATGTAAAGAGGTTCAAAAAGCAAATATTTGCGCAAATATTTCTCTTTGATCAAAATTTCCGGAACCTGGTAAGACTTGAAATTTAGTTTCCTATGGACACAGAGGAGACAAGATTGAAAATAGAGGCTGTAGCTTGCCTTCACTCTCTCTCTCTCTCTCTCTTTAACAGGAAAACAATTTGCTTTTGCTGTCATGATTATAGAATAATTTTTCCATGCTTTCGCTAAATGAGTTTAGTATTCTAATTTGTTTCTAAAATTTTGACATGACACTTGTGTTAAATTAAGCTGTGTACAAATCTACATTTAAGCTTGATATGATTTCTGTCTTTCCATGCTTGATCAGCTCATAGTAACTGCTAAATTCATAAGCTTACTAATTTTTTCTATTTGATTTTGATTTAATTGAATATCGCAAGATAAAACTTCTAAGAAATTCATGTAAGTTTTTTACCTAGAGAATAAAATTGCGGATTTTTCCAAGCATTTTTATAAACCAGTTTCTATGTTTGTCCCGCACACACGTATACTTGTACATATTCGATATACATGATTTGCATTTTTGTTTTGTATTAGTTCTACAATTTGTTTTTTTTTTTTATGAATTTTAATAAAACGATAAAACTTTTTCAGTTTTGCACATAGATTTTTTATTTTTATTTTAATATTCATTCACGATGAGGCTGAAAAGCCTTTTTGTTCTTTCAATAACTCAAAGTAGATAACAATCTAAATTTTTACTATTCGTTTCACAAAAATTCGATATATATATATGTATATAACAAATCTTAAATTTTACCACGTGCCTAGTCCTTATTGCGTTTCTATCGAACTTTTTGCCAGTATTTCGTTTCATAATAGCATTTCTTTTAATTGGTTTCCACTCAACTGTGATTGTTTGCACACGTTGACTAATTGGACCGAGATATATGGTTTTAAAATTTATCCCAAGCCTCTACGAACATCAAAGCTAAATATGAGACACGATCTGAACTGTTGAACCGAAAGAAAGAGGACTAAACCTTCGGCTACTAGCTTGACACCACTAATTATTATTAATTTATTCACACACATAATCTTTCAGTTATTTAACTGGGTAACAGTTTCAGTAGGACAACGGTTGTTGCTAATGTGATGCAATTGAAAAAATTAAAATGTTAAATAAAGGAAAAGTTAGCGAAGAAACATTTTCATAATATTTTTGCTCCTTTTTTAGTCCTTCGCTATTCAGAAGGTTTCTAATTTTCTAATTTTTTAAAATTCAGAAAAAATTCAATAATATCGATAAACGGAGAACTGACAATGAGATGTAATGATATGCCTTAAGAATTTTATTTCCTAAATGGTGAATAAGATAATTTAATTCTAATCCTAATGTTGTGAAAGGAAAGGAATGTCCACAGAAGTCTTCCTTTTTAATTGAGATTTCTTACAAAAGTTGGGGGGAATAGGAGGAATTGAATCGAACAGCGCTTAACGAACCGAAACGTAGAGGATTCTAAAAATATCTTAGTTACCAAATTTTGCTCAAACTGTTCATTGATCAAAATTCGGGAACAAAATTGTCATTGTAAAATATTCAGGAAGCTTCTCGATGCAAATATAAAAATTATCCTGTAACCTTCAGATAGTTGATTTGAATTAGATTAGCTATTACCCAAGTTAGTTGGGATTAGATTAGATCAGATTAGGTGGGAATTGAGAAATGTTCGATAAAGTATTTTATTTAAAGCTGTTTTTATTTTTATAGAGTGAAGACCGATAAATACTGATTGTTCCAAAAAGCATTTATTTTAGTTTTACAAGGTAAAATTCGAAAAAAAACTATAAAATTTTAAATTTTCAGGTGTATCTGAATTACCGCTGGAAGAATTGTGTTTGCCTACACATAAAGATAGAGTTTATTACATAGGTTTCGGATTTAGCAAATGTTCCTAAATCCGAAAACCGAATAGAACTCAACAATCGATTATCCAGTTTCCTAAGAGAAAATTCCTATTTGTTTGCCATTTTTAGCTGGATAAATGTTTGATTCTTTACTATATTATTTTCATATTATTTAATATTAACGTTAAAAATTATTAAAAATACTTCAGGATCAGAAACTAAAAACTGATCTCGAGTATTTGAATTTCAGAATTATATTGGATATTGAAATCAAATTAATATTGATTTGTTAAAACGTTTTATTTAACCTTTCCCCTTTTATATATACGTAAATATAATATATGTATACAAATCTTGTGCCAAGGAACTTATTCTAATGATTGTTTTAATGATTGTTTTCCCCGAAACACAGTACGATACATGTTTGTTTTTGTTTTTAAGAATATGTAGGAATCTGTAAACTTTATATATATATATATATATATATATATATATATATATATATATATATATATATATATATATATATTTATTTATTTACACTTATTTTTAAAAATATTTTATTTAAAAACACAAAACAACATTTTTTTTATCTAGAAAAGTAGTGTAGTTTTTTTCAAAAGTATCGTAATCTTATTAGTCATGCATCTGCCCATTTTGCAGATGATCATAGCACTAACTCGTTTTCTTCCTGTGTGATATCTGAAACCTGTTTTCATTCTCATTTATTATATTCTCAATCATTTAATCATCTAATAATTCTTACAATCAAATAAAACTTGCATGCAGTTTCAAAATATCCTTAAGTGAAATTTCAGATAGCAATAGTTTTCTTTGTCGATGATCATAGATGAAGGATTTATATTCCCTCAGATAAAATTTTTGTTTTTCTTCAGTTACAGTGGTTTATTTAATAAAGAACATAGTTTAACGTGACTTAGGTATCGTTTTTTTCTGTAACATCAACCCAAACATATATTTACAAGAATATTGCACCAAGAATGCCTATTTCATGTAATGATTCCAAGAAACAATCACTTAATGAAAAACATAATTGTATATTATGGATAATTAATTTAATAATAAGTGAGTGCCGACACCTTGGTAAGCTGATAGAGAAAGTCGTCTTTCTTTTGATCGAGCGGTTGTAGGTTCGATCCCTGACTTAACTGTAGGTCAATGAACTAAGGATACATAAGTATATTAAATGTTTTTAAGAAAGTCCGATATCATTTCACTGCTGTGGTGTGGCGTGGCATGTAAAGGAAAGTACTATTACAGGTATTGATCCTACTATTTGAACCTAATTCAAATTAAAGGTTGGCGAGTTTAACGGTTCCGATTCACAAAGTAGTTATAAATGCATCACAATAACCTTATCTAAGACATTTCCATTATTTGAATAATAAGTTTAGTATTTAAATAATAAAAGCTACTCATATAATGCAGAAAAAAGTTTAACAAATGAAATTTAATTATATTTTTTAAGTTCTTGTAATACACATTTAAGAAAAATACGTTTCTTGGGTTGATCAAAACAATGAAAAAAGTTATCTGAGAGGACATGAAATGCGATGATATTTGTGATATGTCAGAAAGACCTGTTTTTCAAGAAGGTATCCCAACACTTGTCAGCTGTCATTTCACACATTTCAAGCAAGCGATCAATCACAGGTGCGCATGAAGTGAAACCCATTATCTTCGACAAGCCTATACGATTTTGAAAAAAATATTCTTCCGTTAGTTAGTAGTAAGATTTTTATTTGATGAATAAAAAGTTACTGATATCAAAGCGATAAAAAATCAACAACATGTGGTATCAGAATCCTGAAGATATTATTTTGGAATGCTTTGTAGCAGTTCTTAAAAGAAATGATTTATCAGTTGCTAAACTTCATTCATATATCTTATTTAACTATGAGAAGTGTATTGCAAATAAGTCAGAATTTAACTTTTCTGCAAGAAAAGGAAAAAAAAGTTAGGAATAATAAAATATTTTTAGACAATATAATTCTGCCTTGTTTTTCTTTTTTCTCTATACAAAGTTAAATTTAATTATGGTGTTTAATTTTGAAATTCAGCCGGCCAACTTGTCTAGTGGTCAGCGTACCTGACTATGGATAAAAAGGTCCTGGGTTTGAATCCCGGTTCAGGCATGGATGTACTCTATCCTGTCTTAGTCCTTTTCTTGTGTGTGTGAATGAAGTATGAATAGTGCCTACCATATAAACGGGTCCCTATGGCATGTGTGAGGGTGCGATGGTGGCCCACCCCCTGTAGTGCACCCGGGGCAACGCCTCGGAGGTTAAGAGGTCGCTATTTCTGTTCGGTTCCTTGGGTATCAGGGAACAATAGATTAATAGACTCTGTTGCAGTTATAACTGTCTACAATCTGCCATTGGAAAAAAATTTTTGAAATTCAGCAATATATTTAATTTTATTTTAAAATATATATTGCCACTGTTTAATTAAAATTATTTGTAAAAGATATTCAAAATATTTAATTTTAACTAATCATTTTTAAGGAAATTTAAACTTTTTTTTTCATAATGAATAAGATTATTTAAAGTAATTGTCAAGTGTTGAAAATAAATTTTATTTAAAGGACAGCTTCATTTTGACTAATTCACTCTTCCAATGTTTGTTATTTTGTCAAAACAACTAATTGAAAAAGCTCTCAAAAAATTTCAGAAACTAAATATTTTTAGTATTTTTATGACATCAAATATATTTTAAAATAAAATTTATAGATTTAAATATGATATCAATATAATTTGGACATTATGCAATAAATTTCCAATTTCCTATTTTGCAGATTATTTACTATATCTGAATTCCAAAAATATTTCAATCTCTAATAGAGAAAAAAATATTTAACTGCAAGAAATACAAACTTTTTGAATAATTTTTTCACAGAAATGTATTTATGAGAAATAAATAATTTTATTCTTCATGTAATAAGAAGAGAGAGAGAGAATATTTTTATGTTGCATATTATATATAAATAAATTATTGAAATGCATATTTGTGATGATTTGTTCTTTTTCTTCATAATTTTGTGGATTATTAGATAAATATCAGCTTATCGGTATGATATCTGAACCATTAAACGCTGTAAATAATCGAGAGTTAATTGAATGTTTCATTTTCACTAAATTTAATTAAATGCCATTGCGGTTTCTTACTCCATGTTAATTAAATGATTATCTTAAAATATAAATAATTCAACAGTTATTTCTCATTAAAACTGACCGAGAGAGGAATTATTTTAATCATGTGCAAATTAACATGTGCATATTTTTTTAACATTCTTAAAATGAGTTTCTTGTTTTGAAGAATATTTATTTAGAATCTTAAGAAAGATAAAAAAAAATTCTCAAACTCTGGTTTTTCGAATTATTTTTTTCTTTTAAGCAACTAAGTGGCCAACAACCCCGTAACTTCCTTTCTTTAGTTATTTTATGTAAACTGTGAACGAAGAAACTGCATGCTTCTCCATGATTTGTGTGCGTAAGTTCACTGCACTTGGCAACTCCTTTACTGAAAGCGTTACTGTTGCCAATTCGTAAGAATTGATATCGTAATAGAATTTTAAATTTGAGTATTCACATCCAAACGCAATCAATCGTGTAGAGGAATAATTCTCCATCTTTTTATATTTGATAAGGTTTTAGATTATTGCTTTTTAAAATAAAATGTTCCCGTCAATAGATCTCATTCACGTGAAAACTGCTGAAGAAAAAAATCAGTTTTTCTTCAAAATTTAACCTCAAGAAGATACATATTATTCATTATCTATTTCAAAAAAAAAAATCTTAAGAAGTAGTGATTATATTTACTTGTGATAGTTACGAAAATTTAATAAATTAAAACAGCAATAATAGAATTTTATAATGATGTTTTCTTGATTTGAAGGGATAAAAAATAGCATTTCTTACATTAAATAGTCTACTTTATGTCAAATAGCAATTCCCCAACACTCTTTAAATGATAATATAAAATAGCAGTACTTAGGTTATAAGAGTTTGTGAAATGGAGAATATCAATATAATGGAATATCATTGTACGAAACAATAACCCTTTGTATTTATATTTATTTCTTAAATTAAATAGTCAACTTTATGACAAATAGCAGTTCACCAACATTCTTTGAACGATAATATAAAACAGCAGTACTTAGGTTAAGAGTTTGTGAAATGGAGAATATCAATATAATGGAATATCATTGTACGAAACAATAACCCTTTGTATTTATATTTATTTCTTAAATTAAATATTCAACTTTATGACAAATAGCAGTTCCCCAACACTCTTTGATTGATAATATAAAATAGCAATACTTAGATTATAAGAGTTTGTGAAATGGAGAATATCAATATAATGGAATATCATTGTACGAAACTATTACCTTTTTATTTATTTTTATTTCTTAAATTAAATAGTCAACAACAAAAATAAAGTCCTCGTGAGTTCTCTTTTTGGTTAAAAATAACCAAAAAATCAAACATTGTTAAATTAAATAAATGCAATGATATACCATTCCTTTGATTTGTTTTACTTCAAGAAACTCATCTATCAGTCTTGCTGAATAAAGATACATCCCCATGGTGTATAGCTGCCTACAATGTCTAGTGGTCGGAGTCCCTGACAGCGGATAGGGAGGTCCTGGGTTTGAATCCCAGTTTGGGCATGGATGTACTTTTTCTCTCTGTCTATCATGTCTTTGTCCTTTCTTTGTATGAATGTGTTGTGTGAATGGCTGCATACCCTATAAACATGCACCTATGGCATGTGTGTATTGAGGAAGTTGGTCTCCACACCAAAAATATAGTTCAGTTTGAAAAGTGGAGCGGCGCACCCCATAATGTCAGAAAATATTCTAGAAATTGCTTAATTTACCAATTATCCATCATTGTCTTCTGTCCTAATAGCTTGATGATTTTGACCAGTTCTACACTTCTGAAAAAAATGGCATGCATTATTTTTTTCCATTATTTCGTCATCACTACCTTTAATGCATGTGAAATCATGTCCAAAAACTCATTCCTAACTTTGTTTAAAAAAAATGTTATGCACATTTCATCATCTCTAATGATTTTAGAAATAATGCAACTTCACCTTCTTTAAAAATTCCCTTACTGATTTTAACGTGCTCGGTTTTTTTTTTTTTTTTTTTTTTTTTTTTTTGTGCTTAGTAAGTTAAATTATAGGAAACCTAACGACAGAAATTACATTACCATTTACAATTCTTCATGAATGTAATTTTATTTATGAATATATTACATCTTATGAATATATTTACTTTCACTATTGTGAGCATCTAAACTTTATTTTTTCTTTCTAAAGTATGTTTTACTTTTTTAACGAGTACGAAACATAAAAAAAGTGATTCATAAAGTTTATTTGTACATAATTTGAAAAATAATGCAATAGCGATCATCTTTTTCTAACTTCATTTTTTTTACTGATTCTGAAACTAACTTCTTTTTCTGATGCTGACTTAAAATATGCAGAATCCAATTGCGAACTATTTTACCACATTTAATTCATAAATAATTTCATGTACAGCGGCGGAGTCAATGTTAAATTCTTTCTGTGTCATTTAGTAAATACATATTATCTATAAATGTTTTCCTCGTCTATAAATGTTTTCCTTTTGGCAGATACATAATTCGGTGTTTAGCTGATAAAGAAGACCTTTCCATTTTTTTATACTGAAGAAAACTGCTACAGTGAAATTGCGTAAGCCATACCACGAAATGGCTTTCATTTTCAACTACTAATTTCATTATTTGATATTAATGAATAAATAAGCGTCGAATAAATGGTTCCTGATTTAATACTATTTTAAAATCATAGAAAATCACGCCATGCAAATATTCTTACATTAACATCATTTTTCATTCGGTATAAAATTCATTCAACGCTAAAATACTTACCAATTGTCCAAAAAAAAAAAAAAAAAAAAAAAAAAAAACATCATTTGCTGGGGTAAAATAATTTTAATCATTCAAATCTAATCGATAGCTTTTTAATCCTTGGTATGTATCTCAAAATTTCAAAATAATCCTCGTGAAACCTAACAATGTATAATATCTCTACTAAGCATCTTTCTCATTCATACATCACTTACTTTGAGCTTTGATACACATTTCTGCATGTTTTAATGACAAAATAATTTGCGATTGCATTGCCAAGCTGGTAGTTAAACGATGCCCTTCGTTAGTTAATCGTAATCGAATTTACTCGATCTTAATACAATAGTCCAAAAAATTGATTGTAAGTTAATATCCATATTACATAATTATCAACTACTAAATTTTCTTCGTGTGTGTGTTTATTTTTTTTCTATATTCCATTTAATCAAAATACATTCTCAATTAACAAATGTTATCGTTGAAATTGCTTTAAAATTGAGGAAACAAACAGTTCAATAAAAAAAAATCATAAGAAATAATTTTATTTTGCAAGAAATTACTTATTTATTCACTTGTTCCTTCTTCAAGTTCGCGCGATTTCAATGAGGAGGTGAAAAGACACATTCATTTTGAGAAGAGAGTGGGCTACAGTTAAGCATGGACATGGGAAAGCTGATATACAAGGAAAAAATATATGTATGAGGAAAAGCGACCTCTATGGGATTTCTACTTTCATTAGACAAGTAACTTCTCTTTTTGGAATTTTGAAGTTTATCTGAAAGAAATTCATTTTAAAAAACATACAGAAAGTGAATGGCACAATCTTTAAAAGACAAAGTAAAGATATCAAGTGAAAGAAAATCATAAAAAAAAATTCTATAGGATTCATGTTTAAAAAAATACTTTTCATCCGTTATGATGTATAAAATATGTAAATTAAAATTGATGGAAAGTTAAGTAATTATTTTTCATAAACGAAACAAATTTAACTATATAAGTTCATAAAAAATATTAAAAACATAAATTTATGTATTGAAATTATTAGATTTCTTGTGTAAGTAAGATGCTCCTTAAAGAAGTGTATAACAATATGATGCATTGTGTATTTCTAATATCAATCTAAACACATTTGATTTCCATTGTATGTGCTAAAAATTGTCGAGTTTTAGAAATTGAATTTAAAGCTACAATATTCAGTGTTGAAAAACACGAGGAAAATATTTTTAATTTAGCATTCACCTGTATGTAAAAATTAAATGACTCTTTCAAGTGTTTAAATAATGTATATGTTGAATACATTTGATATATGTGCACCACTCATTATATCTCTACTTGATCTTACCACATGAGACATCAACTAAAAGCCAATGGTATCGCGATTCCATGGTGAATTAAATGAGCGAAGAATCATCCTGTTTAGCGAGTAGACAAAACCCATGGTATATAAAAATCTATGGTATTGCGATTCCGGTGTGAATCAAATGAGCGAAGAATCATCCTGTTTAGCGAGTAGACAAAACCTATGGTATATAAAAATCTATGGTATTGCGATTCCGGTGTGAATCAAATGAGTGAAGAATCATCCTGTTTAGCCAATAGACAAAACCCATGGTATATAAAAAGCTATGATATCGCAATTCCGGGGTGATTCAAATGAGTGAAGAATCATCCATTTTATCCAGTAGACAAAACCCATGGTATATAAGAAGCTATCGTATCGCAATTCCGTGGTGAATCAAATGAGTGAAGAATCATCCTGTTTAGCCAGTAGACAAAACCCATGGTATATAAAAAGCTATGATATCGCGATTCCGTGGGGAATCAAATGAGCGAAGAATCATCCTATTTAGCCAGTTTATTAACGATGCATAATAAACTATTGGTACTAACTTAATAATGAATATGACATTCAGTTAAGACATCAGAAATATCCACATTTAAGGTAGGAATTAGACCTATGAAAAATAGAACTGAAGACCAGTGAGCAATTTTGTTTTAGGAGATTTTGAAGCTGACGATGACAGGAAAAACTAAAAATCAAGAATTCATTATAGAGGAGGCGAAACTCTTAAACCAAGGTTTGGTTTGTTTGTCGCTCAACGATCATTTTTGTGCCCACGAGGGCTGATTAGACTGGAACATATGGTTTAAAGTGGATTCCGAACCACTACTAACATCCATGCCCAAGGTGGGATATGAATACACGAACTGTTGAACCGATGGCAAGAGTGCTAACCATTCGGCTGCCAGCTTGGCCTCTTAAGCCAAGGATGGATAAACAATTACTTCTTATTTTAAATTTGCATCTTATTTTTAAATGCATGAAGTATGAGCTTGGAACATTGTGCTTAGCTAACTAATCTTAATAGTCTAAGATCTGCAATGTGTAGAGTGAATATTGTATTCTTCGAGATCTATGTAGTTGAAATTCTTCATATATTCGCAACCTCAGAGAATCACCTTCATATTTTAATGCTGAGAAGCAATGAAAACAAAAAATCAATAGATATAAATAAAATCGTTAATCTATTTACCCTTTAATTTTTTGTTCGCGTGTCAACTGAAAAAATCTTATAGGAATGGAATGAAACTTACATCAAAATGATGGTCACTAATTTTTTAAACCATACTTCATTTCGCAATTGTATAATCTGCTTATAATTTGAAATCCTTATTAAAGTTGATTTAAATCCATTGTAAAATTTATTATGCTACCATGTAGTTAAATTAAAATATGTAATATATTATACAGAACTTTCTTCGCTTGAAAAACTAATGAGAGTTGTTCTTTCCTCCCACTTATAATTTTCAACTATACTAGGGATACGGCCAATATATGTACAACATTGAGTTCTATCTACTATCTGTATTTCCACAACATATTTTTTTTACATAATTTACTATTTATTTATCTTTCTTCTTTGAATTTCAAAAAAGTATTGATTTTGTTTATTGCAACGAACGTACTTTCGGATTCCCACTTACGCCGCTCAAACGGAAATACATTGGAACACGAACTGTCCTGTGACTTCGATATTTGATAACTTCATAATTAGAAAGAACTTCCTAGCTTCCTGATCCTCATTCGATTTCTTGTTATCTAATCAATGCATGAGACTTTATTTTATTGCGCAAAACATCATTTTCAATAACGATTAGTAACCAATAAATATCGTTATTTTTCTGAATCTTAGTTTTGTCTGAATATCTGCTTCATGTTTTCCTCTGTAAGCGTGCACATAGTTTCCCATAAAACATGCACATGAAATCTACAACCCAATAGTAAGTAATTAGGTATATATATATATATATATATATATATATATATATATATATATATATATATATATATATATATATATATATATTCAAAAAAAACATATATTTTAGTAATTTTGACTTATTAAATGTTTCCAATTGTTTAAGTGCATCATATGTAGATTTAATTCTGTATAGTGTGCCCATAAAGAAATTCAGAATTATTAAAAATAATCAATAATGTATTAACAACCATTAACACATCAACATCTTATTTAATCGATATTGTTTAGTAAACATAATTTAAAAAAGATTTATTAATAAATCAAAGCACATTAAGAAAAAAACTATATTTCTGTGTCTTTTATTGTATTAAATAGTTTAAAAAATTAAAATTATTCCTGTTTAATTTTTAAATATCAAAGTAATTCGCTAAGAGTTAAATTTGATGATTTTTTTTAAAAATATATCTTCTTTATGAATATTAGTAATTTTTTAATAATTTAATAAATGTTTGAATTTTTATGATTAGCAGAAGAGCGTTTGCAAAAGAGAATTGACGTAGTGTAGGTTTTTTATGTAAATAAATTAATTTTAAAAAATTGGTCCTCCAAACGCAGACATTTCTTATCAATGCAATTCAAGAACTTTTAAATAGGCAGCTGTCAGACAGAGGTGATAAAATGAATGAGAACTTCAAACTGCTTCGCTTCTTTTAGCACTAGTTAAATAATTCTAATTAGCTTGTTATTCTGCTGTAATTTCTTTTCTTAGAAACATTGTAGATATTTTGTCAGCTCTACAAGTGTACTTTGTTAAGTATTCGAAAGCCTACTTAGTCCCAATCATATTTATAAAAGAAATAGTGATTATAAGTTTAAAAAAATGTGACGTATATAATATTTTGATGATTTTCTAGTTTTCCATGCTTTTTTAATTGAGAACAGTTTTTGATATTTTTAGTGATAAATGACTGATTATTTTGTAAACCAGCTTTTAGAAATAAGATTCGGACCCAGAGTAATTATTATAAAACAACACTTTATGTGTTAAAAAGTATTTAGTACTAAATATGAAATATTATTTTACATAACTCTTGTGATGTTACATAAATGTAAGTTTACTACAATAGTAGCAAGTTTTTAATCAGAAATTTCAATCAATTTCGGAAAAACTTCTAAACAAATACATTATTCCAATTTTGATAATGTTAATTTATTGTAAAGGATCGTGCAGTTTGATATGCAAAAGGGTGTTCGCGGATTCAATATTTAACTCAGTTAAGGACAGCCACGTGGAGAAGATATGAGTTCATTAAAAGTGCCGCTGAGTAGAATTTCCGTCCGATGATGTAGTGAGTAAAAAGGAGGCTGTCAACTCATATGTCGCCCTCGTCTATACAAAATTATATGGCTATTGGTGTTTTAGTGGCTCCTGTAAACAGAAATACATAATCAGAAAAGTGTTACCTCAACAAAATCTAATATATTCTTATAGGACGAATTAAGACAGTAGTTTCAATGTTTTTTTTTATCAATACAATATAAAATATAGACTCTTTATGTTTTGGCTACAATTGTTTATTCAAATAACTTCTGCGGAGTTTGAACAATTTTATTAAAGGAATCCTATTCAGTTAAGTATTCAATCACTCGTTGTATATTAAATCACTCTTTGTATATTTATGTATTGTACAAATCGAATACGTACTAAGAAATAGTCAATTGAGGTTGAACTGCAGTTGGACTCCTTATTTTGAATCAAGCTCAATATATTTTAATATATTTGACTTTCTTAAGGGACATTGAACTTAAAAATATACTTATATTGCAATTGAACTTAAAGTTAGTTGATTTGTTTGTCATTATGCAACAGTTTTAACATGGAAGAACTCTTTCGATCGAGGCCTGCAATTTAGAGCGGATTCTGAATAATTACAAACAACGACGCCTTAATGAAAATCAAACCTACGATTTGTTGAAATAAAGAACAAAGAACAAACAAAAATAGAATTTGAGAATGAATACGTTTAGAAAAGTGGACTCAAAAGTAAACAAATATCCTAAAGAAAATTTAACGACGACCTTATTATCGTTAAAAAAAAAAAGTGACGAAAATATTCATTATACTGAAAATGCAGCCAATAGTGACTTCAATATCACCAAAAAGCTTTCTAAAATTTCCAACTATTTTATTTTAGTTGAATACGTGGGTATACTTAATTGAAGTCGCATATCAAAGAAATTATTTCGGTAAAATATTAAGAACTGAAACACGGTTTTTTTTTCCCAGTTTTAGTAGTTCAGTGATTTTTTTCCTCTTTTAACTGGCAGAGCAAAGGTGAAAACACTTGGTCTCATTTGTTATCGCCTCTAATTACTGTACTGGCAGGCAGGATCTCGCTGACTGAGTAGAAGAAGACGTGGTCTCGCCTAATTTGGAAAAGATGACTCAAAGAAGGCGTCGCCTCACACTTTTTTTTTCTGATTTCCATTTTTCATCAAAGTGTCGCCTTATTCAGAAGGCTTGTCGAAATCCTGGGTTGCTAAAAACGCCAGAGGGGTTGATTTAATTTTCCACAATCAAACCAAGTGAACAACTTTGCAAAGGATTTGCAGATGTAAAGCTGCGATGACTTCGAAGAGTATATGTTGTCTCTGCAATTCCACCAAATGAACAACTTTGCAAAGGATTCAATACAGATGTAAAGCTGCGATGACTTGGAAGAGTAGATGTTGTCTCTGTAATTCCACCAAGTGAACAACTTTGCAAAGAATCCATCAATACAGATGTAAAGTTACGATGAGTTCGAAGAGTATATGTTGCCTCTGTAACTCTTCATAAATTGGCCCAAACATCCGGGTATGCCGTTGCACAAGAGGCTGAGAATGTAATTGCACCAGCTGCTTATCATAAATTTGAAAATTTGACTACAATATTTAGCTGCCAAGTAGAATACAATAGAAAGGAAAACTAAGGGAAACTTATTGGAAACACACATAAATAAATGTGAAAGCTAAAAATGTATGCATACTTCTCAAATTAAAAGGCTACACTTTGAATAGGTAGTAATAAACATTATCGCTATCTAATTGCAGTGTTGAACAGTTATAGTATAAATAAAATATATTTTTGACATGCGAATTATTTTGAAATAAATTATAAAACTCAAATGAATTATAAAACTTTGAAATAAATTATAAAACTCAACGAAATAAATTATAAACTTCTCAAAATAAATTATAATTTGAGAAGACAACTTTCATGTAAAACATGAAAGTTGTCTTCTCAAAATTGAAACTTCTAGTAATATTTCTAAAGATTTTAGAAATTAGCAAATTTTCAAACTGACAGTAGTTTTTAAAAATTTTAGTTGTTTTCTAATCCCAAATGGTGTAGTGTTGCTCACCATCTACATAAAACCAAAAATTTCTAAAAAATCTAAAAACAGGTATGTGCCCTTTCAAATCTCAGGAACCGTAATACCGAAGCACTTGCGAACATAATCAATGAAGGATTGTTCTACACTGCACCAATAAACACTTTGGAAAGTTCCTCTCTCCCTGAAGATATGTAAGGAATTTAATATGACTACTCGAGTAAATTCTTTTTTATATGCAAGTATATTCTTTATGGCTATTTTCCCGAAAAGCTGAGTCAATATTTACATCTGAATATTACTTACACACTTATAAAGTTTAAGTAATAAAATAGATTTTATCACACGGACAGTCTTTCATTTAACCAGATCAAAACGAAGGTGAAAGTATGATTTTACTCAAAATTTATCCGATAGATGACACCACCCGAGGATCCACTCCCTCAATTTTGACATTGATCTGGAGAGGAAGGAAATTTTCTCCTGAGCATTTCACCCACAGAAACTGCTCAACAACTAACCACAAGAATTTCGATTCTATAGTTTTAACGAGCATGTATATCGCATGTACTCTATGAGTCTTTGATGGTATTGGGAATTGAACCCTCCCTTCCGGACGGAAGGCCGATCATCTAACCACTAAGCTACCATGATCCATTGTAATGCTTATAATAATGAACCCTTAGAAAGGTTCTTCAATTTTCCTTATAATAAAAACTCAGTACATGATTCATGAACAGGAATAACAATCATTTAAATTCTAATGCAAAAGCTCAAAAAAAAAGCTAGATGTATCCGCTTCACTGTGTCCCGTTTAAATCATTTTGCATTTGGTTCAATGAATTCATAATGACATCTACTTAGTTTATATTTTTCATCAAGGGAAAACGTATACACAAGATTGGGGAATCCCACCAAGTTATGAACTAAAAAGATAAACATTAAACTAATGCAATGAAAACAGAAATACATTAGATTTGTTTCTGTGTACTAGATAACAAAATAAACAAAAACACAAGGATTATAAGCTTCATCTAAATCAACAAAGGAAAAAAAAAATTAATAAATACTTGAATATTGATATTCAGTAGCAATATTATTAAAATAAAGCATCTCCTACTGGATTGATCTTTTACTTACAGTAACTAGAAAAAATGCTTTGTTTCAGGGCAAACAAACGACGAAATCTGATTTTATGCTATATGTACGTGTGATTATCAAAATAATGGGAACATCTTTATAAAGAATCCTTTATTAGAATGGTGTACATCGCCTTTGGTTAAATAATATAGATTGGATTTGACTAGGAATTGATTCATATAAGCACTAAATTGTATTTAGAGGAATATTGCTTTAAAATAAATTCTGGGAGAGATTTCCATGAAGGATATTGATTCCGTATTGAATGATCTAAAGTAGACCATAACAGTTCAATTATATTGAGGTTAATTGACTGTACAGACTAAATTAGGTGTATAATTTCATTCTCGTGCTTATGATTATACAATTCCCACAACATGGATAAGTGTATTATCATTCTGGATAATTCCATTTCCTGCAAGAAGCAATGTTTACATCATAGGTAGAGCTTGGTCAGCTGAAATTTATCTATACATCTCCTCCGTGATTCTTCCTTACATAGTTACCATTAGTTCAACAGAAAACCATGACACAGCTACCCATATCATGACCTATTCACTTCAATGCTTGACAACTGAAAGGCTAGTGTCCACCAAATGTGTACTTGCCTCATTGTGGGGAAAAGTTAAAAAAACGATTCATCAGACCATATATTTTCTTCCATTTACCAATCGAACAAGTTTCATGGGTGAAGTATCACTGTATACGAAGTCTGGCATCTGAGAAAAGTGCCTTGGGAATTGCTGCTCTTTAGTAAATGTTCCGTTCATAAAAGTACATTTATAGAAAAATAATCATTGGCATTGAAGAATCCAGATGATGGTTGAGTTTAGTGGTCACTTTGGCTGCAATTATTCGTTTCTTAAACAATACAGAGTCCACATCAATACCCATCAGCCTCTTTACCGAATTTGCCTTACGATGCTGTGTGTATACTGTCAAGACTTTAAATAACATATTTATAGAAAACGCCTAAAAGTTTGGCTGTTTTGATAATATTTGCTCCAGCTGTGGCCCCTGAAACTTTGCCAATTTGAAACTGTAAAAGGTTCGATATTTTGCTCTTTTGAAAAATATCCGAGACTTCCAGAACTTTGATAAAGCTACTTTATGCTACCAGAATATATACATTTGTATTTATAAAAAAAAAACAAACTAAGAGTTGTTATTATACTTTAATGCCTAAGAAGAACATTCAAAAATGTTACATGTATATTATTGCAGAAGTTTGAAATCGGGTATTTTATTAATAATATTTAAGTGTTTTATGGAATGCTGAAAGCTATATCTGGCAATTATGGAAATTTTCAATATTTCACATATTTCCTTGGCATGTTATAAAATATCAAATTCAAAAGCCAACATTGGTTTATTTTTGAACTAAATATTGAACTTGAATTAAATTTCATGTTAAAAATTGAATAAATTACATCTGTTGTTGATTTTGAATGTCACATAGCTTTTAATCTCGTACCCAGGCTCAGAATTCGCCATTTGCATTTTGTGCTTTGAACAGGGGTGTCAATATGCTTGATTTTATTGCAGATTGTTCAACAAATAAAAAATAGTTTAATATTGTGCTATTGGAAAAAATGAAATAACAAGACATATATTTGGAAAAAAAAGAATCACATTCAACATATATGCGATAAAAAAATTTCAAGATGAACTCTCTAACATGGTTAACAAAGAGATTTTCGTGCTTGTTCTATTTTAAACTAATCAAATGATGCACACGCATGCGCAAACTGTGCTCAAATAATTCATAGCTTTAGTTGTCATGCTAGTATAACTAATGAAAATTGGAAATTTTGAGTACTCTTTGTTTAAAAATTGAAAACATTGTCATCAAAAGTAAAATTAATTAAAGAATCAATCTGTAAATAAAAACTAAAAAAAAGCAATATTAAAATTCAGAAAAATTTTCGATTTCTTCCATGGGAATTACTGTACGAAAATCTATTCTGGATGTCAAAGTAGGGCTAAAAATATTGGGCAATATTTCGCCAGTTGTAGCGAGACAGGAAGTTTTTTACAAACTTAGGATTTATATGAAAGATTTTAAAACAAATATTCACAAAATCACACTTCACTTTATGTTCTATAAACTTGTTAGAATCTAGAAGATAACTCAAGACTTAGAAATTCCTCTCTCATCAGTTGCATTTGTTCAACGGTCAAAGATTCAAGAAGTGATTGTGCAAAATAAAAGGGAAACATAAAAGAAAGCGCGGAAAATAGGTGAAGTGTAATTCCAAATGTCATTCAAGCCAACCATGTTTCAACAAATAGGTTAATTTTAATCTAAAATACTTTTATAATAAATTAATTTTTAAACATTTTTTTTGCTGTATTATTTTTTAGTAGAGAGAAAAATCTCATTTATATAATTATCATGTTTACTCTTTAGAAGAAAAAAAATTAAAAGTAATTTAAAATAAAATTATTTCCAGTTTTGGTACAAAGAAGGCTCATATATTATTTGATTTTTTTTAGTAAGAAACGGATGAATTTCGTTTCATAAACTTTACGTATTTTTGAATAAAAGTTTTATAATGACACTCTCATTATTTTATCAGAAAAACATGTAACAGTTTGTATTTTTCAAGTAATAATTTGTATTTTTGAGGAAGGAATGACTAAAATAATAGCACAATCATGTTTTTTTTTCGTAATTTACATAATATTACTTATATTCATTACTTAAACGTAAAAGTTAGTCTGCAATATGCTTAAGTGTTTCATACACAACGTATAAACTATTTTTTTTCTTTTCCGTGGGATTTTTATTTCAATTTAAAACTATTAATAGCAGGTGAAAATATTATTTATTTGATATTATAAATAATGAAACAGTTTCAAAGATTTTTCGCTTAAAATTGATCATTTTTTTTAGCTGATTAATCTTATTTTTACCTATATTAGACATATCCATATTTAAGTACACATAATATTTTTCAAGTTATAAAATCGAAACATTATTCTGAAAATTTTGCTTTAAATAACTCAAAAAATTAATAATTTCTTGTTTTTTTTTAATGACACTAAATGCTCATGTATGTATTTCTGAACGTTTCTTGAATTAATATTCTAAGATCAAACTTGAAAAAAAGGCTTTATTTATTTCAAGAGTATAAAAATGAAAAAAAAAATTATGTGATTATGTGTGTGTCTTTTTACTAATTTGGCGCAAAAAAAATTCAAGCAGATAATCTAAAAAATGTGGATCTTGAAGCAAACTATAACCCTATACATCAAACTGAAGTAACAGCGCGGGTCGTAATTATTTTATTTCACAAATTATCTTACGTCTCAAAAATCTGTACTGTTCTGTTTATCAAAAGCGCTGATCACTTTGATGTTGGTTTTTTCAAGTTCTACTCTTTTCTAAAATATTAAAAAAATAATCTAAGATTCACATATTTTATTGACAAAACTGTCCAAGATAACTCCACTCGGGCACAAAGATAAAGAAATGGCGACATATTTTTTTTTTTTTTTTTTAAACTTTCTAAGATAATGGAAGTGCGAGTCTGTAAGAAAAGGCGAGAGAAAAAAATGGAGACCTCCGAGTTCGCAAAACTGAAGTCATTTATCAAAGACAAGTTCCATGGAGCAGCGGTAGGCGAAATGGCCTCGAAAAACGTGCGATCTTATCCAGGCCTCGTGTAATAACCACAGATGACTGCCTGCCGTTCAACTCAACTTGTACAGAAATGGCTAGGCTATTGGCCTCGTGCTCAGATGGAAAGGCACTAACCGCTTTCACTTTTCACATGAATAAGGAGAGGTTTGAAACTAGATCACAAAAAAATAAAAGTATGAAATAAATGAATAACATGCAAAAATTGTTGTGTAAAGGACTTACAAAGAAATATAACGTTAGATAAAGTTCAATAACAATTAATTAATTCACTTACTATGTGTCAAATTACTGCGTTTTCATTTACTCTTTGTTACAGATCTAGGCAGGCAATGTAAACCATTTATTTTGAATTAGTCATGTAACAAGGATGATACTTGAGTTGGCTTCCCATTACATGGTCATACAGCCCCATTAGAACGTATGGTGTTTTTAATGGGCGTAGTTTCCCTCTTAGAGAGATGGTTTTCGGCCATCTCTCTTAAGAAAAAAATGTATTTTCAAGTTTTCAGGTATCGCAAACTTCACCAATAGAATTGTAGGCTAAAATAATTACATTGAAAATTTGTTTTATATATATATATATATATATATATATATATATATATATATAATTCTTTTAAAATAGTGAAGTTTATCGATATGTTTCAGTATGTACATTTTGACCACTCTAAAATCTCCCAAATTTGAGCCGTGTTTAAGAGGCGATAATAACTCGTGGACAGGTACTTTCTTTCCTAAACTTTCCTGGAACACCAAATGAAAAATATCCGACCCTATATAGTACTTTCAATATGTACAATCTTTTAAGTACGATAGTCTTTTATAGAAATAAGTATAGAACCTGCAACAAGAACATTTCCTCATCCGGCTGTAGTTGTTCTACTCGCTGGACAAGTTGCTTAACATTGATTATTTATACTCTGTCAAGCTCGAAACAGTTCTTCTAGCTAATATTTATTAACCAATGTTGGCTCACTTACACATTTTTTTATTTAATAGCTCCTATCCACTTCTAAGCCTTTTAATTTATCATTAATATTTATACCGTTTCAACGGAAATTTGAAGGTCATTTGGTTCTCCATCTAATTCATGAAATTTTCTTAAAAATTGAAGCAATCATATTCATTTTGGAATAGTATTAAATAAATATTTAAATAACTCACATCATTTGCAAAAATTAAGTTTTTGCCAATGATGTGATTAATTTTTTTTCTGGTTTAAGCATTATTTTTTCTCTAAGAAATGTAATCGATACTCTAATGACATACACTTCGAAATGCTTCATATTCTAGTTTCTTTACTGATAATTGGACCTTTTAATTATCAGTAAATTGTATATATAATGTACATCGATGTATTCCATTTCAATTTATAATTTCAATTTGAAATATGCCCTGATTTAATCCACGCAGATAAGCAAGAAATAAAGATAAGCGCTTCATTTGGAGATCACAAAATATGAAATAACTAGACATCCAGAAAAAATAGGCGCTGTTTCAGGTGAGTGGGCGTTCTCAGATACATCATCCGACGAGGAAAGTTCATTAAAAGATAATTATTCGTATCGGTCATATATAAGAAGTCCTACATACTACTGAATATGAGGAGGTGACCGATTTCGTTTTTATTCAGCGCTAATATTGCATCAAAATGAGGAGAAACGAGATTGGCTGAATTTTTCTTATTATTATTTTAATGTTCGTTGAATTTATAAATAAAAGCAACCTTTGCTTGATTCACATGAGATATATGTCATAAGATCTTAAAAATTGCTCCTTTTTTTTCGCCTTGCAGCTTTTCAAGGCCAAGTTGATATTTTAAAGGTACTGTTCTGGCCTTATATCTTTGAATTCGGTTTTCCTCTAAATCATATATGTTTGTATAGGCACATATTCCAATTTTAATAAAAGTTTTACTTTAATGAACTCTAATGTGCAAAGTTAAATGTAAAACAAAGGATAAAATTTTTCTTTGATTAATCAATCACTTATTTGGAATCATAAAAATAAATTTGTACAAGTTGAAAAGAACTTATTGCCTTGGTTTCTTTTTCAATCTTTAAAATGGTATTTTAAAGATACATTGTGGCTTAGTTGTAGGACAGCACTCAAACAAAGTCCTAGGATTTGATTGCAGCCACTTTTGTACAACGGGAGATGGATATTAAGCTTCTAGTTTCTTTGTGGTATTAGGAAGTTTTCCAGGTTTCCTCCCTTGCGGTACGTGAATGTGGACTACTGATTAGGAAAAGTTTACCGTATGGACACTAAAATGCCTTATAATGGTCTTCGTATTTAGAAATTCCCAATCCCTCTGCATGTATCAGAATGAGCTTTAATTGTATCTTCTGCATGAATATCTGCTAGGAAGCTGGATGGAAGTTTTTTGAATTTACTCCTTTACACAACATGAATCTGTGCAAAGTTTTCCCATCGGGAAATTTATTTTTGGTTATTAAAATGTCACACAACAGCCCCAGTCTGACTATTAATATGTTGTCAAAACTGTTATTGTAGAGGCTATTATCACTTATTGGTAAGACAGTGCTCTTCAGGAAATAAACGTTTCGAGTTCAATCCCATCCACTTTTGAATAACAAGAGATGGGGGGGGGATTGTTATTTTCTTTATTCACAACTATCAGATTGGATGCATAAAAGTTTTCCGGCTCTTTTCTACCTTATGATTTGTTAATACGGCCTTCGGTTTATGTTAAGTGCTTCTGGAAGTTAGAAAAGAGTGATGTCTAATAAAAACTTTCGACAGTTGGATATTTCGCTGTAATGTATCGAAACTATATTTTTTTAAGACTTACTGAAACCTAATAATAGATATTGCTCATTGAAACGGAATGGCTTGGATTCGACTAACATCACTGTTAAGAAAAACTGGTAGATTGATGTTGTGCTTCTAGACTCATGTTCCTCGGGGTAGATACATGCATGGATGATGGATTATCCTTTTTGCATCGAGTAAATATGACACCCTATCTATGGAAAGATCTAGAAATCGAAGGCGCAATACATGTTTAAAAAAGCCTTGCTTTCAGTTGGTTTGCCAGTCTACTATTGAAATGTGAAAACTGTTATACTATGGCTTCACAGTGGGGCAATGGTAGTACCGATTCTTCAGAGAGAAAAGTCCTGGTTTTGATCATAGCATTTGTTGAACAATAAAAAATAAATGTCCAGTTTCTACAAGAACATTCTTAGAAAGGATGTTTGGTAATTTTCCGTTTTTCTTTTATTGAGCAAATAAAGAAGATCCATTATCTATAAAAATCATCAAATAAAGCACAAATGAAACGAATATTTAAATCTCTTACAACGATTTTAATGCCGCCAGCCTTGTCTAGTGGTCAGAGTGATTGACTGAGGATAGGGAGGTACTGGGTTAGAATACCAGTTCGGGCATGGATGTACTTTCTCTTTCTGTCTATCCTGTCTTTGTCCTTTCTTTGTATGAATGGGTTTGGGAATGATTGCGTACCTTATAAACAGGTACTTCGTCACCGCAGGTGGACAGCCTACTCGCGTAGCGAGTGTAAGGTTGTTGATGTCCGCTGCATATTAAACCCATCACAGGGCGGCAACGAGACCCCCTGTCGGGCCCGGAAAACAGAGCCGTTCCAGTAGCCGAGTTCCGAACAGTCGGGTTATCACTCTGCCTGACCGATGTTCTGGTCAATCATCTAAAGTCTCTTGGCTCGAAACCGGAACAAACCAGACAAGCCAATCCACCAACCCTAGGCGTATGCGTCACTTCCCACGTTTATTTAACTTTTTCTTAACATGATAAAGCCCGAGCGCGAGGTGAGGCCCACGCAGTGGACGTCACCTTAACATGCGCCAGTTAGGGAGGAAATGCCCTCATGGGGGACTTTGTGAGAAGATGGGCCGTATTAACGAAAGTCTAGAGGGTATAAACGGGTACTTATGGGATGTGTGTACTGATGAAGTCAGACTCCACATCAAAATATGGTTCGGTTGGAAAAGTGGAGCAGCGCACCTTATAAGGCCAGCCTAGCTGGCACAAGACAACGACAGCGGCTTTAGTTTATTGTATTCTCAGCAACGCAGAATCAAATCTTTAATTGCAGTTTGAGGTTATCGTGGCTAAGAAGTATGAACTCATTCTTCGGAATAGAAAATCTTAGGTTCGATCTCAGCCACTGTTGAACAAGTAGAATTAAGTGTTGCTTACGCCATACACTTCAGGATTTTGAGAAATTTTCTCTCGTGTGAGACGGGCAAAAGGCTACTATATTTTTTTAAAAAAATGGAGCATACAAAGCTGTTATTATAGATCTTAATATGGCTAAAATTAATGGTATCTGATCCTTGAAGTAGAAAAACGTGAAGCTTTAAAGTAAAAAAGATCCATTTTTTTTTAAGTTACTTGTTTATATTACGATTTCTATATAAACATTATAACCTGTGTAAATGAAGACATTTTTCTCATTTAAATACAGTTGGTATCTCATAAACAAGAAAGTATTTTTAACTCCTATTATAATTTTAAAAATTATTTTAAATATTTCATACATAAGGAACAAATTAATACATCCATAAATTAAAACACATGAAGTGAAATGAAAGTTAATTATGCATAATACAAAATTTTCATATTAAATCTGTTTTTGCAAGTAGTAAAAAAATAGCTTTAAATAACTTTTTTTTCGCATTTAATAGAAAAATGCGTACAACTACTATGAAAAAAATTTATTAAATCAAACATCATCTGAGAGTCCAAATTTTCTGTTATCCATTTGAATATTTTAAATAATGTAGATTTATATGTATTTCTTGCAATAAACATCGAATGCAATATAGTAAGGTAATAAATAATGTCAATCATTCTCTTGAACCCACTGGATTAGTTGAGGGGCATCAAAAGACACACCCCTACCATCAAACGGTTTCAACCTACAATTAAGCCGCGTCTTCACTCTAATTAAACCACTCTTTTAATCGCATCATCTCAATTAAAAGTGGGCGAGGCCTTCAATCTTCAGATAAGTGTGGTTATTATATGTCTGTAGATACAGAATTTTCAAGAATGGAAAGTTATTCAAAAACTTTTCAAGCCCACGCTATTTTCATGAAATCTTAAAAGATATTTCTAAAATTGAGAAACAAACCCTTGAGCAAGTTCATTCAACTTCTAATTTCATTCGGAGGGAAACTCCAATGAAAGATGTATTTATTCGCAGAATTGTAGAGATTAAATTTTGAAGTTTTAATTTCTTCATCTACTGCATTGAAAAAAAAAGCCATGTTTAGTGCACAAGAATAGCTTACCAATGATAAAAACAAAACATATTCATTTTTTTTAAAGAAAACGTAAGCATTTTAGATTTATTTGTTATTATTACATTTCCGATAGCCTATTTCTGCAGATACATGGTGGAGGTGAGCCCCGACTGTGTACTTTTAGTTTAACGGGTTTGGAATACTAGCCCATTACCAAATGCCTCGTAATTTTGAACTACGGTCAGGTGACGAGATCACACCTGAGTTGGCACCCTCCCCTCCACATCCACGCCACACCAGCTGAAGAACTTTACATGCCATATATTAACGTGGACACGTCCCCAACCAACGCAGCTCCAGCAACTCAGTGAGGAGTGAGGGAGTGTAGGTGGTCACCCTATCAGTCACTGTCAACGGCAAATGATGCTTCATTTTGCTGATCTTAATGGGAAACGGCCTGAAGCTACTAAGCCACTGGAGCTCTATTTCTGTAGATAGTAAAGCAATTAAATGCAACCAATCGCCTTATAATTTTGGACCACGAACAAGGTTGACATCTAAGTTAGCATCATTCTAAGCACATCAAAGAAAGGGCCACTTGAACATGTTTTACAAATCTAAGTTGCCGTTAGTGAATACATTGGATCTTCAATTGTGTCTGATATTGAACTCATCTCCCAATCACGATCAATTTGAGATTATTTAAAGATATTGCGAAATGATTCTCTTGCTTATTTTTATCAATCAAACACAGACAACCACTAAATAGTTTTCAGCTACGATAGAGTAACAAGGTCGCCATCTGAGTCGGAACCCTTCTCCCCACACTACAGAGATACTGAACTCTAAGAAATTATATATTTTTAATATGGATAGGGGCCTTCTCATAAAGATGATATACACTCCTCGTATCAAACTGCTGCCATCCAGATGCAGATTATTTTAGTAAAATAAAATTTGAGAAAGGAATTAAGCGTTAACATTTACAGGTATGTGTTTTAATCTGCGAAAATTTTAAAATGACATAGAATTTCAAAAACTTATATATATATATATATATATATAAATATATATATATATATATATATATATATATATAAATATATATATATATATATATATATATATATATATATATATATATATATACCAAACTCTTATAAAATGCCATTTATGTCCTACATAGGTGCCAACCAATGGCTGAGTGGTTAGCGTTCCTGATCTGACTCCTGAGCTGTGGGTAACGGGTTCGAATCTCAGTTCAGGCATGGATATTACTTTCTTTCTGTGTTTCTCTGTCCTTTCTTCTGAGATGATGTATTAATGTGGCGCATACTATAAAGGGGTTTATGGTGATATGGAGAGGGTAATCCTACTCGGCTCCGGAACTTGGTTCACTGGTGCCCATTGCATAACGACAAGTGAGTAAGTTTCCAGCCTTGTTGTGGCGAAGGGTTAGTCACCTAGCACTCATCGTTATTTAAAAAAATGTCCTACACAGGCGAAGTTTGGCACAGCGTCGTGAACTGCCTAACAGCTGAGGCTGTGTTTTAAGGCATTTTAATGTTCACTACATTATTATCTCATAGATAGCAGGCCATATTCACTGGCCGCAAGTGAGGAAATTTCCCAAGAACCTAACTAGACAAGCATGCATGCAAAAGCGCAGTATCCCTCTCCCGTTGTTCAAAAATGTCTAGAATCGAACCTGTAACCTTTCAATCTAAAAAGCGTTGTTCTACTCCTAGGCCATAGTGAACCTTGGATATGCAAATTTATTTGCTTTTGTATGACAAAAAGATACCTTTAGGTTATAACCTTAAAAAAAATTTGATACCAATATGTTTTTTTTTCCATCGCTTTTCTCTTCTGATGATGTATTTTTAAATGATTCTTCAAACGAATAAATAGCATTTTCTTTTGTCATATTATGAAAAGAAATCTTATTTCCGTAAAAAGTATTATATTTATACATGTGTACATGTGTGTATGTGTGAGTGAAAGAGATTGATGAAGAGGTCCATGTGTAGAGCACAAAAACCCATATTGCTCTGCCTTATTTGTAATTATTTTTGGTTTAAAATGGAATGAATCAAAAATTGATCGATTATAAAATAAATCTAAATTCTTAAAATTTTGAAAAAAATATGCATGCAAAGTAAGCATACATTCGTTAAAACAATACCAATATTTTAAGATGAAACTAACTACATAATCATACATTGATTTAATAAAGAGATGTTGGCGCTTATATTTTTTAAAGAATGAAAATTTAAATAGCGCCTAAATTTTATCAGATATAATTTCTTAAATATCCTTGTACTTAAACACGAGCGGAAATATACCAAATGCATATTGAATTCAATATTTTTCGAAAGATTTTACATATAACTACATGTTTTTTCTATAGTTCAGAAGTAATTTACAACATTTCCATTCTCTCCTCTGCCTTCAATCGGTTTCTCTCCATCTTGGCCATTAATCGAGAAAAACACTTGTGAAATTGTCGTTATCGATCCTGACTTTAAATTCGTACATTTCTCTTTAGTTTTAATAGTAAAAATGGAAAAAGTAAAGTTAAATTTAGAAAAAAGTAGCACACAATTTACGAATGAAATAGAAAAAACAAATATAATGATATTTCTTAAAGGATTTGTTTTTTAAAAAAAGACAAACGTTTCTTATACCTTTGATTAAGACACTAATGAATTTAGAACTTATACGAGGGTCACTCTGAAATTTTTGAGATACAACTAGATTTTTAAAGTTATACTTACAAAATTTTAGGTGTGTTCAAAGTAGTCTCCTCCAGCATCAATAGACTTTTGTAGACGATTTTTCCACAGATAAAATGCCTCAAGCCATTCATTTCTTGGAATAAATTAAAAAATGCATTTATAGCTACATCAATATCTTCTTCTGAATGAAAACGACGTCAACGTAAAATCTTTTTTAGATTAAAGAGTAATCAAAAGTCGCACATAGCTAGATCAGGTGAATACGGCGGATGTTCGATCATTTTAATTTGTTTTTGTTTAAGAAACTCAATTGTTAATCCATCTGTATGTGAAGATGTATTGTCATTGTGAAGCATTAGTCTGCTAACATTCAGTTCTTGTAGAATTTCTGGAGGACATTTAGTGGTATACCAGTCTGCTGTTACTGTCTTCTGTCCTTCCAATTTGATGGCTTTGACCAATCCCGTACTTCTGAAGAAAACGGGATACATCACTTTTTTCAATGCGCGCTGTTTTTTCACCATTGTCGGCGTGGGATCATCTTCAAATACCTATACTTTTCTTTCTTAACGTGTTGGAACGTCAAAAAATGGTATGTACGTTTCATCACCTGTTACAATATTAGAAATGATACGGTGGCTACCATCATTTAGCAATTTAAGAGTTTCTTTACTGATTCTGACCCGCTCCTCTTTTTTGTGCTCAGTTAAATTATTGGAAACCTAACGGCAAACTACATTTCTCATATGTAATTCTTCATGAATGATTTTGTGTATGGCTGCGGATCCAATGTTAAGTTCCTTCTGTATCATTTGATAGGTACAGCGATTATCATCCATTTACATTTTTCGTATGGCATAAGCATTATCCGGGATTACTGCCGACGGCGGCCTTTCTGTGTGTTCTTCCTCCTGAAAAAAATTGCGACCTCTTCTAAATTCTCTAAACCACCTGGATACAGTAGCACGAGCTGGAGATTCATCACCAAATGCTAATTGCAACCGATGAACGCATTCTTCTTGATTTAATCCTGCTTTAAAATCGTAGAAAATTGTAGCGCGAAAATGTTCTCGCGTCCACTCCATTTTCTCATCTATTTAAAATTTATTCTACGTAAGCAATTTGAAGTAAGTCAGTAAAAAATCGTCTTCTGTGTTAAAATACATTGTATTTCAAAATTAAACCGTTATTTTTATTTTGTAAATTCTCATCTGTGCGTATCTCAAAAATTTCAGAGTAATCTTCATATTGAACAATTCTCCCTTCAACTTTGAAATTATTTCATAAAACTAGTTCCTCAAGCCCTATAAATTTGTAATTTCTGCTTGGTAAGTTTTTTGCTTTAGAAAATCCCCCATTAGATTCAGATCTCATTACAAGAAATCGATCTTCTGAGCTCATTTGATCATGGCTACTTCCACTATAAACTGCAATTTCTGTTTGATAAGTTTTTTGTTCTAGAAAATCCCCCATTAGATTCAGATCTGACTACAAGAAATATCGATCTTCTGCGACCAATTGATAATGGCCACTTCCACTATAAGTCCCGAAATTCATTTCAGAATGTATAGGTGTACCATATTGTTAAATAGTTTTCCATCGTTAGAGCGGAGAAATTGTATAAAGATGTGTTCGAGAAAATCCCAACAAGGATCGCTTGTCAAGCGGCCTTAAAATATTTATAAATCTGTCAATCGATTACCAACCATTTCAGGCCAAATATTGAAGCGGAATTTTATTTGGACAGTAAAGTTCCTCTGCAAAAGGAATTTCTTGAGCATAATGATGTTAAATATGCTAATTTAAAATCTCATTCCCAGACAAATGGTCTTTATCTCTCAGTTTTACCATTCATAAAAAATTATGCTCTGCAATAAATTGTTCTAATGATAAAATATTACTCAGTTTTGATCTGCCTCAATTTTTGTACTAATATTAATAGATACTAATTATTTGGATTATAGTGCAAATTATTCATAACCTTTCATTTTGAAATGCTTGTTTTTAAAGAAAGCATGTATGAAATAATATTCGAATCATTTTCCTCCCCATCAAGTGCATTATTCTCATTTATGTGAAATTGTGATTTTGTCTACAATCGTGACTTCTTAGTCTTCGGTGAACATCCGCAAATACCTCATGGTCGAGTGCGAGATGACTTGGAAATTTTTCGGCTCTCCGAAAGTTGGAATTATAAAAATCATGCATAAAATGCATGTATTCTGCGATTTCGCATTGCGATATCACCGCTTTCATATTAGAAAGATTAAAAAAAATGATGCGGTAAAGGATTCAAATATAAAACTAAATTCCGGTGAAATGGAAAAAGACGTAAGATGTCATTGTCAATTAACAGAAGCCAAATTAAAACTATATTTGGTCAAATTAAACTAAAAATAATTTTATGTAGTAAAAGATTATAACTGATTAACCAAAATTTCACAAAGACGTGAAAAAATTACATATTTTAATAAAAACTAGTAAACGTCAGGACTGATATTGTTGCTGTTGTCTTGAGCCAGATAGTCTAGCTTTATGGGATGTGTTGCTCCACTTCTCCAACTGAATCACGGAGTCCGACTTCCTCAGTACACAGATGCCATAGGTGCCCGTTTATAGGGTATTCAACCTATCCAAGCAAAGAAAGGACAAAGACAGGATAGATAGAGAAAGTACATCCATGCCCAAACCAGGATTCAAACCCAGGACTTCCCTAACCGTAGTCAGGCACGCTGACCTCTAGGCATTATAAGCTATTATTTGGATTGACTTGTCATTTGTATCAAGCAAAGCATTTCTTGGACAGATAGCAGATTCCTGTAATAGGGAATTTGTGTGTAGATACTGGTTAATTTTGGAAATGTTCCATTTAATATAGTGAATATTTATTTCTCGACTTGCAAGTTTGATTCCGTGACCTACTTATATATGTTTATCGTTTGATTTTTCCGATTGTTAAACATATGTTTACTTGACTGGCTGGATTATTTAATATTAAAAAACAAAATATTAAACTTCTTCTGAATACTGACAAGAATGTGGGTGTTTGTGCAATTGGAAGCTGAAAGTCTTGCACAAAATTTAATTTTCCCTTTCAAGTTTAAGAATTTGTGTCTCGTATTTAAAACCTCAAAAGGACACTTTTTATTCGCGCAAAAGTAGGCTAATGAAAAATGTCCTTTTAGAGGATTGTTTCCGTTCGTTTCAAATGTAGGCTTATAATGTGCTTATGAAAGTCTTCAGATACTCAAGAAGATTTTTTAGAAATAGGGCATCTTTGCTTCTAACCAATATAACATGGAAATAGGTAGCTCAGAACTGATGTGATTGCTCTCTCATAAGTTGTTATATAAATATGTGTGTATAATGATGACTGTCAGTATAAGTGAAAAATATGCAATATACTGACATATACTGACAGTCATCATTCTGCATGAGAATCGGGTTTCAAACTAATAACTATAATATTGAATACTTCATCACCTCTAAATTCCCTTCCATCTAGATGTTGTTACTAATGGCACTTGGACAAGCCAAGCTCACTATGACTCGGCTATGCAAATTTAAGTCAATTGGGGGCGTCTTTCGTTTTAATCAGAGCAACATGAAGGTGAAAGTACGACTTTTACTCTTTAAATCCTCCGATAGATGGCAGCACCAGAGGATCTACTCGTTTAATTTTGGCACTGATTTGAAAGGGGAATAAATTTTTCCAGACCATTGCACCCAAGGTGACTGCTCAACGACCGACCACAGGGCTTTCGAGTCCACAGATTTAACGAGCACGTATATCGCATGTACTCCATGGGTCTTTGGCGGCATTAGGAATTGAAACCCTCCCTTTCGAATGAAAGACCGATATCCTAACTACTAGGCTACCACAGCCCCTCCATATAGGTACAGGGATCTCTGATGGTGTTTACTTTACTTTACTTTACGGCCCCTCCATCTGTATGTAAGGTGTAGATTAATGACTGTCAGTATACGGGTAACATACTGATTGTTATCATTTTACATAAACCAGCGATATGATAATTAATAATAATCAAATTATCATATCGACAACTTCATCAGCTCTGAATTACTTTCCATCTGGTTTTATTAACAATCTTTGGATTCATCAAAGTTTTGCAGGCAATGATGTTTAGTTTCTAATTCATACAGCCTGTAACTTTTTTCAATAAGTTACTTTTGTTTCATTTGTGACCAATATTTTCCCTTTCCCTATAACCCTTAAGTTTTGTACTTTTACAGCCTTAAATTTTGTGTCTCTCAATCTATGTTTTAAATAATTTACGTTTCAGGTCACATTTCCGTATGATGATGACTTAAAAATACAGTTTAAGAAAATGGCCAAATAGAGAATAGAGTTTAATCACACAACCATCCGTGAAATGTACTACAACTATCCATTTCAAAAATAACAAGTGATCTAATTTCGACAGTTAGCGAGTTTTTTCTTATAATTCTTTAACGTACTGAAGATAACTTTCCTTCAATTTTGCCTATATTTTAGTTAATTGAGTTTTCTCTGATATTTTAATTAATGAAATATAGGCAAAACAAATTTTGTTAATTTAAATTATTGGTCATAAAATCTTTTGCAATTGATTTTCTAATAGTAAATAATTTATATTTTTATTTCTTGTAAGCCAAATATAATTACTGTGAATATATATATATATATATATCGTGTATATATATATATATATATCGTGTATATATATATATATATATCGTATATATATATATATATATATATATGTATATATATATATATATATATATATATATATAGTTGTGTTTTGAATTATACTTTTTGCAAGCCACAGACTGAGGTTGCAATATCATTCAATTAGCTAAGCTATAATGTCCATTAGATCTCAGCTTTGTTTCCCAACTGGTTCCTATTTTCCGAATTTCTAATTTTTCATGAGCAGCTTATTTCAAAATAAACTGGAAAAGTTAGTTGCTAGAGGTTTTTTTTATTGCAGAGTTACAAATTTGAAATTTTATTTATTCATGTTTTAGCTATAAAACTCTTTGGTTCTTTTCACATTTTCACTGATAAATTCATAATCCTAATAATTTTAAAATCAATGAGATAAGAAATTTATTCAAAATAAAAATAAAGGAAAATTTTACTAAACATTTTTTTCGCATTTTAAACATTTTTAAGTGGCAGCTAACTATATATTGTGTTTTGTAAAACTTATAGTAACATATAAATTAATACGTTAATGATACGCGTAATATTTTTTATTTTCAATTCATTATATGATTAAAAAACTAATGTAATTTTATCTCTTATACAGCTTATAATTTTATCTTATATAAAAACACATACAAGTAAAAAATTCAATTTCTTAACAGAATATTCATGGAAACAAGACTGCATAAGTACAGTTTTTATTTTTTAAAAAATGTAATGTCTAAAATGTACGAATAGGTTAAGCCGATTTTTGCTTTTATAGACGTACATCCTAAGCTATATTTTAAAGTCGGAGGAATTGATAAGATATATATATATATATATATATAACATATTTTTTTTATTATTTCAAAATCCGAAAACGTCTGAAAAGGAAATGACCGCAATCTTCTTTAATGATCTTTAATCTATTTGTAATTGCCTTTTCCAAAATATTTAATCGACTTCATTTTAAAATAAAGTCAGACATTTTTTATTAGTCGAATAAAATTAGACTTCGCGTTAACATATCATTCATAAACTAGACAAAAAAATATTAGAACAAAAAAAATTCATGAAAAAACAAGTAATATACATTAAAATATTTTATGTAAATTAAAGTAACAGAGTAATTAATAATAAAGTACATTGATAATATTTGAAATATGAAAGACACTCAGCATAAAAATGTAACAATTGTGCGTCAAAACCAAATCTTTTCTAGAATATTAACATTATAGGATCTGATAAAATGATTGGTATGTCGCTAAATTATATAATTTTCATTTGATCTTAAAATAATGCAGACTTGCCGTCAGCTACATAATATAAAATTGCAATCTATTTTAAAAAATAATTCATTCTTTTAATCCAATCAGTTTCAAGAAATTCATTAACTTCATTCATTAACATATTTGAAATAAGAAAGACACTCAGCATAAAAATACAACAATTGTGCCTCAAAACCAAATCTTTTCTAAAATATTAACATTAATGTATCTGATAAAAGGATTGGTATGTCGCTAAATTATATAATTTTCATTTGATCTTAAAATAATGCAGACTTGCCGTCATCTACATAAAATAAAATTGCAATCTATTTTGAAAAATAATTCCCCCTTTTAATCCAATCAGTTTCAAGAAATTCATTAACTTGATTCATTAACATATTTGAAATAAGAAAGACACTCAGCATAAAAATACAATTGTGCGTCAAAACCAAATATTTTCTAGAATATTAACATTATAGGATCTGATAAAATGATTGGTATGTCGCTAAATTATATAATTTTCATTTGATCTTAAAATAATGCAGACTTGCCGTCAGCTACATAAAATAAAATTGCAATCTATTTTGAAAAATAATTCCCTCATTTAATCCAATCAGTTTCAAGAAATTCATTAACTTGATTCATTAACATATTTGAAATAAGAAAAACACTCAGCATAAAAATACAATTGTGCGTCAAAACCAAATCTTTTCTAGAATATTAACATTAATGGATCTGATAAAAGGATTGGTATGTCGCTAAATTATATAATTTTCATTTGATCTTAAAATAATGCAGACTTGCCGTCAGCTACATAAAATAAAATTGCAATCTATTTTGAAAAATAATTCACTCTTTTAATCCAATCAGTTTCAAGAAATTCATTAACATATTTGAAATAAGAAAGACACTCAGCATAAAAATACAACAATTGTGCGTCAAAACCAAATCTTTTCTAGAATATTAACATTGATGGATCTGATAAAATGATTGGTGTGTCGCTAGATTATATAATTTTCATTTGATTAAAAGATAATGCAGACTTGCCATCAGCTACATAAAATAAAATTGCAGTCTATTTTAAAAAAATATGATTCATTATTTTAATCTCATCAGTTTCAAGGAATTCATTAAGTCAGAACACAAATTTGCATTGATAAAAATTATTTTTGAATAAATAAATGCTTTTATCAAGTTTTTTTTTTTTTTCATGAAATTTGCTTTTTAGTTTAATAGAATATTCTGTAATCAAAAAATACGTTTCATTTACGATTTTTATCTAATATAAGAAATACAACATTGTTTTAAAATCCAAACATTGATTTTTTATTTTGTTAATACCACTAAAGCTAAATTGTAAAACAAAAGAAAGATTATGGGTAGTTTTCCTTTCGTTTTTCAAAAATTTCATTTCAATGCAAAATATGATTTAGTATTCGAATAGTAAAATATAAGTTTTACTTATTAAAATCATTCTACTCAACAAATTAACTGAAAATAATATTAAAAAATATTTTTTTTTTTAATTTCTATTTTCAGGGATTTTTAAACTAAGTCCGAAAATTTCAGATCACTTTTGCGAGATTCTGTATATATTTAAATCCTATAATTTTCTCCTCTAGTGATTCTGATAAAGTTATAAAGAGGAAGAGACAATCGCTCCCCTACTGTGCCTCCCTGTTTGTTATTTTATGAGCTAAATTTCATTTGCGGGGTGAATCAGGTTGATTCACTGAAATCCTGGGATAGCGTTAACCTCGATAATAAAAGGACGCTTCAATTTTCTACACAAAATGCTAAAAAATGTTGCAATATAGATTAGTTGGAGTTTACAAACATTGATTGAAATATATTAAAATATCAATATAGATAAAAAAAATTAGCATAAATTCACATAATTTAAATTAATTATACACAAAAATAAGCAAGATTGTAATTTGAAATTATGATAATTTAGAATCATTTCATAAGTTAATTTTAAATTATATTATAATTTAAAATAATCAAACCATTATCTATGAGTGATTGTTCACCTAAATTGCCATTCAGAAAAAAAAAACATTTCCGAACTATCAAAAAAATAAATATGTCATCCAGTACACAAAATCAAAAGAGGATCGATATTTATTAATCAAAATATGCCTGATAAGTTCATATTTATGCAGATAAAAATATTTTTGTAAACCTATCATAAAATCTTTCATAAAACTAATGCGAGTAGATACCACTTAAAGAAATTTTTAAATAGTGGAATTCAGATGAAAGTAAGGATTTTTGTTATTTTTTTCAAACTGGGAGTTAATTCAAAAATCGCCAAATACTCTGTATTTTGTGGTAAATTTGAACAATAAAGTAATCACTAAAATATTTAGTATAAAAATAAAGAGAAATCCAAGAAAATATTAACAGATAGTTAAATAATTATAAAGTGTTAATATAAACTAAAGAATTAAGGTATCAGCAAATTAATATTAACGGGGAGACATGAAAATTTAAATATCATTTAAAACAGAGTTGTCAAACTTTTTTTTTTTTTTTTTTTTTTTTTTTTTTTGAGGTTATTCAGACTATTGATAATGTTTTCATGCTCCACACACACAAACTTTAAAAATTTTAAATAAAAATAATGAATGTTTTTTTTATCTAAAAAAATTAATAAAATAAGAGCATGTACTAATGAGACACTTGAGATTGCATGTTCTGTACCAATTGGTTTTGCTTTTGCCAGAGCTATCGTCAGGCCACTATCGACATCAAGACGATTTCGCTGTTGGGTTTTAATTAAAACCAGAGCAAAAAAGCCTGTCTCACACAAGTAAGTTGAAGAAAAAGGAATTAGTACTCGTAAAACAAGAGAAACAAATTTCGAATTAACAAGCAATCTTTTGATCCAAAATTTCTCCTGTGTCAAAAGATAGATGTCATCTTTCATGGATGAATAAGCATTCATTTCTAGAAATTCTTCCTGAACTTATTATGGTAACTGTAACACATCGACAACAAATGGATTTCTTGTCATATGCCATATTGGTGACTCTGAATTGATGTCTCGATAGTATCGGCAAAAATCGTCTTCCAGCGCTTGCAAATGAGTTTTTATGTTAATTTTCAAATTTACATCTTGTTTGTTATTTTTAATTGCATCGAACAGCCAAAAAAAAGATATAACATTTTCAAAAGACAATTTTTGTTTCCAAATTTGAAGCTTTGTTATCAACCCCTGAATGTAATCATAATTGAATATTATAGTGCCGTTTCTGCTCTGAAGTTTCAAGTTTAGCTTATTCAAGGCACCATAGATGCCAGTTAAATAAGCCAAAGTCCATTGAAATGTGTCATGTTTGAACATTGTGAGGAAATCGTGTTTTTCTTTGAACTCAAAAAAAAATTACCTCTTTTTTCAATTCATAAAGGCGAGCCAACATGTTGCCTTTGAACAGTCAGCGTACTTCTGTATGGAACAGAACTTTATGATCAGAATCGAGATCCTCGCAAAGTAAAGTAAATAAATTACTGTTCAAAGTACTGCTCTTGATGTAGTTTACAATCCTTATAGCCGAGTCCAAAGTCTGGCGTAATTTCTGTGGCAATGTCTTGGAAGCCAAATCTTGCCTATGAAAAACACAATGTGTACTAACCATATCGGGATTGTTTTCCTTGAGCTTTTTAGCTAAGACCGATCAAACACCAATGATTGCAGGTGCGCCATCTGTGCAAAGTCCAATAAGCTTATTCCAATACAAATAATTTTTTTCAACAAAATTTGATATTGAATTAAATATATCTTCAGATGTAGTACCTGCTGTCAAAGATTGGGAGTATAAAATCTCTTTTTCAATGATATCTCTGCCGATGTAACGAACATAATCTATAAGCAATTAACTGTGCACAATTAACGATGTCGATTGGCTTCATCGTAACTAATGGCGAAAAATGGCGATAATTTTACTTTGCTAATTATTTGTGACTTAATGTCTGCTGCTATGTTATGGATTCAACGCTTTACTGTGTCATTCGAATGAGAAATAGACTTCATTTTTTGTTCTGCATCTTCTCCTAAAATTATCTGCGTGGCTTTTAGAACACATGGTTTTATTAATTCTTTTCCGATAGTATGAGGCTTCTTTTGCTTTGCTATCATAAAAGCTATTTCAAATGAAGCTTTGAGATTCTGCGATACACCTGTGTGATAACTTCCCGATTTACCCAATCTCATCCGTTTGAGTGATTCTGCTTCAGAAGAAAAAAAAGTACTCTTTCGTCTTCAAAACGAAAGTAGGATTTTTTTTGCTTCAAATTCCTTTCCAGGCGATTGGGCCTCATGCTATCATTACTGAAAATTTCATACTTATAAATCAGTGAGGCAATTGTAACTCGTCTTTTTCTATGAAAGTAAATCCAAACTTAATGTAATCTTCGGAAAAAAAATTTTTTTTCTCTGCCATTTTCCACTTTTAACAATAAAAAAAAAAATAATCAATCACAATGGCCGATTTATGAACCATCTCCGATCTGTCTCCAATTTAGTAAATTAAATTAAAAAATGGTGACTGAAGTTTGTAAACACAAATTTACCTTTTAACAGTGAGACCCAATAATTTTACACACTCAAATTGATTTTTCAACAAAAAATATACATCGAAATGTCAAATTTGTCGCAAATATGCGGGAATGAATTTTACTTATGCTTATGCACGTCTGGTAAAAACACAATTGTTTTCTAAGTGAAAAATGTTAAGTGGTTTGATTTGTTAGTCGCTCAACGATCAATTTTTTCACAAACATCCATGCCCAAGGTGGGATTCGAACCAACGAACTGTTGAACCGAAGGCAAGAGCGCTAACTGAGCTGCCAGCTCGGTGTTGTTAAGTGGAGCGAATGATACAGCAGGGTTGTTGTGACTTATCGAAACTCGTATGCACTGCAATTGACGACGACAGGTTTTGAAACAATGATTGACAGGATAAGTGAATTGGTATGCTATTTAATTTCATGTTAATTTTATGCGTGTAAATTAAATATTACATTGAAATGCTATTTATTAATATTATTTATTAATGTTATTTCTTAATGTTACTTGTTTACCTTTTCCCCTGTTTGCCTCTTTAGTTGTATAAAAAAAATACAAAGAAAGTACAAACGCTTTCCGCCCCCTTGACATCTCTATATGCCCCCCTGGTTGGGAACTCCTGACTTAATGTGTTAAAAATACTTTTGTTTTTCGAAACATTTTCCGCCATTAAAAATTCAGTGAAAAGTTGCAGACAGAGATACGTTGAGATATATTTTTCTCCATAACATTGCGTTTATTTGCGTATAACCACCAATATTTAGATCGATGAAAATAAGCATTTTCATATGAAACAAATATTTATCTTTTAAAATTCCGATTATTCATAATAAACTTTTTTGTAAAATTAATTTTGTAAAACGTAACTCTAGAGCAGCAAAATTCGGACTTCATATGAGTTTTCTGTAGATTTCAAGATAACATTTGACAACAAATCGGATTCTGATTTGAATAAATTATCAAACATTTTGCATGGTGAAGGTATAATTTGAAAGCAAAGTTGTATAAAGATTATCTTTTATCAGTTGTAAGGCTTGTAAATCAAAGTGTCGATACAAAAATAAGCCAATCAAGAAAAAAAATGTAGATCTCTAAAACTTTCCTTTTTTGAATATTTACTTGAAGATTACAAATGAACTAGTCATATATTTTTTTAGTTCTTTACAAAGCAGTCAAACAAACACATTTTTGGATATATATTTTTCCTGTCAATTTGAGCAAAAGCAAGCATATATCTAAACGCCCTCATCATAATTATGTAAAATTTCATTTGTTATCCTTATCTTCTTATTGAATGCATCAATAAAATATTAAGTTTAATTATAAACTTAATTTTTTCATTTAGTATTATAATATATATATATACATATATATATATATATATATATATATATATATATATATATATATATATATATATATATATATATATATATATATATATATATATATATATATATATATATATATATATATCCATATATATACATATATATATATACATATATATACATATATATATATATATATATATATATATATATGTGTGTGTGTGTGTGTGTGTGTGTGTGTGTGTGTGTGTGTGTGTGTGTGTGTGTGTGTGTGTATATATATATATGCGGCTGCGACTGACTGACTGATCCATGGTAAGGGCAAGCAGCATCTTCAATTCATAGAGGAACCACAGGGGCTGAATTCAGACTTATCCATAGAGTACCTGCAGACCTTAGCTTAGCATAATGGAATGACCTTCACGCCTAGGGTGACCCTACCAGGAGGAAGCTCCCGATGTACCTCGCCCATTCCGCCCAGGAACATCACCTCGCCACAATGAGGCGGACTGCAGGACTTGAGGGGGTTATCCTTATAGTTTATTATAGTTTACTTTATTCTAAACACCAGGGGGGATAAGCAACAACATAATATATTCATACACACACACACATATACATATATATATGTAATTTTTAAAAATCACAAACTTTTTACCGTCATACCTTTAACCAATTAAAAAAATATTTTTTATTATTTAATAAATAATGCTTAAATAGAAATAACCAGTTTTACATTGTTACCATGTTTATGTGTGAAAAATCGGAATAAATGCAAGTCAAAAGAAATCAGAATACAGGGAAAAAAAATAACTTCCATGTACGCAACATCTCAATTCCATTGATGCTTAAATTCAATTGTTATTTCATGCAAATTATGGATAAAATTAATCTACACAATAAAACAATTATTATTATTGTTATTATATATAACGATTATTTCATACACAGAGGATTTTTAAATTTTAAAGAGATTAAATGATTATATGAATAAAAATTATTTTGATTGCACGAGTTTTAGGAATTTGAACCATTTTAAAATTTAGGTGAACTAATAAAACAGTCAAAATCAATGCAGACAAATGAAATTCTACTGAATAAAAACTTAAAATAATGCAGTGAATAGATATAGTTTTTTTTGGGGAGGGGGGGAGAAAAACTGAGAATTTTCTTTTTATCTGTCTTCATAAGCAGAATTTGTTTTCAAATTTGGCTATAAGTAATGTTAAGCACTATTTCTTAAGCAATAATAAAAACAAAGCATTAAAATTATTATATAATGTTTTGTTTTTATTAATGCTTAAGTATGTAAAATAAGAGTAATATGTAATAACATAAAATTATTTATTTTATTATTTGTAATATGTAATAATATAAATAATATAAAATTATTTATATTATTACATATTACACAAATAATAAAATTAATAATATGTAAAATATATCAATAATACATCATCAGTAAATAAATGTTGTTGTTTTTGTTCGTGTGTGTGTCTAACATTTTAGATTTCTCTTATTATTTTTAGCTTTCGGAAAAATTTAACTTATTTCAGTGGAAACGTTTTTAAGCTTTTTCTGGTGCGGTTTACACTTGCGGTTTTCGTTTGCCTTAGAACTAGTTCCACACTAACAAGGTATTGTAAAAGGCTTTAAAAGAGTTTATTTCTAATGAGGAAGCTGGGATTGTAATCAAATGAATTTCAAACAATGGCGTAAGCTTCTAAAAAAAAAAAAGAAAAGGAATCATTCTGAAACTTTATCAAAAGTAAACAGTGTGCAACAGCATCCCCACAGTGAAATGCGAATTCCGACCGCAAATTCTCTCGCATCACGGCGTAATATCAATTCGGCGTCAACAGGGGTCGCGCTTGTTTCCTTCTCGCCTAACTTCATCGGCATCCCATGTATGGACCGGGCATCCTCCGTTAAGTGCTCTGTCCGACCGACAGATAAGACTGGTTTGGTGTGTTTACTCAGCGCGCTCTTTATAATCCTTTGCGCCCGATTTTAGAACTTTATTAATGCGTCGGAACGTCACACCTGCTTACAGATATTTCCTCCTCGTTCCATTTACCAGTTACCTCGTTTCGTCGACGGCATCCATAAGCGGGACGTTTTTATGTGTGTTAAGTGTTTCTTTTGTTTGCAAACAGAGTGGGAAACAGTAATATTTTTTTCGATTGGAAAGAAATATTTTTCTTAGCAGATCATTTAATCCATTCTCCTTTCCGATTTATTACCTGCGAAGAACGCTGCTCACTTCTCTAATGAATTCCTTTATTGCAAAACTTTCATCGCTGTTCGTAAAACAGGGAATCTGCAGTGATTTATGGAGCTAAAAGTGTAATGCCGGTTTTTCAATCGTAAATTTAAAAACAGAATATGGAAGACTGCGATGGATCAGTAGTAATGATGACGGGGAATGGAGTGGTGGAACCCCCCGATTTTGAAGTGACTTTACTGGAGCCACGGCCCTTCAGGCCATTTAAAAGTTCTGAAGAATATTTGTATGCCATGAAAGAAGACCTTGCAGAATGGCTAAATGGATTGTACGAAGGTCTGGATTTAGATGCAGACAATTTTCTTGAACAAATGGAAACTGGTGTCATTTTATGCCAGCATGCAAATAATGTAGTTCGAAAAGCAAGAGAATATTACAGGTAAACAAGAATTATATACTAATTTTTTTGTTGATGACATTGAATTTTTAATTTGTTTACATATGCAATATGCAATGAAAACAAAGAAAAAATATTTCCAATATATGGATTTTACGAAGTGATTTTCTTGTGCAATATATAAAAATTCATATTTTTCCAATGTATGAATTTTTTCTTTGTTTTTTGATTATTTTCTTTTTTTGTTAAAGATGGTTATTTTTTATCTATACAAGTTCTCATTTATTTTGTTATCGGTATGTTTATATTGATATTTAATATTTATTAATATCTACTTTTTAAAAAAAATATGCATTATTGACGATAATTTTTAATTTTTAATCTCAGATATATTTTTCACGACACACACATATATATAATACTCGTATTATATATGATTTCCTGCCCTAACATAAATATATAAATATTTAAGAGAATTTTTTTTCGTTATTTACTCTTTTTAAGACCCAAATATATATTTTTGAGCCATTTATGTTTCTGAATGATTAAAAGTATTTAATAATCATAAGGAAAAATTCAGAAATATAATTTGAATATTGTCGCAATACTTATAGTCTTTTAAATTTACATTCTCTGCCTAAAGGTAATCTTTAGTACAATAAACATATGATATAATTTACTAGTAAATAATGGAAATATTTACATAATCAAGAAGTACTGTTTGTGAAAAAGAAATAAACTATGTTTTGGTTAATTTATTTTTTGTTGATGTAAAAATCTTTCAGAAACTGACTAATGCAAAGAATAAATTCTTTTAATTTCTTCTAAACATGATTTTACGATGTTGAAATGTAATTTGCCATTTTCTATATAAACAGGCCATAAACTTACATTCCCTAGTTTGCAATAAAATTTAACTGAATTTACATTTAATGTCTTGTTTTCTAAGTGATATATATTTAGTTTATAATATATTTTCATTCAACTTTAATTTCTGTTAATTATGATTAAACTTTTGTCTGCATAATAGCATCATTGATGTATCTTCTTAATGCTTTATTAAAACAATAAAGTACCATAGAACAAATAAAGGGTGACAACTTTATCCTGTTGACAAAAAACTATTGTATTAAACTAAAAACTATGGAATTTATTTTTATAAAACTAACTTTACTTAAGTCATTTGTTACTTAGATACAACATATTTGAGTATTTTCAAAATGGCTCCCTTGGGCATCGATACATAGCCTTAAACGTAGCTTAAAGTTTTCTGCAGTGGGCCGCAGCTCATCAAGCGTTACTTTAGCCCATTCCTTCTCAAGAATACCCTTTATGCATTCTCAAACTTCAATGTGGCTTAGAGCATACTCTTGATTACAGAATAAACCAAACATTATAGTCCATTGGGTTTAAGTCAGGTGCCATAAGGGGTGCCATATTCTCACAATCTGAATTTGATTTAATCCAGCTTCAAATAAAGCAATGTCATCGTTGGTTTGGCATATTATTTCAAACAAGCAAATATAAAAACTATTTGTTTTACTAACATTAAAATCTCTGAAACAAATGAAATTTTTTTATGAAAAGTGCGGGATTAGAATTAAATCAATCAAAAGCAGTACAATTATGTCACAGTTTAAAGTTGTCACCCTGTACTTTCTAAAATGTGTCCTAAGTTGAATTTAGAGATTCGAATCTCTAATGATGTGCTTAGATTTCCCTTCAACAAAAAAATGTACTCTAAAAGCATTTGTTTTTATAGAGTTCTCTTTGTTGTGTTGAAAGCCAACCATGATTAATCCTACGGTATCCAGAACTTTCCTCTGTAAAATTTTACTAATGAAATTTTTTTGTGCTCAGTAAAAACATTTTTATTTATGCTATAAATATATTATTTATTTTTTTCATTTAGTTTAAAATTTTTTTTCTTAGTTATAAAAATATAATTAAAAAAACTTTTTCTTACAGTTTAAAATTTCAAGTTATTGTTTTAAATATTGTTAAGTGCATTGTAAGAAAGTTTTGTAATTTTTTACTTAAAATAAATAATCGTTATTTACTCTAGGTAAAAACTTTAAAAATAATTTAATAAACCAAGTAAACTGCGTGTTCTTTTTTCTATTTCTTCAACATTAAAAAATATTTAAATCGGGAAATATAAGCTAACAAATGACTTAAATTTAGGATCGTGGAAACACTTAAAATAAATAAAAAAAATTAAGAGCTGAATAATTTGTGTTTGGATAATGCCTTAAGTTGCACATTTTTATTTTTTAATTTTTTTTATCTTTCTTATAGAAACGTCATATATTAATAAGAATATCATTAACATTAGTATTAACACTGCAAAAAAAATTTAAATTATCTGCAGTAAAGTTCATATTTTAATTACTATAAATTAAGAAATCCTCTCTGGAAAATAAATTATTTTTGCTAAAATTTTCATTATAATTCAATTTTTATAAAAATTATTTTCATTCGAATTTTAAAAACATTTTAATTTTGAAAAATGTTTTAAAAAAATGACAATTTTGAAAAATTTTTCATGCTAGGTAATTTACCCGATTGCCTAAGAACGATGTTAAATTACAGTATTTTTAATATTTCTTACCATTAATTTTTTAATTGTTCCTAAAATGTATTCCTACCTAAGAAACTTTTTTGCGAAATGTATATTAAATATTAGAAAATAATTTTTTAGATGATATTTACATGAAATTTGTAATTCCAAAACTGTTTTAAAGTGTTTCTTATATCATTAATTCGAATCACGACGATGAAAAAACCATTTTCCTACATTTTGCGAATGATATTCCATATTCGTCTGGAATTCCGAATATGCTTATTTATTTGGAATTTAATTATTATGAATCTTTTTTCAGTATAATCAATCATCTTATATTTTAATCAGCAAAAATTAATCTTTCATGTGTTTGAAATTTTTTGAAGCTATCTTAACTGCAATAACCTGAGAAATGTAAAAACAGAAAAATAACCAGTTGAGATACAGACAACAAAATTACTTACACAAAGAAATAAATCGTGCATTCGTAGTTTTTGGAGAAAAATATCAATTTAGAAATGTAACGACGTTTGCAATTTCATATTTACTTAGCTTTCATCAAAACACTATTTTGCATTTCGAAATAAGCTTTAATAAGTTAAAAGCAACTCGTACGATGTGTGAAACGCTTGAAAATTCCATTTCATTACAAAGTTATTAAATACTGAATTCGGGACATTTCAAATTTGTTGTAGTGCATTTCCAATTAGCACTGTTTTGGGAAAAGTGAAAACATGTTTCATGCAAAAGCAATATTTTTCAAAGAAAATAGTAGTAAATATCACATAACAAATAAAAAAAGGATAAGAGGTATTGCCACATATATTTTCTCTCTCTTCGGTTACATGGAATTTTAAAAGGGAATAAAGAACCGCATGCTTCCGTTCTTGTAGCGAACAAAGTTCCCGAAAATATGGATCATTGGTTAAACAACTTTACAGTCAATTCAAATCAACCTCACTGTAAAGTTGATTATGCCGCAATGATGCAAGATCAAACTTTTAAATTAAAACTAACTTATGTTTTATGTTAGCAACTGAATAATATCCCGTTGTAACATCGACTTCATTAAAATCAGCATTTCCCTCAAAGTATTCGTTGACATTATAGATATATATATATATATATATATATTATTTTTCAAAACAAAATTTTCAAAGATTTAATTTTTTATGAGATTGTTTGTTCCCGATGAAAAGCACCTTCCGCCTAGCCGATAAATTATCCTTGTGATTGACAAATATTCAGCAAATCATTCAATGGAAAATACAACAATCAAATACGCGAACTGAGTTAAAATCATCTTGGGAAAATCCCACATTTTTCTCCAACTCGCTTTTTTTTTAACGAGCTTTATATTTTTATATTTACATGAATCGAATCTGTTCACTTCCATAAATCTCAAGAACAAAGTAATAAATATTGTTGTCCTGTAACAACGGTCATTCGTCCGAGACAAAAAGTAATCTTCACTTTACTTGCAAACAAAAATATAGATATATTATTCATTTTAAAAGGCATAAAACAAAATTGATTTCCCATAAGCAGAGAACGAAAAAAATGAGTTTTTTTAATGATAGAAAAAATGTTCTGATCTCAAGAAATCTTTTTTCACCTACACCTACGGAAATCCGGTGTGTTTATCTCAAGCAATTATATTGATAAAAGCGTTTTCTGAAGTGTAAATTTTATAACTGTCATATCGAAGAGAATTGCAGCAAGTATCGAAATTATCTCTCCTAATATGTGGATTACATTTATTGAAGTGGACGCTTCCGCGCGCTATTCTTACAAGACGCTCGTTTATGAAATATATAGCCAATAATTCACTTTACTCATTTTATTAACTTTATTAATATTGATTTTTATAATTTTATTGCATTAATGAATGATATTTGTGAATACTATTCAATTTTGCTCTACTGTCATATTGTGCCGATGTTGCACTTCATCTAGAGAAAATGAACGAAACATTATAATTAAGAAAATTGATAGAATTTTGAGGAAGATAAGATTTAGAATTAAATTTTGAATACTTAGTTACGTTTTCTAACAGCAACCAAATAAGCCTAGTAAACTATGTTAAAACCAATGGCAAGCGATAAGTTACGTCAACAGTTTCGAAACCATTATTTTTTCCCTTCCTAATTCTATCTGGTAATCTCTTAAATCTTCATAACTTAAAATGCTTTCATTTATTTCTTGCAATTTTGTTCAAGTAATTTCAAACATAGCATTCTCCAGCTATGTTTTTAAAATATAAACTGTATGGACTTTTCTTCGTAAAGTAATTTAAATCTTACTGATTTTTATTTTTTAACCTAAGATATATTATATTAGTGTTCTGCTTACGTTGTACGAATCTTGCAAAAAAAAAAAATATTTTCAATAACATATTGGCTGTTGTATTGATTTCTCTTTGTGTAATTATCAGAAAATGTAACAACATTATTTCGTTGATGCATATGCTTAATATATTCTAGGTTAGAACAGATGATCGTTTCCATCATCATTTCGTTGATCCATATATTTACTATATTCTATATTGAAACAGATGATTGTTTATGTTTCAAAAGCTGAAAATTTAACTTTAATAGATTACAGTGTATTAATAAGAATCATAAATTCCGAATTTTTTAGATGGACTAAGTTCACAATAAAAGACATAACTGTGCTGTGTATTTGTGAAGACAATCTGACTGTAAAATAACTTCATTTTTTTTAAATTTCAGATTGCTATATTTGTCAGAAAACATTTGTCAATTGATTACATTTACCGCTATTCAATCGAAGTACAGCCTAAATTTAAGAAATACATATTCTTCAAGCTATTTTTTTTTTCGTTGTATTCCAGTTAGGTGGTTATGCAGACTAATAATCGGTTTTTTATAAGGACTTTTATTAAGCTTTACCCATTCATTGCGCGTAATTTTGATAGAATAAAACCATTTATTCTACTTGTTGTTATTGTTGCCGTGTAACAAGTGCAACGCGAAAAAAAAATTGTCATATGGGACCAAAGACATGGAGCACTACCCTGGGTACATCTTCAGCTTTTTCGGTATAAAGATTGTCATGGCAGCAGTTGAGGTCGATGCTGTAGAGGGTCGAGGCAACAGAGATGCAGTTGAAGAGATGCCTCGGATCCAGCGGAACTCCTGTGCAGTGCCTACATTCTGCGTATATTCTAGATCCGTCGGGCATGATTTTCATACCCCTCATGTGCCCAGTTCGCATTCCGCTGATGGTAGAGGTGATACCACGGTCAGGATTAAGCGCCGATAGGCACCATTTTATCTGTAGTCCCCCGCAGAACTGATGCCTTGCAACAGCGTTTGCATCGAAGCAAGTGGTAGTCGTGGGGGGGTTGATATTTCTAGCTTCCTTGGCGAGGGAGTACGCCTGTTCGTTTCCCTCGATGTTTACCAGTGCAGGAACCTATTGGAAGGTGCAGGTTTTCTCCCTTGTAAGTATGGTGGGCACAAGTGCGTTGATGTCTTGGGCAAGTCGCATTTTACCTCCTTTAATGGCCAACAATAACTTTTTACTTACTAAAAAATTTTCTTGCATCGCTTATACTTTGATATATTTTTTTTTAATTCCAGGAGTGGGAATGCCGTGCATGGCGATATTCCTATACCAGACAGGGACGTGGTGTATCGGTACGATGTCCTGCCGGAGACATTCCATGCCCGGGATAACGTGAGCAATTTCATCAGCTGGTGCCGGTCCCTGAACATCAAGGAATGTTTACTATTCGAGACGGATGACTTAGTACTCAGAAAGAACGAACGCAGCTTCATTCTCTGCCTTCTCGAAGTAGCTAGAAAGGGTGTCAAATTCGGGATGCCAGCACCTCTCCTCGTGCAGTTAGAACAAGAGATTGATGCGGAAATCGCCAACGATGATGATGGATATGAGACTCTGTACACCAAACCTCAAGTCGTCACCAATGACCTCAGAAGTCTACATGAAAGGGTAAGTTCACTGTAAATTAATCTTTGAAACTATAGTATGAATCTCGAAACCATCTTTGATGTTTATTAAACAAAGATAAATCATATTCTAGCTTACGATGCATCGGTTTCCAGGATAATTCCCGTCTTTTTCTTTTTGTATTTTAGTTACGTTTTTTCGAGAGATTCTAATGAATTGGTAAGCAAACATATAAATTTTTTTGCATGAGAACATGAATTTATGACTCTCTTAAAATAATTTTGTGTCATTATAAATAAAACATTTACAGTTTATTAAATAATTAAAAAATTATGAAATAATGAAAAAATTAATATAAAATAATACAAGGTGAGATTTGATAATAAAAAATAAACAATTAAGAAAATATTCTATAAGAAAAGCAATTTTTATTTTGTCTTGCACTTCTCTCACAGTTATAATATATTGAAAAAAATAAAATTTCAATATCTGTATAACAAAATATATGCAATTTTCTACGGCTTGCTACGCGCTTTCAAGGTTTTAAACTTTTAACCCCAAGCGGTAAATGAAATAACAGGATCTTATCCATTCTACATGTACACTGTAATTGGAACATGTAATTAAATTTTAAAGTAACTTTACATGAGACTGGTTCATTGAGTAGAATTCAGAACACTGAAGTACTATCTTTAGTAGCAATAATCGTGTAGAATTCAGATCAGTGAGGTACCATCATTAGTAGCAGTAATCGTATACAATTCAGAACACTGGTACCATCATCAGTAGAAGTCATATTGTAGAATTCAGAACAGTGAGGTGTCATCATTAGTAGCAGTAATTGTATACAATTCAGAACACTGGTACCATCATCAGTAGAAGTCATCGTGTAGAATTCTGAACACTGAGGTACCAGGCACCATCATTAGTAGCAATATCACTTATGATGTGGCCGGCTAACTGCTTAAGTTAAAAAGAATTTGCACGTCTTTTACTCTCCATAAAACTTTTAATTTTACGCCATAAACTGCTTATCATACGACTTGATGACTGTTTCTCATGATCAAGTCATATAATAAGCAGATATTGACATTAAATTTGGTAGTTCATGACCTGGTGTATGCTGTAATGTTTGTGAGTGCATGAGAAAATTTTACATATTGATCTGAGTAATATTCGAATATAATCAGTAACTACAATAATTGTAAAAGATCGGGGAAAAAGTGACCAATGTGCAACTGTGCAATAAGTTTTCAACAATAGCATAGAAGGAATTCAAAGTTGAAATACTACAACAAATCTAAGCACATCGGCAAAATAACAGCCCATCACATTATAGACTATCCGAATAAGGAATGAATAAAATGAGCAGCCAAAGGCATTACATAATTATATACAAACATATGAGTCACAAGCTCCATATAATGACGAAAAAAAAATATTATATTCTTTTCAATGCCTCCATACACGAATAAATCTGTCATAAAACAGTGCACATATCTGAAATTCTTTTAGATAGGCTGTGTCACTATTCTCCTACATACGGCGTCATTCGTCACTATTATCAAGACAAGGGAAAGGCTAACTACGGCCCATCGGAAGGTTTTATGCAGGCCGCGGATAAAATTTTAATTTGTTAGCTCGACGAAAATTTAAAAAAAATTTGATTTTCTAAAATTTAAGAAAAATTTATCTTGTCCCGCCAACATGCCCCCTCCCCCCATTTTTGGCCCACGACCAAAAAAGTTTGCCAATCCCTGATCAAAACTAATTTTTTCTCCTATATCGCCTTTTCAAATGTTAGTTTTCAAATTGATAAGCCACGATACTAAAAATGTTTTCTTAATGTCGAATGTAGTCACTTATCATCAAACATGTCAATCAAGCTTCTTACTCCAGGTACGTGACGTGGGTGACCAATCTACCTAGATCAAGAAAGCAGCATGTGTGTTCTCAGGGACGTTAATAGTCTGGGTTTTGTATTGTATACAATATGGTCCTCTAGGACTTTTAAATTCCTTATTAGTCTTAAAATTATGTAAATTCCCAACCAACACAAGCCGGAATAGGGTGGAGTACTAAACGTTAGCCCCTATAGATTATCACAGTTACCGTTATTATCAAATTCTGATACGAGCTGGAAGCACTTACTCCTTTTAATGTGAAGCATGACACAAATTTTGTGCAAAGTTGATTGTATTTAAATACAAATTGTTGATTGCAACTCTTACGCTGTTCAGTCCAAATCATTTGCATTCCTCAGCTTTTTTTATGCATAGTTTAATGCTTGTTGCTTTGCGCCTTCTTATTACAGATAACATTGTACAATGGTAAAGTTCATTATGAATAAATAACTATACAAAAACAAGCATATTAAAAGATATACTTCAGCATTGAAATAGTCATTTATTAATACTTCAGAATTCTACAGTAAAATATGATATTTAAGCATTCAAATCTCTAAATTGTGTTTTATAATTCATTTGCAAATATGTATTTTGATTAAACTTTTGTTTTAATTCAGCTGAATACTGTTTTTAAATCCTTTATTGCTAAAAATCCTTTAAAAGTATATTTATGAAAATCGTCTTATTTCTTTCGCATTAAGTGAAGCAATGTGCATCATTGCTTAGTTGATAAAAATATGTTTATTATCAGAATAAATCAGCCGAGCTGACAGCCAAATGGTTAGCGCTCTTGCCTTCAGTTCGTGGGATCGAATCCCACCTTGGGCATGGATGTTTGTAGTGGTTTGGAATCCATTTTAAACTGTAGGTCTCGGTCTAATTAGCCTTTGTGTGCAAAAAATGACTGTTGATCGATAAACAAACAAAAACCAATCAGAATAAATTGATATGCGATTAATCAGTAGGATCAAGTTTTGGTTAAATAAACTGGGTACGTATTTCCTAATTCAAACCTTGATCAATTACTTCAAAGGAAACGAAAGTAGTTTATAAATTATATAGGCTTTTTTATTTTATAAATTATATCCCCTGCAATATCCATATGGTTTAGAAAGCTTTGAGTTCATTTAAGGTTTTTCTTTAAAAAAAAATAATCACTTATAAATTTGCAGAGGACCTTAAGTTATTTGTGCAAATTTAGTGTGTTTAAAAATTCTGCCTAAGTTGAAAAAACACAAATACAGTTTTACCAAATAGACGTCCGATTTCTAATTAGTGGTATCAAGGGTAAAAATACACAATTATTTGTTTGTCCAATTTTATATATATATATATATATATATATATATATATATATATATATATATATATATATATATATATATATATATATATATATAATTCCTAGATTTATAAAAAACATCTAGGGTATTATAAAAGTTTCTACGATCTAGGAATGCTTGGCTGTTAATTCAAAATTACTTAACACCCATAGAGAGCATAGAAACCACAACAATAATCGTCTGCTCACCAGGTTAGAATTTGGCAGTCTGAAACCCATCTAGCTCTTCCTGACAATAAAAACTCTAAGAGTAAGCATCAAAGAATACGTTGTAATCTTTCTATTATTATATCATATTCTGTGGAGCACATCCTGGTGGTTAGCAATGAACAAATTGGCTATAATAGTCGATAAAATCATGGAGCTAAACTCACTATATGAATTAGCTGTTGTGGACTTGATTAAATTGATGGTAGAACTACAGAAGAAAATTGCCATCATCATATTAGAACTCCAAACTGCCGAAATCCGAGATCATGAGCTTGGAGTGATCATATATTTGTCGCAGCGCTGCCTATATAAAAGTGATTATTTGAGTAAAAATTACTACAAGTTTCACCAACGGAATGTTTATACTCTCTGAAAAGATTTTCCATTTTTGTTTTATAGTTTTCGCTTCTCGTCATCTTCTACGGCAAAGTATGTCTGTTATATTGTTAAAATTAAAGTTTTTCGTTATGACATGGTTTCTAATTTGATTTAACCAATTCATCTACACCTTGACACACATCAAGCTCATAACTATGCAAGGTACCTCAAAAATCACCCGATTGTTTTTCACATTCATTGCTATTACTATTTCAAATTTGCGAGGAGAAATGTTATTGTTATTTACATTTGTCAATTTATCATTCTGGCACAGGTGCCGTATAATCCATAATTCCAAATTCTAAATTTTTTGGCGATGAAGAAATGTTTGCAAGATGACGTATCGTGACGTGCGCGATGACGTAAATACTAGGGTTATCAAAACAGAATTTTCTGTATAATTCTTATAGGTCTCCATATGCATGATGTAATAAAAATAGGGTTGCCAGACACATGAAATCCGCCAAAAAATCGCCAATCTCAGAATTTGACATCCTGGATTATACGGCATCTGTGCCTTCATTCTGAAAAATGCAACCAGCCTTATGAGTGGAAAGAGTCGGGAAATGCAATGATGCATTTAATTTTTCTTCAACAGTTGTGTGGCAAGAAAGTATAAGTTGTTGCCAAGTCCTAATATATATTACCGATGAGAAATCAGAATGAGGTTTATTGTAAATAACGGATATGATGTATTCCAGATTTTAGTAGCAAGAACCTTGTTTCTATGCGTATTCTGCAAATATTTTATAACTGTTTATGATGTAATTATAGAAATCTTAACTTGAGATTCAGACGAGAATTTCAATGATGATTTATCTTTTCCAAAATTAATTGGTTGTTTATTCCGATCTTTCCAATCAGTATGTATCAAATGTCAGAAATGTAATGCTACTAGGCACACACACATCAAGTCTAATATTTTACAAAATCATGAACCAGGTATCCAAATTAATATATATTGCATGTTGACATCCCTGGATCTTTACCCCATGAGATGAATTAGATTGTAAATTGTGAAAATATTGTTACATTGAGCAAATGTACCCTAGGTACCTGGAGCAAATGTACCCTAGGTAATTGTCAGATATGAAACATAACAAACTCAGAAAGAAAATTACTTCGTACACAAGAATATGTTTTTGATATTTTAAGATACTTGAACTATAAAGAGATTTGTAAAAAATAGTCTACAAGAAAGAAATTTATGAGAAACTCCGTATTGTTAATCATATAAAAAATTCAAAACAAAATAAATGGTGTAAACAAGACATTAATCTTAAGATTTTAAAGAGCTTCTTTACAAATAAATTCCAATTATTAATACTGCAATTACAAATATTTCAAAATTATTTTAATGAATGAAATTTTTAAATATTTGAATTATCCTTGCCTACTTAAATTAATCATAAAGAGGATGTTTGCCTCGTTTCTTTCATTTTGTTTTTTCCTTTGTTCTATTGTTCACATGTTAGTGGTTTAAATCAATGGAAAATGGTTTATCAAACCGATACTTTGGTCCTTATATAAGAAATCGTTCTTTATTAACAAATGAACTTGAACAATATTCTCAAACTTTCGATGGTGAGTTTCGCCTTGTTTGCTGCCACTGGAAGAAAGGAATTTAAAGACAGGCAGCAAGCTCGCAGACAAGTCAGATTTACAACGCCATCTCAATATGATGCCGTAATTAATTATGTGCGACGTAGATAAAGCGTTATCTGACGTAATGGATATATAAATCAATGAGAATTGTAATAAGGTGATGTAGCCATGATCTCAAATGGAACGAAATAAACAATACTTTACGGTTAATAATATGCAAATTGTTGTAATAAATTAATGATCATACAATGAATTGAAGCTGAACAATCATTAAGGTAATATTTTGAGCAAACTGAATAATTAGAAGGTAATTAAGCCATAAATCATAATTGATAGTAAGATCGAAGTAATTATTGCTATATATTAAAATATTTGAAGTTAAAGTATTTGACTCCTGCTATTAATTTTAGGACTTTTAACTGTCAACATTTTGTGTGTATTAAAATTTTAAAAAATTTAATTTTAGAGTTTTTAATTTAGAATGATTTTTAAGAAAATTGAGATTTTGAAATCCTTAATGCTCAGAATTTCCAATGAATTTAAATATTATTTACCTTCAATAAGTGATAATATGCATTTTCTGAAGGCATAATTTATTTAAAAAACGTGTAAAATACGATATCTTATATATGAATAAACATTTATAACTTTTAATGCATGATTTGAGCAAGTTCATATAAATTATTGGCATCTTGCTGAGGGAAGAGTAAAAATCAATTTATGCTATAACAGACATTTTTTATATGTTAATAGCTTATGATCTGAAAAAATTTGCATACCCACAACTTTCTTTATTTTAAAATTATTTATCTATGCGTGCAGTAGCAGCTGTTCATAGCGAATGGACACAGACAATCAAACTGCTGCGGAAGAGCATTCTCTGCGTCGAACGTTTTGCGTTCTTCTACCCCCGCTGCAAACAGTCAATTAGAATTTCAAAATTGGACCATCTCCAATTGCAATCTGTGAGTCAGCTTTTCACTTTTACAATATATATATAGTTACTTTCTCATCTCTATTTCCATTTCTGATGGAACAGAATTGATACGCAAAGCATTTAAAAGGAAAACAACTTAAACAAAACCTTCAAGACACTGACAGTTACTTGTCAGTAAGATATCACTCTAATAAATTGCTTTTGTGATGAAGATACGAAAAAGGGATTTAAAAAAAAAAAAGACAAAAGAAATAGCCGTGCATTTAGGAAAAACAGTTAACAAGTGCACGATAATCTTCAATCATCTGTTGTTTAGACAATAAAAGTAAAAAAAAAAAAAAAATTGAAAAGCGCGTGACCTCACACGAACTTCCCTTTACGAATGGCAATGATTTGGTTATAGGTTAATGAAACAGATCAGAATCTCTGACAGCAGAAGTTTATTTTCAGCCAAGTACAATAGCTCTTACAATACTGAATATGTGATATGAATCACATTTATTCGAGATAATTTTGCTTCGGTAAACTGGTGGTTATGTTTCAGAATTATGTAACTAAGACACATTATAATTGAACAGTATATATATAAATTATATGAAATTAAAAAATATATATATTTTTCTAAATTAAGAATTTCATTTTTTTTTGGCATAAAATGCCTTAGTTTGATTTCAAAATTATCATCAAAATAATGCATTGTTTTGATTTCATTATTTCTATTTACTGCATTTTTTAAATGTAGTTTGGTTTATTGTCCTATAATAATATTTTTCCACACAAGTATTGATTTAAACAAGATCTATAATTTAAAACACGTTCCGAACCAATACAGGTATCTAGGTCTGAGTTGGAAATTGAAAACGCACTTATGCAATCATTAAAAAATTGCAATAATTAAAAACTAATTGCTGCTCCACTCCCAGCTCAGAATCTTCAAATGTTGTGGATTAATTTATGTACGTAGCTTAAGATGGATTAACTTAAGCGTGATATGACGTAATTAAATTGAAATTAAATTTTTAATTATGGTAACTTTCTTACATGACTGTGTTGTGTTTTCTTTTTCTATTTTATTGAAATATATTATGATGATTTATTTAATATATATTCTTGATTACGAAAAGCTTTGTGGCAAAAGTAACTTCCAAATATCCTTTTTGCAAAAAATTTCCTTTATTTTTCTTCTATTTCAATGAGTTTTTTATTTTTAATTTCTGTTTTATGCATACCAATAGATTATTTTAAGATAGTTGTTATTTCAAAATAGGATCTCACTTCTTGTGAGGCTTGCCTGCTGTTGTAAGGCTAATTTGAGCCTCCATCAGATAATAGTTTCCGTTGGGGGACCCTATTTTAGTAAGATAGAAGCCCGGAAAAACTTCCAAGTGGTCATTCTAGCAGATGTGCCTCCAGAAAGCAAGAAATGAAAACACCTATTGCCATCACTTAGTAACAGAAGAAGAATGTTGTAGATATCTGAGCACAGGTGCCGTATAATCCAGGATGCCAAATTCTGAGATTGGCGATTTTTTGGCGGATTTACTTACCTCTTTTTTATTACATCATACATATGAAGACCTATAAGAATTATGCAGAAAATTTTATTTTGGTAATCCTAGTATTTAAGTCATCACGTACGTTATGATACGTCATCTTGGCAACATTTCTTCATCGCCAAACAAATTCAAAATTTGGAATCATGGATTATACGGCATCTGTGCCCATATCAGATGAAGAAAATGTTTGGGAATTTCTTTTATTTCCTTCATTACCATACAGGAATAAGATGAGGAACATACATATCTAAGCACTGTATGTGTAAAGTTCTCCTGAGAGTCCGAACGTGGTTGATGTTTATAAAGGTCTTAATAGCAACATTTTGTTATAAGGTTTTACGTTGCCGTCGTCATGTGCTAGTTAAAAATAAATGCGTTTTAATCCGTTACGTCACGTCACGTTTTTGTGTGATATCAGTTGAATTCTTCTCACTATGCGATATTGTATTATTTTACAATTATCTAATTTCGTAAAATTATAACCTTCTGTTTTATCTCGTGATTCATTAATAGTTATTTTCTTCAGGCACAGGTGCCAAATAATCCAGGATACCAAATTCTGAGGTTAGCGAATTTTTGGCGGGTTTTCTTATGTATCTGGCGATATCGTTTTTATTACGTCATACATATGGAGACCTATAAAAATTATGCAGAAAGTTCCATTTTTAGTAACCCTAGTATTTACGTAATCACGCACGTCAGGACGCGTCATCTTGGCAACATTTCTTCATCGCCAAAAAAATTCAGAATTTAGAATCATGGATTATACGACAACTGTGCCTTTCTTCGAAACAGCTAATCATTTCAAATTGTATTTTCCATGTTTCAATTTATCGGTAAATTTTATCTCAAATATAATTTTTATTTAAAGAGTAAATTTTCCAAAATTTAATACAACGTTTTCTATTTAAACAGGAAGGGAGCTGGGTTTCCCATGCATGTAAAAATAAAAGCATAGCATTTTTTCAAAATTACCTGTAAAGAATTTGACCTTTAAAAGATTTAGGAACTCTTTCTATTTTTAATATATTACTATATATAAAAAATACTTTAAGGAGTGTCATCTTCAAGAACTTCAGTGGGATTAACTGCACAGAGAGATAAGTAGTTTCTTATCTTTCTACCTACTCTTCATTCCTTAATATAATCTTTTGAAATTCACTAAAGGCAGAAATGCGTTTAAATTATTTAAATTATTAAGCTATTTCAGAACTTTTATTGATGTTTTTATTATCGATTTATATTTTGGATGACTCTTTTACATTAATATGGTATATAGTTATTAGAATAGTAACAAATGTGAATTTCAATTTATTCCCTTCCTTGCTCTCTTTGGAATATTTTTATTATCCTTCTCGTGGAGAAATATTTATTATTAGTATTATTATTATTGTTACGTATCCTGAAGTAAAATATCATACCGAAAATAGTTGCATAAAAACTGGGTGTATAACTGATTCAGAAAAACCCTTGAAGAAAATTTTTAAAAAATATGTCTAAATATGGCTACATACTCCTTTAAATGATATTTAAAAATTGAATTTTGCTGGTCACCATAGCCTAATTTAGGACATATTTTTCTTCGAAATGAAAGTTCCTGGGTTCAAACCCAATATCTATTGAACAGAGGGAAATATGCATTGTGTTTCTGCTTTCTCTCTCTCTCTCTATTTATATATATATATATATATATATATATATATATATATATATATATATATATATATATATATATATATATATATATATATATATATATATATATCGTTTGAGATGAAAACTTCGTGTTCCTGATTTCTTCCTATGTCAGAATACGTCGCATTTGTTAATAAATATCTTGAAAGACAATAATATCCGATATATGTGAAAATCTTATATTGTTTGCAGTGGTAAAGCAATTTCTTTTGCAACATCAAAATAGAGTTTTACAAACCTGTATTTATGATGATAAACATATAATTAATTAATCTATGCAATATCTACTGTTAAATTAAACTGTTTTTTTCTTCAAGACATTGAATTCATTAGATAACATAAAATCAACAGTATTTGTGATAACTTAAAATGATATCCCAAAACATATCTTCCTTACAACCGATAAGTACTATATTTTTAGTTAAGATATTTGGCTGGTCTGATATTTTTTTTTAATATTATATTGATACACTTTTAAAAATTAGTTTGATTCTGTAAATTCAAATCTCTGCTAGCGCTTCTGTGATTTTAATGAGACGAAAGACGATGATCTTTGCTGAATGGACTTCCGAGCCAACTATCAATTAAGTTCATGATTTGCGTTGGAATTCTGCAGTAATTTTATGGGCCCACTGATTTCCAACATAGCTGGTAAGAAAGTCGAATGACTTACGATTTTTGGCGACACATTTCCTGCTATTTATCCATCAAGTGCTCAACTCCGTTACGCTGCATATCATTATGTTTTTTCGGTCACTTCTTAATTCATGCGGTTGTCTCTCAGCAGTCGATTTTTCAGCGGTCGGTCCGCTAATTGGTGAATCATCCTCTGCATCTGTGAAGGAAATTGTTACACATGCAACTGTGAATGATGCATATTAAAGTGGATTTATGGGTTTGCCACATAAATGGGAAATGTAAGAAGCATCATTATAGAAGTAATAAATATTCAAGAGGGAAAGACATGAATTCGACTAAATATATTCATAAATATTAAATATTACCGTTTCATCTCGTGGGAACAGTTTAACTAGAAACACATTTCTTACAACTATAAATTCCATTCTAATATTATTATTTATAGTGCCATGTTGGCATCAGAATAACATTCACTAACAATATTTATTGCCGTCTGTACTATTCTAAGCTAACACTCAAATAAAATAACTTTATAATCAATAATCGTAGATGAATAAATCAAAAGATATGACGACTATGAAACTAAAAAATTGGGAATAGGAACTTTAAATTTAATTTCACATGTTGTCAATATATGACGTCATCTGCTTTAATTGCAGTTAGTAGTCCAAAAATAGGCTACTAGAACTTACAAAGTTCTCTTTAGAAATATCTTTTTTGCAATTGCCTTAAAATCTAATTAGTGTGTTAGAGACAACTCTTGGCACTGGTGCCATATAATCCATGATTCTAAATTCTGGATTTTTTGGCGATGAAAAAAGTGTTGCCAATATGATGTATCGTCACGTGAGCGATGACGTAAATACTAAGGTTACCAAAATAAAATTTTCTGCATAATTCCTATAGGTGTCCATATGAATAATGTAATAAAAACGAGGTGGCCAGATACATAAGAAAATCCACCAAAAAATCGCCAATCTCAGAATTTGGCATCATAGATTATACGGCAACTGTGCCCAACTCTTTTATTTGAACGCACAGTACTTCTTGTATGTAGTTAGTGTTTTCAAAAATTTTATTTTTTACCATTTCTATTAAACATAAAATTTATTTCATTTTTATCTTCATCTCCATTTTATTATTTATTTATGTTGTTCGATGTATGATATTTCTTTTTCATTGAAAGAGAGGATAAATATTATATATACTCTTACGGATACCCCAAAAAATCTTGCATTTTTTTTTACGATTTTTTTGGAATCGGAAAAATGCTATTTTAGAAAAAAGCAATGTAATTCGTATTCAATTAGATAAGCTTGTTTTGAAATCTTGAATTTATTGAAACACACTGCACTAAAAGATAAGTTCAGCTTAATATGATAATTCCTGATGAAAGGAATAAAAGGAAAAAAAAAACATCTAAAACTATGAGTTACCAATAAATTGAAATTTGATTTTGCCTCAGCTTCAGTGTTTTAGCTAGGAATAATGAAATTGTCTTCATACTTTGGTTGGTATTTTCAAGCTCATTTAACCCAGTTGCAATATTTAATGCTTCTATTTTTAAAAACTAATTGTAAATATGTGCTACTGAATCCTGAGTATGATTCTGAACTTGAAATACATTTAAAGAGAATGATTACTTAGCCATTCTGAAAGTGAGAGGTGATTTTCAAAGCAAGTTGAATATGTTTCTTTCTTCTGCTGTATATTCATTAGTCATTGTTTCATTTTCATTCGAGTTTTCCATAAACTTGGCAAACTTTTCCATAAACTTGACGACTTCCATAACAAAGGCAAGCATCATCAGTTTTTTTTGTGGATAACTCTTTTTGTAAACTATTAATATTCCCTTTGATGCATCGTACATTTATTTTAATATAATAGCGAATTTATTTTAATTATACTATTTTAATAGCTAGGTAATCATCAGGCAGGAGAATGTCCTTACAATTTGTTAGTGAACCTCTGATTTCTGATCAATTTCTCGAACGAAATTACTAGTCATTAAGAAAGCTTTGAATTATTGAGTCCAATGATAATGTCAATCTATTAGTATTATTGAAAATTGAATGCCTCATGAATGATACCCAAGATTCTATTTAGAATTTGGCTGAATGATAGTAATGTGATGAAAAATAATAGCTAATATTATTCAACATTTGGAGAGCTTGAGTGCCTGTAACAGAATATTTTTCAGTGATTGCAGTCACATATGTTGATGTTTATAGAGTGCTGATGGAATGATCAGGGAGAATACGGACTTAACAAATCTACCCATGTTAACTTATTCTTTTTTTGGAGATTCCCTGGTGTGAAACTAGATATCAACTCCACTTGGAGAAAGAGTATTATATATGAATGCGTTGTTGAAAATTTTTTGGGGTCTTTTGCGATTAAAACAACCAGTAACTGCCAAGAAACGGTTCTTGCTAGATATCGCACTACTTATCTTCGTATTTCTTTTGGCATTTCAAGTCTTAAACTTTAACCCTTTTCGTCGAAATACGATTTTACTCAACTCGTCCTAAATATGCATTTGTTGCCAGAAGAACCTGCTGTTTTCCAATCTTTGTGCTCATCAATTGTTTGAAAGCGCAAAGGCCTAGATGAAATTTATTTCATCTTTTTCATCGTGAAATTGCTATCAATTAATATATATATATATATATATACAGAGAGAGATTATGTTTCATTACATAAAAATGGATTTTAATGCAAAACTCTTGGATTCACAAACGTTTTCACTATTCTTTGTAATTCCAATTTATGTGTACTTAACCGAAATCACATTTTTATTTTAATCTATCTAGTTGACGGATACAGTTAATATAATTAATGAAGTTAATATATATATACCGGGTAAGCCAAAAGTTCGTTACAATTTTAAAAATTCATAAAAAAAGAAGAAAGTGAGATAAAGAAGTGCGGTTTGCAAGAAAGGGCACAAGCTAGTCGGATTTTTTTTAGCAGCAGAAAAAGTTTTAGTTAAAAAAGTCATCTATAGATGGCGCTGACATCGAGAGATTCAACAGAATTATGCAAATTAATCTTGTGATAAAAGGCCGTGATACTCGAGAATTTCTCATTCGCTTTCAGAATGTTATCATTACCCGATCAAGCGTTGTTGGTGAAGTTGAACTATTTGAACGGAGAGTTAGCAACTATTGCGTTGCGAAAATTTCACACGACGAAAGGACTGAAGACGAAGAAAGGCCCCATATCGTGTCCTGGAATAGTCAAGCTTGTCAAGAGGTTCGAGGAAACTGGCTCTTTGGAGGATCGGCCACGCAGTGGAAGACCCTCGTTGGCCGAGAGCCGAATTATTGCGGTGGAAACCACAATGAATGATTTAGCGGCGGAATCGTCCATTGGGAGTAGCAGTGCTCGCGAAGCTGGAAGAATATTGGATGTGCCTCAATCATCGATTCGACGTATCCTCCACGGGATATTGCATCTCTATCCCTACAAACTGCAGTCACTGCAGGAGTTACAACCGGAAGACACAGCTATGCGGGAATCATTTGCCGAGTGGGCTATGGCAAGAATCGAAAACGACCCTCAGTGGTTGTTCAACGTTTTCTGGACGGATGAGGACACTACACGGGGATGTCAACACCCATAACACTCGTATATGGGAACATCTAATCCTCGTGAATACACGACGAAATCTCTGCATCTAGCCAAGTTGACAGTCTGGTGTGGCTTCACCTCATCTTTCATTGTAGGACCTTTCTTCTTTGAAGAACCGTGTCCCAGATTGGACTTTAAAACGTGCACAGTAACCGCTAAGCGTTACCTCACTCTTTTGCGTGACCAAGTCGTACCCGCATTAAATCAAAGAGGTGGGTTATTGTTTTCCTCCATACTAGATTCTACACCATCAGGACCAAATATATTAAATTTACACTCATCAGCAAATATAACTTTATTCCAATTATCAGAATTTTTATTTACGTTGGATTTTGCGAAAGCCAGTCTGACTTTTCTATTCTTTTCACTTACAAAGAATTTTTTCTTGGCTACTCAACCGTGATACCCAGTAGATCGAATTTATCTTCTAACAGCCTCAGGATTAATAATTACACTATATAATGCTTGTAAATCAGCAGCTACTTTAAAAGCACTCATATTTGGGTTTTTCTTAATAATTCGAACAACAATTTCCTGTATTCCACTGGATAGCTTTGATGGCCGGCCATGTCTTCTTTTATTCTGAATCATATGATTCTTTTCATGTCGTTTAACGATACTGAAAACTGTTGAATGACTCAAGTTAATTGTTTCAGCAGTTTCTCTAATAGAATTTACACTTTCAATATGCAAATGAATAACTAATTTTCGAATTCCAGGCGATGTTTCTTTTCGTTTAGCATTCATGCTGCACACAGCTAAAAAACACAGTCTGGAGAGAAATACTGCAGACGATTTTATAAATTATTGCCAATTGCTTTTGAGTAAAAATAAAACACCCAAAAATATTTTTATTGCTTATTTCAGACTATTTATGCTGCATATCTATATGTGTCCCATCACTTATGTTAACTATTTTTTGCCCCGTTCTAAACAATTGAATTTTTATTAAATTAATATTTGGCAAAATGTATGTTATGTAATAATTGTTACTAAATTTAAGTATGAAACAAACCCACCAAAACTTTGTACATGTATTTTTAATTTATTTTATTAGTTTCCTTCTGTAAAGCACAAGTGTCCCATCACTTTTTTGAGACACTGTACATTTTTTTGTTAGACTTAAAATTATCACATGTATAAAAAAGTCACTAGCATATGCGGAATGTTTACAAATAAGCCAAAAATAAATTATACGTATTCATTGAGAGGCAAACGGAGAGCGTTTTGAAACATAATGGAAGAGTTGATTCTTTTAATCTGGGTTGTATGTGACAGCGTAGTCCCGTTATGTTTTCTGAAGATCATATTTTTTTTTTATTTCCAGAAACAGCTGCTCGTTCCGTGATGAAGGGCTTCCCTATTCTATCTTTCTCTCCTGCGGCTTCTAAGAAATAAAAGTACTTCTACACTGACATGTCAGAATCCTACAAATCGATGTATCAAATAATAAGAAGAACCCAATTTTAATTGTTCTAGTTTTAATTCAAACGTTTGCATTATAAAGGTAGAATTATAAATATAAATTACATGGAATAAATACTCACACACTTAATAATTTTGTAGGAAAAAAATTTATAGGAGGAAGAACTAAACTGGTAATTAGACAGTTTTAGAATGCAAAATATAATCAAGGACATATTTAAAATGTAAGGCACGTGTCAAAGGCACGTGTCGTGAACTGTACTGCAAGGATTGCTGCATGCATCATAAGTCCAAGACAAAAATATGGGACTAAATATTTTCTTATTTTAATTTTGTGTTTTTAGGAACAATTTTACAATTGACATGAAAATTTAAACAGAAATGTCATAACATGTAACGTCTTACAAGTGAAAGTACAATATGAATTTTTTTTAAAAAATGCGCGATATTAAATTCTTGCCACAGATGACATTTTATATAGACGCATTGCTGAAAATTACAAAGTGGACTATGCATCAAATCTGCAACGTTCATTAAAACATTTAAGAAAATAAAAATGATGCCTCCATATTTTATATTAAATTCCATAGTGATGTTTTTATGTAATTAATTATAAAAATTCGACGTTCCAAAAGACATTTGCTTCAGTTAAATCTAATATATTAAAGAAATATTGATCTTACTAAATAATTGTTGGTGACGAAGAAACATTAACTATATGCTCGTAAGTGTTATGGCTCTGATTTTCTAGTTGCCTTTCAATATTTTTATACCATAAAACGAATTCTGTGATGATTTATATTGCCTTTACCAAATAAATTAATCTTACTCAAAATCCAGTGAATTTTTACTTATGTTTCAGAGCATAGTTACGTAAATTAAAATAAGTTTGTTGAGTTTCGATTGGGAATGCTGAAACAAGGCTTTTCATTTTAGCATTTGATCGCTGCAATTTATGTATCCCTGCTGAAATTTTATTCATGTAAGATGAAAAATTCATTCAAAATAGACAACCTCCATTTCATACAATTTTTATTAATTAAAATTTAAAAATAATATTTTCAAATCAGGGCTTGAAAGGTTATTACCATTTAAATATAAGCATTCGTTTCCTAGAGGTGGCAATGGGGAATTGATTTATGAAGAACTGTTTTCGTTCTTATACCGCCATTCATCATTTTTCGAAAACTCGTTCTTACTCATTGTGAGAGCACATTTCTTATCAGAAAAGTTCGAAATACTTCATGAAGTGATAAAAAATTAGCTTTAGTTATTTGTACTGACGTAGATAAGAAAGAAAAGGAAAATTGCAATCTGTTCTGTAATTAATCTTTTCATTCTTTCAATATTTTAATTTATTTTCTAAATTGATTATTCACCTAAATATTTATGGAATATTTTCATGAAGCTTTTTTTTTATGTTAAATCAATTAATCTAACTCGGTTAAAAAAATTTAACTCGACTTTTAAGAAATATGCTTATTTGCCTTTTTATTTGTAAAAAAATAAAATAAATTTCAAAATAATTTTTTTAATTCAAATCAAGTTGTACTACTGTTTACTAAAAGTATTGCTCCTGGAAGAAAAATTCCTATAACAAAATGATATTTATTGTATAAACATATTATGAGAAACTTTTCATTGTCATTAAATTTTGATTATATTTGGAAGAACGGATTATTTTTAATCATTACCCAAAACAACCACCTATGTCAGAAAAAACAGTATGTTGTTGTTGTTACTAATGACACTTGGACAAACCAAGCTCGCTATGCCTTGGCTATGCGAATTTAAGTCAATTGAGAGTGTCTTTCATTTTAAGAAGAGCACCATAAAGGTGAAAGTACGACTTTTGCTCTTCAAATTCTCCGATAGGTGGCAGCACCAGAGAATGTACGTTTTAATTTTGGCATTGATCTGAAGAGGGAGTAAATTTCTCCAGAACATTGGACCCATGGTAACAACTCAACGACCGACCATAGGATTTTAGATTTTACAGATTTAACGAGCACGTATATCGCATGTACTCGTTGGGTCTTTGGCGGTATTGGGAATCGAACTCCAACTTTTCGGATGGAAGGCCGATACATTAACCACTAGATTACCACGCCCCAAACAGTATGTTTATATTTTTAAGTATAGAATTAAGCAGATATTAAATGGCATATACAGATATAGATCTTCCCATGCAGCTTCAAAATGATTCCATAGTTCTTTGATCGTGGAAACTGCTGTATGGTGACATGGCAATAATTGTTTGGACGTTTTCTATTGGTGAGCGATTTGTCTGGATGTAATGGCTGCAGTTGAATGTTTTTGGTGTTGAAATAGGCCTCTATAGTACCAGAAACATGCAGTTGTGCATTTTTCAGCTGAAATGTAGCTTTTGATAGGCTCTAATAAAAATGTCATGATTCTTAATATAACTAATATACATATATACGTCCGTGTTTCAAGGTAACCGCCATTGCGAATGACTTATAATTGTGTATTCAAAGTTTCCCCGTAGCTTCACTTCAGACAATAGATCAGAATGATGAGATCGAATAATCTCTGATATTGTGCGTTCTACACGATGGCAACGAACACGGGTGGAAACCATCTTAATAGGACAAGATGGTTCCAACACACATAGGATTCGTCTGTAAATACCACATTTCACTTTTCCTGTTTGCAGGCTCATCATGGAGTAGTGTGTAATGTAGAGTCAAGAGAAGTCGAAGTCAAAGTAATGAGTTGGCTGTCTACATTACAGCAAACGCCTTCGAACATTTAGTTCAGATACTAGTTGTCATGTAAGCACACTTATTCTTAACTCTGCGTTAGTGACACAGCAGTAAAATCCATCAAGTCCATGGGTAATATATCTTTCTTCTCGGATGTTAGCTATCCACTAAGTTCCTGCACGTCGTTCTGTATGACCGTCCGGAGCCCATTAATTATATATTCTACCGGTAGTTATATGAAATTTCAAAACTATATAAACATCAATACAGCGATTAGCAAACTCTCATTCCCGTAATGTTACAAATTAATTTCATTCAAAGTCAGAAACATGTTGGTAAGCATTTATATTTTTTTACACAACTTTTAACTTGGCAACAACATTCAAACGCAGGTTTTTTATGTGAAAACAATTCCTTTATTATAGGTGCCGCTACCATCGTCATTTTACATAAATACTTCGAAATGGTAATCTTTTCTATGCACTGTATTTTTTCCCTTCCATGTAAATTTCACGTGTGTAGCCTATCATCTTATGGTTAGAACAATTTAATGGTATAGAATTTTAAAAATATGCTCTTATAGATTTTTATCTAGAATATACAGAATTCATGACTATATTACATTTTGTAGTATATTATTTTTCATTTTTTACAAAGTAAATTGTCCAAAAATAAGTACAGTTTATTTTGTAAAAACTAAAATCTTTTTAAATTTTACTGAAACATTTACAAGTATTATATTTTCATTTAACTCCACATAATAAATAAATAAACTTTATAGCATTAACTACACAATAGAACTCGCGTTATTTAAAAAAAATATTAATTATTTGAATCACACAATATATTTTAGAAGCTAGAATACTTCACAAGTGTCTAAAACATAGTGCGTGATTTAAATAATTTATGCAACAAAAATCAAATAAACTGAATAAAAATTAAATTTTTTCTTAAAATAAAAGTAATATTTACAAGTTTATCAGACAAATGTATTTTATCATTAATTTTAGTTTTTCTTGAAATTAATGCCAAAATGGGTCTTCCGCCTAATGTTTAAAAAAAATATATTTCGAATGAAATTATTTTTTCAATTTACGCTCATTGTAACAGAGCTGGAGTGGTACATTAGTGATTGTAAGTGTAGATATGTTTATGATTTTAGGATTTTCTTTATATATATATATATATTATGAATTTTTTAATTTTTTTATGTGAATAAAATTCTCATAAATATTCAAAACACATTTGCTTATAAGCAGAAATCGTATAAAGATATCTATCGTGCCTATAAATTATAATATGCAGATTTCTCATTTACTAATAAGAGTTCTGTTTAATTTCCAGTTAAGATGTCTGAGAAAAGAAAGTTAGCTATTTCTTAAGAAAGAGGTATAAATTACTTAAAAATTTATTATTATTGCTTTACCTGTCTTATGAAGGTTGGAATTCTTTTTTTTTTTTTTTTTTTTTTTTAGTTCAGAAAAACAAAGAATAATTGTAGCAATGAGATAAATGCACAATTGACCTCGAATATAATTAATGAATATTCATTGCACAGATGGTTTGATAATATTAAGACATTTTCTAATTGCTTAGTAACATAATACTTTTTTCTATTTTATGAAATTTGCATAACATTATACAATTAATCATTTAGTTTCATTTTTCGCCTGTTCTTATTTCCTGTCGAAGGTTGTAGCTATAATTATAAATCTCTTTTTGTGTAGACTAATTTCATTTTCTTGTTACTGTAACACAAAACTAACTTCTATTTTACTTATAAAAAGAGAGTTTAGTTACTGTGCAAGTGAACTTAACTTTGTTTGATAAATAATGTGTAGGCATTGCCTCCATTTTTGAATAAAATGGTATAATTACAATATTATGCGGGAAAATGTTCACGAAATGAAGTACATCATTGTTGTCCACGATATGAAGTACATCATTGTTGTCCACGATATGAAGTACATCATTGTTGTCCACGATATGAAGTACATCATTGTTGTCCACGATATGAAGTACATCATTGTTGTCCACGATATGAAGTACATCATTGTTGTCCACGATATGAAGTACATCATTGTTGTCCACGATATGAAGTATATCATTGGGAAATATAAGCAATTTAAATATATTTACATATTATAACGTTATATTACTATATTTACATATTATTACTTTGCATTCTTCTAAATATTCAGATGCTGAAGTTATTAAATACACTCGTAATTTTATTTATTTATAAGAGCTTATTTACGAAATGAAGTATATCATATGCAAATGTAAGCAAATTAAATATATTTACATATTATTCCTTAGAATAATGTCGCTGCTTTATACTTAGTTGAGTATTAAATTTTCCATAATACGTAAAACTAATGACTTGTTAGGAATTGAAATATCTGAACTTCAGCCTTCATGGCAGATGAATGCCCTGTTAGCAGCTAATCGTTTAGTACTATGCATCATTTCTTAGCAAGAGATAAGCGAATCGATCCCTTGCTCGGATGCAGTTGCAAATAGAAGTTTGGAATTCATATTTAATTTCAAGTCTCATATTGCATAGAAAGTTGGTAAATAAACCGAATGACGTCTTGTTACCCTTATTGCAATGAAGTTAAAAAAATAAAATAAAATAGGATTTATAAGGATATATTCAGCTAATTCATTTACTCTCTTGTTAGTATGCGCTTTATATTCTTTTTTTTTAAATTGTAAATTTAAATTATTTTATATTAAATATAATGCTATTATAAAGCAAAGCATAATGTATTACTAATGTCACAATTATATCACAAAATAGGCAAAGTGTATGATTTAATGTACAAAACAAACTTTAAAAATTTCATTCAAATTTTGATTAAAACACATTAAGAATTTTTAATTGTATTTTACGAGACCAAAAATAAATATGATAATCTTGCTATTATCTTATCCTCAAATATGAAATAAAGTTTTAGCAAGTTAAGAAATACTATTGTATATAGATAACATACTATTTTTTTCTTTGAGGAAATTTTTTTTTCTTTAGAGGCAAACTACACGGTAGAATAATATAAATTTGTTAGATATTTTAATATAATTATAATTAAGATCTCTATTTCTTAGCGTAATTAATTTTCACATCTATGAAAATGCAGTTATTGAATCCTTATGCAAATTTCAGATGTCATTGGTTTAAGAATTCCATGCTTAAATTCTTTTTTATTTTTATTTTTCTAAGGTCGTTGAGCTGTTGAGTAGATGCACATGTCCCTCACAGTTTCCAATGATTCGAGTAGCTGACGGCAAGTATCGAATTGGTGACACAAAAGTTCTTATTTTTGTCCGGGTAAGTTCCCATTCATTTGTAATAAGTTTGCTCTGAATATAATTACTTCGAATTAATAATTAAGTATAACTAATATATATATATATATATATATATATATATATATATATATATATATATATATATATATATGGTAATCCTCGGGCTGACAAGGTCTACTCAGCCTTTCATCCCTTCAGTGGGTCGATAAATTGAATGCCAAGCATGCTTGGGAAATAAACACTGGGGGTTGGCTTAGGCAGTCCGCAAATTCGTAGATGATCGCATGAGACTTGTCACTCGAGACAGGCTGAGCATCTCGCGAGAATCGCATCTGACCAAATGACGCCATTGATGTCTTAGTTACGTCAGAAAAGGGGTTCTAGATTTCAAGCAGGTTCAAAATATCTGGCAACATTCCGCGAGACAGCGCTCTCATTGGTTTAAGAATTCCATGACGTCAGATACAACATCTTAGCTACGTCACACTAAGACATCGACGAGACCGCATTTGTCTACTATAAGACGGCGTCTTAATCGGATTTTCTATCGAATTTGAGGCCTACCTTAGTCTGACCACCTAATCAGGACATATGCTTCGCACCCCAGAGCCTCTGGATCACGAAATCAGAGATGGGCACTGTAGGCCTTTGTCCCCATGTGGTTGTTGTGCCACGGAATTTAGTTTATACATAGTAAGCTTTGCCACTATGGTAAAACTTATCATTGGTGAAATAATAAGTGGATTTGCCAATGGTGGAATGATCTAATGTATGATTTTTCTGCTATAACATATGGATAAATGTCCAAAATTTTATGCCAGTATATCTCAAAAACATAAAGATTGGAAAATTATAAATAAATGTATACAACAATAAAGGAAATGTAAACAAATAAATAAATATCAATCACGAATGCCATATTTTTGGAAATTAAAGATGTTGCCTAGCTGACGTAATTTTTACGTCATAGTCTCTTTATGAATAAATAAATTAAATACTACTAATCATAGAAAAGTATAAAATATTAGTATTTTAAAAAATTATTAATTCATTTTAACTATCCTAAGAATTTTAATAAAAAATACATTGTTAAAACAGTGTGATATAATTTGTCATATTGCGATGACATATTAACTAGAGTAGCCAAAACAGAAGGTTGTTGAATATTTTTAGTATTTTTGAAATTTTTAATGTAATAAAAAATCCAGGTTACCAGAAAAAGGAAGAAACCATCTAAAACATCACTTAATTCCAAACTTCTTCAAAAAGATTATACGGCATTTGTGCCAAATATGATTGCTAAGTATTAAACTGATCAGAAAATGAAACTATTAACATCAAATAAAAGTAATATCTAAATTAAGTAATTCATATTTGAATATAATTATATTAGTTAAATTTGAATTAAATTATATTAATTAAAGTTTCAGTCATGAATTATTGAATCAAGCAAAGCAAAATAATGATTTCATATCGAAAATATCGAATAATATTAACCTCAAAGTAGAGAATTGGTATAGTTTAACTAGCTAAGTTTATACACTGCGCAACAAATTAGCATTTTCAAGATTCTTCTAAAAACTTCAAGGCTATATATATTTTGTATGATTCTTCTATAATTTGATAATACCTTTATTCAATTTTTAAAAAACTGTTTTACATGTTTAGAAATAATTGGTTAAATTAATTGTTAAATTTTGTTTAAAAGAGTCACATATAAACATTTAATTTGTTTTCTTATATTTAGCTTTTTTTTCAAATATTAAACATATACTAGTCATCAAATTACAGAAGGGTCCCTTCAGAGAGTTTTAAAGATAAAAAGTTTGAAAATGCTATTTAAAGTTACTAAATTAATCTTTTAAATTATACCTACTTTTAAATTAATGTTCTTCGTTATTTTCAATATAAAATCATTATTAATTTAAAATTTAATTCAGTTATTAATAACTTACATTTCAATTCATCAAATTGATTTAGGTTTCTCTTTTATTTGGTGATAATTGTGATATATCACATTTCTTTCATATCTTTGGTCATTGGAATTTATTTATTTGCTTACCTTTTCCTTCTTTGTTATTGCATAATTTATTTATTTATTTATGTTTTCCACCGACTTTATAATTTAAATAAATGTAGCATAAAATTTTGGACACTTGTTTTTATGCCACACCAGAAAAATACCTCATGACTAAGTTCATATATATATATACTCTATGTAAAGTCAAAAATTTTAACATATAAATTCAAATTTGACTTACGTGTGTATATACAGAGAAAACTCTATATTTTTATATTTTGCAAACGAATTTACTTAGTCTCTTCCTTTATGAAAACTCAATTTTCATAAAATGACTTCAAATATTCAATTTATGCATACGCATGCAATATTGATAAAACATTTCTACATAATTCGCTAGAATATTCCTATAAATTCTGTTGGCGAAAGTATAAATTATGCACTGGTGGGAAAAATTTAAGAAATTGGAAAACACCAGTTTTGAAATAACTTAATAAAAGAAATCCTCTGAGAGACAAGAAATTCAAAAACGAGCAACAGCAATTTCAGTTTAAACTATGCGAAAGCCACAGTTTATGCAAATTTGAATACAATGCATATTGTATGGAATTTTAAACAAAAAAACGGCTTCGTTTTTTTACTCATAGTATGGTTACACATGATTATCTGTCCACGTATAAAAACAACAAACAAATGTTCCTTAGTATGGGATATATCCATCACTTACTGCAATGGTCATTTCGCATCGTTTCTCCATACGCAATACCAGATTATTTCTTGAGATAAAAGTTTACATTTGTCTATCAGCATTTGTTTAGTTGCTGAATCTTCTCCGTAGGATGTAATCATGCCGTTAAAAGTCTTCTCAATGCATCTCACACATGTTCTAGGGGACTAGAATCAGGAGAGTACGCTGGCTAATCCATTTGAGTAATATATTTCCTTACTATTAGCTACTGAACAGTAGAAGATTGCTGTGGCCATGCATTGTCATCCATAAAAAAGATGTCTGCTTCAACGGCACCTTGGAACAGACAAACATGAGGGAGGATCACCTCTTCACAATAGAAATATCTGTTGAAAACGTGAAGCTCAATCCGTATGTTCTCATAATACCTGTGCGGATTACAATATTAGGACCACCATAACGCTCTTCTTCCGTGGTGTTATTAGCAGGAAACCGTATCTCGAACTCTTCAATCCAATTGTGACTGAGAGTCGCTTAAGGCTCTCAAACGACTCACATCCGTAAATGGGAACAACATCGAAGAGATTATCAATACTTGTTTTCTTTGCTTCACTCTAAACGTTGGCACTGATGGCCAACTTTCAAAGGGATGCAATGTTTTGGACGGTTGGTGAATAGGCCACCTTTATGAAGGTGTTCTTAAACAGTAAATCGTAATATTTGTCGCCCCGTGCCCGTAGGCAATTGCTTAATAATGGCTCTTGCTGCCTGATTTCGAACTTAGTCTCTTGTCGAATGATATATTGGCCATTCTCTGCAGTTATTTTCCACCACCAACTTTTCTACCCATGGTTTATTAGGCTTTCCTAACGTGTGAAAAGACGCTTGTTGATTTTCTACTACATTGATCACACTCAGCTCCTCTTTCAATTTTCTTATTAATCTTCCACATATTAAATCATCAGTGAAAATTTTTCTAGTCATATTTCACGAAAAAACTCACTTGTTGATGTCTTTAACTGCGTCTGTTGCCTCCTTCTATTGTAGTCTTGAGTTTCGCGACGAATGCAAGCTTTTTCTTGCGTTCACCTACTAGCCTGTGATGCTTTTATTCCTGGCATTTTCATTCGCATGATTTTTATACTGATTTTCCTGTTCATTTTCTGATCGGGAAAAGCTATCACATCTTACTTTTAGAGTAATTATTACAGTCACACAAATCATACTTCCACATAAATTTACGATCTTACCATTATGAAAATAAAAAGAATTCGAAAATAATTTTTACACTAGTTGCTATGATGTTTGATTTTATATCAAGGGTAAAGATATAATTCAATTTATTTAAAAAGGGAATGATTTTTTAATGAAATATTTTCCTTTATAGAAATTTAAAGTTACAAGTTTTATTCTTTATACAAAAATATAATTTAAAACTTAAAATTTTTAATAAATGAAAAATGTTTTATTTTTGTAATAAAAAAATATAATTTTTAACTTATTGATGTAGATTTTCTCATTTCTGTTTTGATCAAATACTAACTTAAATATTCTTACTGTGTTATGTATATAAGTGGAAGATCGATCACAAATTATTTACTTCATTTATCATATACTTTCATGACTTTGTTAAATCGCAATAAAAATGACTTATTTAAAGGAATATTCTAAAAATTTTATCTGAAGAAATATTTCTCATCATTTCCATTAAAATAAACTAATATAATTGCCAAACGTATGAATTTGAAAGTGAAAAAAGCATTTTCCTGAGATGAAACCTCTAAGAACATAGTCCGCATATCATAGTGGTAACAGACTGCATCTCCAGGAAAATCAAAGAAACATATTTTAAAGTCATACCTTCAAAAAGCCAACTAAGCCATACAAAGATTCATTTAAATGAAAGTCAGATTAATAATGTAAATTTGTTTAATAAGAGACTATTTAATTGTATGCTAATGGGCAATAGTTGCAAAGAAGAGATTGCGATCTCAGCGATCCAATTCTTCCGTCATCAAAAAGCCATTAGCAGAACCCACATTACAATATCTTCCGCCGTTAGTTGCTTGACACTGCTTTTCAAATCGAAAACTGCTCACTTCGTTTATTAGCTGTTGTTATGAATGGATATAAGAAATGCATATTGCATATTTATGCTCATGATAAGACTTTTAATTGCATTTTCTTTGTTAGGAAGCAGTTATGAAATGTTTCTGACGTAGTAAATACTTAAGATAACTTCCTAATGAACTAAAGACATTTGAATAAAGAATTTGAGAGCTTCTACTGACAGGGAATGGTATGTTGTGAATATTAGTGCCAAAAATATTAGTACTAAATAATAAATGGATTGAATTCGAATGGTTTTCGTAAGTTGTCGATATTTGACAAAAGTGGCATCTGTAACTAAAATAAATACATTAATTCAAGACAAATTTGGCTTAATTCACAAAAATGTTAGAGACATTATATTCATGTGGTCCTTTTAAAGGACAAATATTAAAGTTTGTTTTTATGGCAACAAAAATTAATTAGTAAAGGAATCATTTATAATTGTTTAAAAAAGAAAACTAAGAAAAATTTAAACCGCGTTTACTTATTTTCGATATTATTCTTTATCTTAATTCTGTTTTTATCAAAGTGAGGGTCAATTAAAATTAACTAGTTTTTCGGTATTCAAATTAAATGTAAAATGTTTATGGCAAATTATAATAAAATCCTGCTTTCTAATAATTTATCTCATTGCAATTTACTCATTGCATTTGAGTAATTTACCTAATTGTTTCCTAGTAAATATGAAACTAACATACCTTTATTTCTTATAAAATATGTGTTTTAAAAAGAGATAGTTATTTGAATTCTTATACAATATAAAACAACATATAACAAAACATGTCTTTTATGAAATAAAATATCACTGAATATTTGTTATATTTTTCATCATATTCGAACTAAAGTGTAAAATTTGCTAACTAAAGAGTAAAAATTCTTTATTTTCCTTACTCACAAAAAAGTATTTTAATATCACCCACCAGATATTTTTGCTATTAATTTTAAAATAATAAGGATAAGAAACTATAACCGTATTCCATATTTTGCAGTTTTGTTTTTCTATTCTTGTCTAATGAAGTAATTGTAATTTCTTTTAATCCAATTTACAAGTGACTTATTTTTATACATTTTAATTTGGTAATATGAAATTTTAAAGAGTTAAGAATTAAATTCACTAACATGCATGAAGTATTAAATAAGTAAAGAATTTTGAATGATAATAATAAATAAAAAGTTCAAGAAAATAAAACCTAAAATTGTGCAAAAATTCTTTTGCTACATGTTAAGTTATAAATTGTTTTGTTTATGCCTTATGAACTTTATTTATATGCTTATCAAAAGTTATAAATTTATGAGTATAATTAATATTTTTACTGTCTTTTACCTTTAAAAGAAACTGTGTTGTCACTTAGCAAGATATTTCTTTCATTGAGGAAATCTTATATAAAAAAACAAGCTAATCATTATTTTATTTAAGATTTCAGTTTAAAATTTCTCGCGAACTTTTCGGATATATGCATTCAAAAGTAAGAACATACGTATATGCTTATTTATTAATTGGCCGAGTTGGCAGCCGAATGGTTAGCGCTCTTGCCTTCGGTTCAACAGTTCGTGGGTTCGAGTCCCACCTTGGGCATGGATGTTTGTAGTGGTTCGGAATCCACTTTAAGCCGTAGGTCCCGGTCTAATTAGCCCTCGTGTGCAAAAAATGACCGTTGAGCGACAAACAAACAAACAAAATATTTATTAATTGATGAATTCACGCTCACACACACATTTTAAGCATAATCTAAAACAAAATTATTTATTAATTTTTAGTTATATTAGAAGCTTAATAAATTCTTTAATTAAACTGACAGTATATGCATTCTGTAAGAAAACAATATTTTTTCCGTATCGTTTACATATTATCAGAAATTAATTGCTTTTTAACCATTGAAGAAGGACTTTTCCCACTCTCCCATCATTCATATAAATGAATAAAAGCATAGCGTGCACGATGTGTAACATTTTCCTTGTTAGTTCTCAGAATCAATCTTTCCTTCACAATCACTAGAGCGAATCGTGCTGACCCAAGAAATGCGGATTATTACTTTATTATTCTCCCTAAGACACACACACATCTTGTAAATCATAATATATTAAAAAAAAACATTAATTTTCTGGAAAATTTCATAATCATTTGGACATAAAAATTGCTTTATAATGTGCTTCAATTTCTGTATGTATTTTTAGGCGTTGATTAATCCTACTTATACTTTGAAATTACCTATAGAGGACAATTTAGATTTTTCTTTTGATGCTTGTCGCATTAAATCTCTATTACACAAGTTTAATTCAAGCAAGAGCTCTTTTAAAACGTATTCCGTAATGATTGAAATCAAAACACGAACCTGTGAACAGGAGTTCTGAGTTCTATTAGCTCAACAGAGAAGCGTTGACATTCTGATGGTTAACAGTTAGTGTTACAACACATTTAAAAATCTGCCACGTGTTACGCCGAGCTGGCAGCCGAATAGTTAGCGCTCTAGCCTTCGGTTCAACAGTTCGTGGGTTCGAATCCCACCTTGGTTATGGATGTTTGTAGTGGTTTGGAATCCACTCTAAACCGTGGATCCCGGTCTAATTAGCCCTTATGTGCAAAAAATGATCGTTGGGTGACAAAGCAAACCAAACCAAACTGCCATGTGTTACCGTTTGGAGGGATTTTTCATAGGTAATAAAGCATTTTCACGTGTTCTAAGGAAAAAAAACGAAAAACTCTTCAAGTACTGACTTCGACATACGTAATACGCAAATGCAAGTGGGTGCAATGTTTATCTCAATTAATTATTAAAATGACTAAGTTAGAATATTGGATCTTCCATTCTTAAAAGCGCTTCTGTCACATGGCGCTGAAAAGTTCAACCTACTGCAATTGATATATATTAAAATATATACTGACCCATCTTATACATTTTATTTTTGTACATATCATTAATTAGCTATTACAATTTCTAATTACACTATATCCTCCCTAGTATGCAAATTAGTTTTAACATTTGTATATTTAAAAAGTAACCGACCGATGGCGGAGTAGTTTGTGCCTCTAACTTCGAAGCAGTGGGTCACGGGTTTGTATCCTGGTTCGTCATGGATGTTTCTTTCTCTCTCTATGTATGTGTATCTTTATCCCATCACTTTCGGGATGAAGATGACGCACCCACTGGGTGCCCAACTTTATAAGATGCCATCACACGCCCCCTGTAGATCTGAGTAGGTATACCCCAAGTGCAGCCGGGCATAAGGGAAAAAATAAGAATACTTAAAAAGTGTTTACTATTAGGTATGATAATGTTTATTGCGAAAATTTAGAAACACGCTTTATAAAACGATTACTGTAAATGTTATAATATTAGAAATCATAAAATTTATAATAATCACGATGGCTTAAATTATATTGCTAACATTAATAATATTTTAAAGGCGTTATTGCAATTACAGTAACAAAATTTGAAAAGAATATAAAGTAAATATTAAAGTTTCTCTTTAAATATCCTGAAATTTCTTTTTATTAGTCTCTTTCTTCTTCTAAAAACGATTAATTAAATTTTTTTCATAAAAACAGTCGCTTAATGTACAAAAGCTATGTGTGAGAGACAATCGTATTAAATCATAAAACAATAAAGTGATATTCTCTGATTAAATGGCAGCAATTTCAGACTACAATAAAATTAAATACTTTTAAACATTTCGCCCATTTTAAATTTTTTTAATGTAAAATAAAATGTTTTTAAATATCTAAAATGTTAATTCATTGGTTTATGTGTAAAACATATTTACATTAAACCAATAAGCTGATATTTTAGTTATTGATTCTAGGCATGATTGCTACAACCAAACTTTCATATTTTGAAAATAATGTGAAATGCAAGTAAATAAAAGGAGGGAGGGGGTTATTCTTAATTAACGATTTAAACAAACTATTCCAAAATATTACTTTATAAATGCTAAAGTATTCGAAATAATATATAAATTTTAAGTTCAATAACTTTTATATTTTAATCAACATATCATATCATCAGAAACAGTGGTTTTAGAATCCCTTTCAGCGAGCTCTCTATTGACAAATACTTCATTAATCTTTTCTTGTGATTATTATCTTTCTTTATTAGAGATTTTTTTATTCCTTCTGCTTCAAACACTAATCATGCTTTCACTCGAAATGCCAACCATTCAAAACCAATTCGTTACAGTCTCTTCACTCTAAATACAGTAAGTTCGTGTTCCATTGAGCTGGTTTGCCGGATTTTTAAGAAAAAGTACACCCTTTTCGCTGGATGTACGAAACTGTTCTTATTTGTAAGATAAGCATCACAGATTTCTCTTTAACTGAAACTCATTTTGTTTCGATCATTCTTGGAAAAGCTTTTGTCCACTGCATCCGGAAATCCAACCGAGTGTTGCAAATCAACCCTCTTCTGCAATACTAAACGCTATTTGTTGCGGAACAATTCTTTTGGTAATCCAACACTTTGATCACCTTTTTGTTGTTCTGTTGCAGATTCTGAGAAGCCACGTGATGGTGAGAGTCGGTGGAGGATGGGACACTCTCGAACATTACCTGGATAAGCACGATCCCTGCAGGTGCAGATCGGGTGAGTAAAAGGTTTTCTCCTCATACAGTTAGTATATCTTTTTTCATTTGCACTTCACTTACCTTAGATACCAACTTATTACAGTGGGATTTAGCGGAAAATTATTTCGTAGTAACATTGCCACTGCAATTTTTTCTTCAGGTGTGTGTCTTTTATTGACGAAGTTCTGATAGCTTAAGATGTCTTTTTGAAGTAGAATATTCATTCATCAGAATATTCGTGAGGAAACTCGTGAAAGGCACTTTTTAGTTTGTTTATTTGCCGCTATTTGTTTTTTAATTACTACTTGATTTGCACTTCACTCACCTTAGATACCAACTTATTACAGTAGGAATTGGCGGAAAATTATTTCATAGTAACATTGCCTAGGAAATTATTTTTTCAGTTGAGTACCTTTTATCGACAAAGTTCTGATAGCTTGAAATATGTTTTGAAACAGAATATTCCTTCATCAGAATATTCGTGAGGAAACTTGAAAGGCAAGTTTTTGTTTATTTGCCGCTACTTTTTTTAATTAGTACTTAATTTTTTCCATCCAAATAATTTCTATTGAATGAAAAAAAAGCATACATTTTTTCCGAGAAGATAACACGCGTTCCATGCTCAAAGTAAGGATACGATATTGAGAAAGTGACTCTTGTGGAATTTCAGTTTTTATTTCACAAGTTACTTATCTTGTTAGTCCAGTATAAAAACTCTTATGAATTAACATCCCTTAAAAAGTCTCGAGTGAAGATAATTTTTATTAGAAAAAAGGATAAAGAGCTTTAATAAAATTTATAATTAATTAATCGTTTTTTTACTTCTAAATTACAGATTTAATAATTACATCTCATTAAGATTAAATTATATGAGAGAATTAACATGTGCGTATATTATCCATCAAAAGGTATTAAAATATACATGAGTTCCTAATTAAATTATGTACTAGAGAGATTAATCTCTTTTCTTTTCAAAGCAAAATCAATATGTAAATTTATGTATAATAAGTTTTTGACTCATCATGAATTTTCAGCCGTAGAAACATTATTCTGATGACATACGATTTTTCAATTCGTTTTCTTAAAAGACATATTTACGGTAAATGGTTCGTTTCCGAGTTCTTGTATTTTATAAGTTGTCCATGTAAGTTCTGAGTGGTTACCTGAAAGCTGAATATTTCTTTATGAAAAAATTTCAAAGATATTATATATTTATAAAAAATATACGACATGTGTTACATTCATTAAATAGTTACCTAATGCTTTTGAATAAAATTTGTTTTATTAACTACTGTGAGATTGCTTAGCAACTTATAAAATGGCGTCTTATATTAGACAAGTATAAATTCTTTGTTAAAGAAATTTAATTTTGAACATCTGCAGAATATTACTCTTATTTTATTCCAATAACCACCGAGCTGGCTGCCAAATGGTTAGCGCTCTTCATTTGGTTCGACAGTTCGTGGGTTCGAATCCCACCTTGGGCATGGATATTTGTAGTGGTTCGAAATCCACTTTAAACCGTAAGTCCCGTTCTAATTATCCTTAGTGTGCAAACAGTGATCGTTGAGCGACAAACAAACCACTATTCCAATAACCATAATAATCATTCCAACAACTAAAGAATAATTTTCAATTTAAGAGCGAATTAAAGCATCTTTAAAACACCTTCAGTGAAAACGGATTAACAGTTTTATTCTGAAAGATTTATTTGATTAAAGTAAAAAGAGAGAGAAAGAAAAAGGGATTAAATTTTTAAAAATTAAATGTGTGTTTGGCATAATTATTACCTACGACTCAAAGAACAATCAATTAATTATATTTGCTTACTTTCATTTATCAATATTTTGTTGATAATTAAATTTAATTTAACAATACCGTATTCTACTGTTGAAATAGTAGCTCAAACAGCTTTACGTTGCTTCCTTTTAAGATCAGAAAAGTGAGGCATTATTTGCCACAGGCAGTGATTGGGAGGGTGACCACATACCCTCCCTCACTGGTTTGCAGAGCTCTGTGGGTTGGGGACGTGTTCACGTTAATATATGACGTCCAAAGTACTTCCGCTGGTGTGGCATGGATGTGAAGAGGAGTGTGCCAGCTCTGGTGTGACCTCTTCACCTGACCGTGATTTATAATTACGAGGTATTTGGTGATGGGCGAGTATTCCAAACCCGTTAAAGACTAAAAGGTACTGTCCGTGGCTCGCCTACATTGCTATGTATGTATGTGGAAGTATAACGGGCAATTAAAGAATATTTCTTATCTACGTATTTTACAAAGTCTGTATAAATGTCCGTAAAATCCAATTTTAAAGAATATTTTTTAAGAATTTCGTGTGTTAGCTGAATTGGTATTTTCCATATGATTCCATTTCAAATTTCTACATAATTTTCATGCCTGTGTTGAATACCTCAAGAAACTAAGATAAGATAAGAAGCTTACCTCAAAAAACTAAGATAATAACAGCTAAAATAAGAAAAATAACTATTTAATTTTTTGAAGTAAAGTATTGTTACTAATGTGGTGAAATATGAGTTAATAAAAATTGCCTGCAGGGGGCTGGGAACTGATCACCATAACTTATCATTGAACAAGAGGGAAAAGATTGCTTAAGTCTCCATTATTTTGATTCGAGGCATCAAAAATTCTGTGACTGCCAATCTTCAAATTAAATTATTTAGCCTATAAAGATGATTTTGTGATTCTTAGATTTCGAATTAATTGATAGCCTTGATTAAGGAATAATGTACTCTCATTAAAGTCCCGGGTTGGCTTCTTATCCTCAAGATTTCTTAACCATCAACCATTAATAAAAGACTGCATTGTTATACTCATAAGAAATAGATGAAATTCGTATGCAAAATAAAAATAAATCACGTTCATAAATTATAATTTTGAATTAAAAGAGAATAAAAAAAATAAATGCAATCCATCAGTAGCTTATCCATGTACGCCGGGGCGTTTCAAAGATGTTAATCGCACTTTACAATTATAATAGATAATGTTTTCAGTTATATTTTGTTTATGTATCAACAATGGAAATTTGCTAAAAAAATAAATATCATGTGTCACTGTCTTGTCTAACAACAATTATGGTACTACTATTAGTCTTACTAAAAAGTGCGAATTAAAACTTAAAGGTAATAGACTTTAAAAACACACAAACGCTTTTAAAAAAAAAATTTAAAACATTTTTGCTCAATTTTTGTGTTATCTGTAAAATTTTATAATTCAAAATTAAGTTAAAATAAAAATTTAAAAAAAAAATTCAATCAATAAAAATTTTATTATCTCAATTTAGTCTTAACATTATCACGAATGGGTTAATTTTTTAGTTGCGCACTTTCCTGCAATAACTACAGGTTCGCCACTGAATACAATTATTGAAATAATTACAAGAATTAAATTTAAATCAAATTTTAGAATCCGGTTTTTCATTCAGACCTTCAAAACGATTCCAACTCTTTTGGGTTAAAGCGAATAATATCAATTCGTGCTAAATGCTGCCTGTTCGTCTTTTGGTAAGAAGTTCTGTGTTGAACAGCGAGCGCGTATGTGTAGTATACGAGTCTCACACGTAAAAATACAGAAAAAAATTATCTTTCAGAAATTTAGAGTGTATGCATTGATGGTTATTGAAAACATACTTACTTCCTATTCTATACTGTTCCTTTTTTTTTTTAAATGAGGTATGGCTTTTATTATTTGAGTATAAGAAAATTTTGATCCAATTTCTACTAACGAATTCGTATTTAACATGAAAAATATCAGTGTAAGAATTAAACATAACATAAATTATACAAACATTAAAAATGATTTTAACTTTATTATTATGCTTTTCTAAAGTTAGTATTGATCTTCACATATATCATTTCTAACAGGAAACATTTTTAAAACGTGGCTCTTTTTCCCATCAGAATACCGTGTTGCCACTTCATAAACATATAAAAGATTCCTTAGTGTTCACAAAAAAATAATAATTGCATTTTTTCTATTTAAATTTAGCATGTTATTTATAATAAAAATTTATATCAAACTGAAGATTTATTTTTATTGTACAGTTTTATTTTACTATTTTATTTTACTATTCAACTATTTTTATTGTACAGTTTTAAAAGGACATAAGATTATTCTCTTTGGTTTTTTTACGCATAAGCTTAAATTGTTTTTGATTTGAAAGTATAATCGAAAATAAAGTGGATAAAAAAAATTTTTCTTCATAAATTATGGGAAAAAAATTAATTGAATTATCTTTTTTGTTTCCGTTTTTCACTTTTACTCACTGTGAATAAATGTAACAGAATATATACCTGTAATCAAAATTTTATTAAACTCTAAAGTGTTCTTTTTTATTATTATTATTTTGTATTTTCGTATCAATTCTTTTGAAAAAGTATTAGAAATACTATAAGGGTCCCGATGTGTAGTTTCATTTAAAAAAAATTGATTTTTATTTATAATTTTGACTATGGTTCTATTAAATACGAAAAGTATAAATCAAGTTATAAACTTTTACCAATTATAAATTTTCATTCGTATTACTATTGGATAAACAGCTTCCATTTTTCACAGGATGGGGGTAAAATTAATATTTCAACCTGTTCTCTTCCTTTTTTTAACTTTAATGTCATTTTTAAATCTAATTTTTTTATATTTATGAATAAAATAACTTCATTTCCTAAAATTAAACTACAATTTAACTACTTTAGAAATTACTACGTGACTTTCAAGCGAGTATTTATTTTCTATCATTCAAAATTTTAAAATCATAGTTTCCAAGTGTTATAATATAAAATTCAATATATATAAATACTACTCTTTAATTCTTGCCATAAAATACGTTTTTAAAAAGTGCATATGAACTGAGACAGAATCGACTTTTTGTGAAATTTATGTTTGTAGGCAGAGGTCCGAGAAAAAAATTCATTTTGAGAAATTAAAAAAAAAATATTTTTATCTTCTGCCTAAAATTTTTTTATTTGCAATAAAAGATTTTTGATATGATATCAAAAAAAAAAAAAATACTAGTCAAATGAAGCCAAATAGGAAGTCAATCAATAATTATAAAATTCAGTTCTAAAATCTGTTTGTAGAATTATTAAGAAGTGTAATATTTTCTCTTCATTTTTCTGTGAAATTATCAAATTGTTTGTATCATTGATATCTCATATGGTATACTTATATGATACCACTGACGTTTAAACTGAGTTATTTTAATATCAAATCATCTTATTTTCCTATTATTTAAATAAAATAAAAATTATATTTTCAAAGTAAATAGTTTTTTAATATTATTTGTATTCATCATTAAAAATTACATTTTATGAGTTATTTTCAAATTCCCCAAATCTATTCATTTTTACAATATTTATTATTGTATCTATTTGTATATATAAATATAAATAGATGTGGTAATAAATTTAATCATTCATAGAAATATAAATGATTTTTTTACATGAATGAAAAATGTATTGATGTAATAAAACATTTGTAAATTTCTTCATTTGTATAAAAAATTATCAATATATTTGTTATAGATTTTAATTTGTGGATACTATTAAAAAAAAGCAAACGTTTATTTAATCCGTTATGGATGCAATCTATTCTAATAATTTATGCAATCTCATTTTTTTAAAAATGCCAATTATATTTGTACTAGCTTGATAGAAAACATTAGGACAGAAAAATCACTCGTCTTCATGTTACTTCGATTTGAAAATAACTAAAAAACGAACTCATGGATGAGGTCAGATTTCACTAAACTATCTTTTATTTGCAATATAATCCCTATTTGAAAGGAATTAATGGCATCTGATTTTTCAATTACGATGATTCAGCAGAGGAAGACAGGCGAACGCTGCTATCATGAAACGTCATGGAAAGATTGACAGACACTGGGTAACATCCGCCTGAATGAATAACGTTAAGAGGGCGAGGTTCACAATCCGTCATTAAATCTCGGAATACAAAGCGAGTGATGTGCACCAGCCGTTCTACACAGTGATGTCGCGCTTCATTGACGTGATGCAGCTTCTGAATATTTTGTTCTGCATTCAGTTTTGTTTCGGTGGATTTCAACTTCTAATTGATATTCCACGCAATCGTAAGAACATTGAAATATACGTATGTAAATTGCAAAACTTCGTGTTCTAGTTCAATACAGAACGATTGCCTTTTGGATGTATTTCATATGCATGGCTTTTTGAATCATTTCTTACATTACCACAGCTGGTTACTGAATGGTTAAGTTCAGGCCTTCATATCAATCGGTTCGATTCGATTCTCATACGAGCGTGGATGTTTATAATGATCGGTAGACCATTTTTAATTGCAGTTTTATTGATCGGTTTATTTCTTGTCTACCCAAAATATTCCCCAATCTAAAAACAGATCTTTTTTTGGCTGATTTCATAACAAACACTGATCGCAAGTTTTCATATGCATACATATCAAACATACTAAAACACATCTAACATACTTCATGTTTTGAAATAGTATTTCAAAAGAAGTCCCAGTTCTCCTTTCGATATGCAAAATGCCATTCAATTTCATTTTTTAGCAGTAAAAGTATCCTTTTTCTAAATTCCGTCTGTTTATTTGAATTTAGAAACTGAAGGGAAAAAAAGATAAAATAAAAGATCATTTAATTTTGCGATTTATTACAATTCATGCATGCAATATATATATATACAGGATGTATTCAATAAATTAAAACATACCTGAATAAGCAATGACAATAGTGGTTAAACTAAATTAAATCAAAGCAATAGTAGCTTCATTCTGCTGAAATAAGTGATAAAATATCGCAAAATTTACTACCATAAAGTGGCAGGGCATTTGTAATAAATGTTGTTTCTCTTTCAAATAAATATTTTTTTTAAATCGCAAATTTGTATTTATTAGATAATACGTTAACAACCATAACGAAGTGAAATAACAAAATATATTTGTAATATTATGTGAAATTTCTTCGGTTTAGTATCAGCCTTTAAAAGTAAGTATATTGATACTTTTGATGTGACACCAATTCTTGGGTAACAATTGCTTTACTAATATTTTTAATAACTAAAACCATGTATTCCTAAAAAGTATCAATAAATTTTACATAAATGCATTGAGAACAATTATTTACTTAAAATATGTACCGTCCTTGCATTAAAAGTTACACAAGCTATATATATATATATATATACATATATATATATATATATATATATATATATATATATATATATATATATATATATACATATATATAAACTTTTGTAAAAATTCAATGTTCAGGATTGTTTTTTCATAATTAAGGAAAAGGAATAAAACGTCTTCTTTCCTTGAGCATCTTACATACATAGTTAATAACATTTTTCCAAATGTGAGAATCATTTTTGAAAAAACTGTGAATCGGAAACAAAATAATAAATATATATTTTTTAAGTATCTCAAAAAAACTGAAATGTTTTTAAATTGATCATAAATATCTTACTAGTGACAATTATAATATTACATCGTAGAGAGATAAATACAGTGAAAAGAAATATTGAGAGGTTTCTACGATTTTATTATTAGGTATTCCTTTTTTCATGCGTTACGAATTATAATATTTTATGATATAATGTACAATTATAATATACAATAATGTAAATATGTGCAAAATAAGTATAGGCAAAACAATTTTAAAAAGCAAAACAAAAAAATAATGAAAAAAACAAAGAAATATAATAAACAGAAATTGATTAACATAAAATATACCGAGATTGAATTTCATCAGTCCTTTAAAAATTGTCTAAAACTTGCAGACATGTGGTTTTCCTTACTCACAGGTTTATATTTCCTAAAAACGGTGACATTTATGACTTTTATGATAGTATTTGTTCTCTATGCATCTCATGCTTAACAAAAATAATAAAAATTTCAGAACTTTTAAGTTTTAAGTCAAATAGGAATAAACAATATATTCTTTTTTCCAGCCTGTTTTTATTGATTATTAAAATATACAAGATTCATTATCTTTGATAGTAATATAGTTCTATTATAAATATTGATCTTCGATAAGTCGTCTTTTTCAGATATGATGTTGAATATTATTTGACACAATGAAATCTTTCATATATTAATGTTTAGTTATTGAAATGTTTTACTTTATAAAGCATGGAAATTTATCAAATCGAATTTGATAAATGTATTTCGCGTAATTATATATTACAAACCTCTACTTTATTTTTAATATCACAATTATATATTACATCCCAAGCAATGTATGCATATATGTAGTATATATATATATACATAAACAGAGAATGAAATATTAAGGCATTCAAATGTGGATGCTTCAGGAATTCAAAATCAAACAAAGTGAAATACATTATTTTTTCGCTGCATAACTCACAGATAATGTTTCATAGCAGCTTCTTGAAATATGCGAGCATCTCTCGAGTTAATGTGTGTCATTGAAGGAGAAACATAATCAGGCGAGCATCAAAAGAAGAATGGGGTCACATAATTTTTCGTTTTTTACCCTTGCTTACTTCATTTTTTTTTTCGTTGCCCAGGGCTCTTGTTCAGGTGTCTAGGTGGGGCGGTATTTCATGAGATTCGTGTCCACATCTTTCATACTGTCAAAATTTCACTTTCGTTTGCAAAAATGAAAAGAAAAAGAAAGAAAATCGTCTTTTATGGTATATTTCTTTCAGCCCGGGGACAAACTGATTTATATCTGAGACCAGTCTAAAGAATTAATTATACTTTGACAGATGACTTGTGGGCAGAAGTCATTTGAAGAAATATTGATGACAAGCTCATGAGTGGCTTAGAGTAAAGCGGGAATGTTTTCTTTTTTTTTTTTTTTTTTTTTTTTTTTTTTTTTTCTTGCATGTAATAACACAAATTTGAAATATGCGTAGGACATATCATGAGAGACATGCAAATTTTTAAATATTGAAAATCCCCCAATTAAGTTATATTAAAATATATCACCGGAAAGTAAATATTGTGTATTGTATCTGAGAAATGAAATATTCCTACTATGCTGTTTCTTTTCGTAATATTTTTTCAAATTTTATTTAACTTAAGCAATATCTTCGAATTTCTTGCGTTCATTGGCATTAAACCTTGCTTCAGTAAAGGAAATGTAATATGCATAAGCTCTTTCAACATGATAGTCTTCAGCTGGGAGACCTAGTAAATCTGTTGGAATAATGATGTTTTTCCCTACAACGTTGCTGAAGTCCCAAGAGGGTTTATGATTGGGACTTCAGTAACCTGGTAGAAAAGCAAGAGGGTTTACTCATGGGACTTCAGCAACCTAGTAGGGGAAAACATCATTATTCCTACGGATTTACTAGGTTTCCCAGCAGAAGACCATCCTGTTGAAAGAGCTTATACACGTTACATTTCCTTTATTTTCGTTGTACTTATAATTAAATATCCTTGTTGGTGTGGTGTGACGTGGCTGAAAAATTAGGATGATAACTCTGATGTTGATTTTGTCACTTCAACGATTAAAAGGATGAAGTGGTTGGTTATTTGTGATTTCAATCCAGTGAAAAATATATCACGAATATATCACAATAATCAAAGTTAATTAGGATTAACTGTCAGGTTTTAAATCAAACCTATGATAAGAGAGAGAGAAAAATGCATAAGAATAGATTACTGGCTCTTGGGAACCAACCCATTTGGAAATTAGCGAAAAATATTCTTATACAAATAAACTCACATTTTTTTAATGAGATTTCCTCTTGATTCTGTTTTATTTTAAATTCTTTTTTTAATTTGTAATCTAATAAATTCTTCAATGATATTAATATAAAACATATACTTAAATGATTATTCATCTTTGTTTCATCATTTTTGTTAGTAAGTTTTAAAAAAAATCAATGTTTTATAAAATAACATAAAACATTGAATCTGAAAAAAAATTTATTTTTTGTAATTGCTCTAATTCTGCTAATAACTATCTAATATTAAGAATTTTGATGCATTTAATATCTGTGTAATTCAAGCTTTTCATCTGTTCTTTTTGCATATAAATATCTTATTTTTAAAAGAAAAAAGATATCGGATAAAACATTTAGATATGCTTTTCACATATTTAAGCAAAATTCTTATCCTTCCACCGTAACAATCTATGATTTCTAAAATAATTTTTACTTATTCATCGAAAGATAAATAATATGAAAGAAGGAAAATTCTTCCTGAGAAAAAGAATTAAGATTGTTTATTTTTGGAATATTTTTAACTCCACGACTGCAGAAACTAATACCTAAAAGTTAAATTTCATTTAAAATTAAGTGAATACCACTGCATATTATTTTCCAAATATTTCCGCAATTTACATTATTATTATTATTATTCGTAAGCAGTAATGCGGAACAAATAAGATTCAATAGAAAGAAATGATGTTATTTTAATGCAGTAATCCATAAATACATAATAATTTACGTGTGTTTTAAATTTTGAAAAACTGCTAGAGAATAATAGTTCCATATTCTGAAAGAGTAAAAATAGCTATTTGTATACTTAATATAATATAATAATTTTTTTTCAAAGAATCAGAGCATTTAAAAAAATTTATATCAAAATGTTTATTCGATATAAGGTAACATTTAATTATACTGATACTATAAAATGGCAATAAAAAAAAAGCACTTTTACTTTTTTAAAAAATTTTAATTCACCATTGCTTGCATGGTGCACTTTTTTAACCACGTTCATGCAATCAATATAATTTAATGAAGTCCTGATTGAACCGCTAAACTTTGGAAAATCAAAAGTTATAAGGATTAAAAGCGATTGTGAAACATTGAAAAAAGTATGATTTGTTACGCGATTAACGAAGTCCTGATTGAATCGCTAATCTTTGGAAAATAAAAAGTTACGAGGGTTACTCTAAAATTTTCGAGATACGCTCAGAATAGAATTTACAAAATAAAAATAACGGTTTAATTTTAAAATACAAAGTATTTTAACACAGAAGGCGATTTTTTACTGACTTAGTTCAAATTTTTTAGCGTAGAATAAATTTTAAATAAAAGAGAAAATGGAGTTGACGTGAGAACATTTTCGCGCTATGATTTTCTACGATTTTAAAGCAGGATTAAATCAGTATTAATGCATTTTTTTCATCTATTCCAAGAAATAAATGGCTTGAGGCATTTAATCTGTGGAAAATTCGTCTACAAAAGTGCATGATGCTGGAGGAGACTACTTTGAACACACCTAAAATTTTGTATGTATAACTTAAAAAACCTAGTTGTATATCAAAAATTTCAGAGTGACCCTAGTATAAGGATTAAAAAAAGATGTTGAGAATTAAGAATAATGTAAATTAAGAAGGTATGACTTTTAGCGTGATTATTGAAGTCCTGATTGAACCGCTAAACTTGTGAAAATCAAAAGTTATAAAGATTAAAAAACATGTTGAAGCAATGGGAAAGTATGACTTGTAGCGGGGATTAACGGAAAACAGAAATTCAGGAATCAGAAGGAATTCGCAAATTTTTAAATTCATTTCTTCATGTTAAGCTCCCGGAAAAGACAACAATTTAAAATATGGTATAAGCGGTTTTCTCATGTATGGCACTCACTGTGTTATGGGGTGATGTCTCACTATAGATAAATGTTGCTATGAGTCATAGCTAAATGAAGATGTATACATTCTTGCTGAAGGTTAACCGATATGAAAATCAGTAACCCATCTTTTTATTTTTAGAGACGAGAGCGAGTGAAGAAAAAAATCCACTTATATTTATTCCATGTTCGATAACAAAGGCGTTGCAGTTGATCGGTGAAAAAGAGGCGTCAGCGCTTTGTCCAAAATATATTGCTTTCTTTGTATCGATAGTCTTGAAATATTTTGCAACAGTGTTTTTGAAGTTGACAATTTCTGTCAAAATGTTTGATTGAATTGAAGCGTTGAAACACGCGATTTCTGGCACCGCCACTATCAGAGAATAGAAAAAGAAGAATTTAATTTAAAAATATTTTTTTGGACTCTATTTGACACTTTAAACATATTTTTTTTACAATCAATAAAATTTCAGCATTAGAATATTAAAAGTCAATATCTAGTAAATATTTTGAAGATTGATGAATAATGTAGATAAAAATTTCAAGTATAGTTAAAAGTGAATAATTTTTAATTTTCCATGGCGCTATATATAATTCCATTAAGATAGGAACACTTAAGTAGGCTTCCAAATTGTTATTTCTGCTGATGGAACAGTTAAACATAGGTGAGTTCTTCATAACACGATGAAGTGACGAGGTCGATACCTGTGCCGGAATTTCCTGTTCACACTACAGTGATATAGATACATAAAACTTCATGGAATATTTAACTTACATGGGCTTTTTATAGTGGAAATCATTTGAAATACTGAAACATTATTAATATTATTATATTAATATTCGTTCCAGTGAAATATATTTCCTAAGATCAAACTGTTTCTCAACTTAGAGCCATCCCGTTAGTATATTCGGGAAATGTTTTGATTACGTTCTTTCTAATATATTTAATTTTCGTTTTATTAATGGGTCATATTAAATATTTTATAGATTTATTTTTGCAAAAAATGTTAGCAAAAAGGGAATGAAAAAAGAGAAAATATATTTTCATAAAATTGATGTGATAAAATGCTTTCCTTGACCAACATGGTATAAGCATGCTTGGAATATAGAACTACTAACTCCAAGGCTACAGTGTTTATCAAGAAGTGGTTCATTATTTGAATACAAAAAGGCAGTAATGTGTTATTTCACAGCCTTTTATTTCGTTACCTTTTGGGATAGTCATTGGCTCTTTTCTTTTCAAAGTTAATTCATTTGTCTTTAATGCATTTCTCTTGTATAACGTGAATATATTTAATCTAATCCATTATAAATAGGTCATTTTATCTTCGATTTAATTCAGTTGAAGATTGAGCAAACGATTTTATTTCTGTTGAATTGGGAAATGAGATAAGGGTTTTCTCACATCCATTCGACCCTCTCTGGTATGCTCTCCTGCGCATGTAGACCAGTGCATCCTTGTTGAATGACTCCATGTCAACGCGCGGCTGTTGTTGCCAGCGGGCGACGAAGGAATCGGCATTCAGCTAGCGTATTGAGTGTTAAAAGAAAATAAATGTCGTTCCGCTCCTACTAGAAAGTCAGTCTCCTGTCAACTCTCAAGGTTGTTCAGTCCGAGTGCGGCCTGACCCCATTTTCGCCTTTTATGTGTTTTTGGAAGGAAGGAAAAACAGATTTTGTCTTCTTTTTCTCTGATGTCGAAATCTGTCGATCGCTTGGAAAACAAGAATCGTCTCCCACCTTCCGTTGTCGCAATGTTTCTTATCTACTCATTACCTGATTTCAATTAATCTGCCAGGATTTCAAGGTCAGATTAAAAAAAAGGAAAATTGAAGAGATCGGTCTCGAACGTTCTACGAATTTTTCTCTAAACATGCTCTTTTTTAACTGATAACAAAACTGAAAATTCTTCAATTTACTATAAATGAAATTCTGTTCGGTAAGGGTCTTAACATATATTCCCTTGACCCTTTTTGAATTTTGTTTGATGCATTTTGATTATCAAACACAATTTGCAAGAATGTTTGATCTTACAATAGTAATTCGGCACAATACTTTAAATGTTATGTTTAATCGAAAAAGTTAACTTATCCTCTCAGGTTTCTTATTATTACAGGAGTCATGAAATTAAAATTAATTATTTGTTGATTAGAGGATTTAGCCAAATTCAAGCTCATAACTTACTATTAACATAAATTGATAGCGTTAATTTTCCACATATCGGCAATTTTTTAATGTTCGGTCAAATTTACTATCATTTTATTCTACTTTTTTTTAAAAGTTTGTCCATTATATTTAGAATTATAAACCTTTGAATATTTTACTTAAATGTAATTTATCAAACTCTAATATTTTTCACTGTGTAATAATATTTTTTTTTTATTTTAATTTACGAGAATTTCGTTTGACTTGTGCGGTACATTATGATTTGAATAAAATTACTTCAAAATTAAACTTAGAATAATTTTATGAGAAGAGGGAAGACAAACTTACTGGATTACCATCTCTTGTTTTATTTTTCTTTTACAAAAAATTATTCAATACATTTTTCTTTAAATTCTATTTTCAAAAGTAGCAGTAGTCAGTAGGTTTTTCGTAAAATCCATAATAAAAACATTTTTAAATTAAATTTTCAACATCTTTTGAAGCGAAGATTTATAGTTACCAGATCAATGTATATGTTTGTGTCTTAGAATTTTAATTTGTTTCTTTGATTAAAGTAATGATTCAGTAGTTTTAAATTATTAAAAATGTAATTAAATTAAGATCTATTTATTTCGACTGTTTTGGACTTCACGAGACTTTAAAGAAATGCCTTCCTGTAGAAAATGGTTTTGATTCCTTGCATCATCAAGAAGAAAAATGAATCCGAATAATTCAAGGAACATTTACGAAACTAGGTTCATAACCATCACTCTATTATTCAATATCATGTCCATATAAAACTCGTTCAGTGTTATTATTTGCTCTAAGAAACAAAGCCTTTTTTGCCATTAAAATGCATGAGACCACCCATTCAGGGCTTCTTTTTCTATTCTTTAATGTCTGCAGCAGACAGCAATCAGACTGGATTACATCGTTATTCTACTGTGTAGAAATATATACCCAAGTATAATACCATTATTCTAAGGCAGGTTACTTTCAAATTATTCTCATTTCTAAAATAAATCCTATATTATATTTTTCATTAATATTTTACATGATTACTTAAATTCAAGAAAAATCTCATTATGATAACTTTGGGCAATGTAAAACAAGTTATTCAAACGATAACATTCATATCCTGAAAACTCATTCAAATGTTACACATCAAATATATATGAAATGTTGGGATTGTCTATAGTTTAATATTGACATTTATTTATTTCAATTTTCAGCACATAAACAGTTGTCTGTGCATTTGATTTCGATGCAACTTGACATGATGTAGATTCTTATCTACATACTAAACTCCATGACATGATAGTCCATGTGGGCCTAGGCCTACAGTGCCCATAAGCGTCTTCATGACCGAGGGCCCTGGGGTGCGAAGCATATGTCCCAGTTAGGTGGTTAGCCTAACGTGAGACTCCCAGTGTTTAGTTCCCAAGCATGCTTGGTATTCAATTTATCGACCCACTAAAGCAGAGATGGGCAAACTTTTTCGGTCGCGGGCCAAAAAAAAAAATAAATAAATAAAATAAAATTTGTGGCGGGCCAAGATAAATTTTATAAAATTTTAAAAACAATATACAAGTTTTACAATTTAATTATGTTAAAAAGATAGGGGAAATAGCGATTTCTCTTGTAAAAGTTCCTTGCAACATTGAGGCTCGTAGAGAGATGTACTCTCTCTCATTCTAAGGAACGATACTAAATACTTATCTGTCAGTCTACTTCTGAATTTTTTAAGGTCCATAATTGAAAACACTTGTTCACGTGTATAAGATTAAGCAAACGTAGCACTGATTTTCTGTGCTGACAGAAGCTTAAAATGCGCAGTCTGCTACGTGAGAGGTCTAATGTATTGGATGTACAAGATATAAATTATATATTTTTGTTTAATTTCCGTTGGATCGACAAATTAAAATTCTATCCGAGGGCCGTACTTTGCCCATCCCTACACTAAAGGGATGAAAGGCAGAGTCGACTGCCCGAGAATCGAACCTGTGCCTTGGGAGCGTGAAACGTTGCCACTAAGCCACCGGGTTCTTTATCTGCATATAATTTGAAAAGATAAAGCGTTTATCCTGATACTTCAAATCGGAATCAGTAAATTTTACAAAATTATTTAACTTAAATATATTATTAATTCAATTGATTGAAGTTTGATTGGATTACCAATTTTATTTTTAAAACTAAAAACTTAAATATTTTAATTTTTAAGTTAGAATTACACATTTTTACATGTAGACGTATGTGTACGTAAAGTTAGTTGCACATATGGTTCTGAGTAAGGTTTTACGAGTAAATTTTCATAACGAGTTAAAAACATTTTTATTTTGCTTAAAACAACCTTAGGCTTTTGCTACATTACCATTATATTTTTTATAATTTCAGAAATATTTTTAACTTTCTAGCCATTATATAAAACATCCATAAGGGAAAAAAATATATGTAGTAGATTTTTTTTTCCCATATTAATGTCAAACTTGGCTTTAAATTTTAATATAAGAAATAATATGTTAAGGGGACAGTGACAAATCACTAAATAACTTTTACTTCTTAACTCCAACAATTTAGTAGCATGATCGTATCCTGTGACTTAGTATAATACTTCACACTTTTTAGGAGTAATCCATAATTCGACTTTATAAGACGTCACTATATTAAAAATAAGTAGCATTATTTTCATATATCTGATAAATAACAATTTGCTAAAAATGTTATTGCAATTTTATTCCATTTATTACAGAATTTGTTTTAAATTTTGATTGTTACATGCACTATAACAAATCACTATTTTTCGGGTCAGATAAATTTATACAAATTTTTATAACTATGTGGCAGATTTATTTATATATAATACCAAATTGCAAAGTACTATTTGAAATATATTGTTCGTATAACCCATAAGTGTCGAAATAATTATTGCATTGTTTACTAACGGATTGTTTTGTTCTCTGCCAGGTCACCGGCTAGCAACGTCTGCCAAACTTACCATGATGCCCGGAAAAAGTTCCATTCCCAGTATGCATGTCACATACAACAGGTACGCCTTTCCTCTATTTATTTCCCTCTAGTATTCCCTGAAATCTGCTTATCCACTTACCTTAAAACGTGACTTCCTGGTCAATTTTATGCAGATGTTATTAATTGCCTAATATAATTGCCTTATTGGTGACAGTGTCTTGGTGATAAGAAACACAAACAATCAGTTCTATTTTTTATAGACTTCCTGATTATTTCTACTCTCACTCCTTTTTGCATGTATTTATGTATATATATAAGTAATTATGTAGCTTACTTGATGAAAATCGTATTGTTTTAAATTAGTGTTGGTGTCAGGTAAAACATTTACGCAATTTAGAACATATACTTCGATGATAAAAAGGGATTTGCATATCGACCCTATAATTATATGTATAGAATGCCCATTGTGAAATTGTGAAAAGGCTTATCTTTAAAAAGTTTCATTTAATATTATTTTTTAAATGCATAAAAAATGTATTTTTAACAAAACTTTGAAATATTTATTATATATATATATATATATATATATATATATGTTTGCTTCAATGAATGTTTTGTACAAATTTTCAATAAATATTCATTACAGAATAAAATATTTTCTTAGAAATTATTTTTAATACTTTTATGCCATAATTTAAAAAAAATTATTTATTAATTAATTATTAATTTTTGGTATACCTATGAAATAACCATAACTGTTTGCCATTTTGATGTATGTTCAAAACTGCTTAATTGTCTATTTAAAAATCATTTACTGTACAATAGTAAGTATTTTTTACGCTGAGATTTCCATGAAAAAATTTTTCTCATTGCAATAGCAATATTCTTAAAATTAATACATATATATATATATATATATATATATATATATATATATATATATATATATATATATATATATATATATATATATATATATATATATATATATATATATATATATTGTTATGAAAGTAAGTAGTATAAGAAAAACTGTTTTCTTTGATGATTATTTTGATAAATCATTTTTCTCTAAGTACAAATAAGAACAAAATAAGTTGTTAATAGGAAATTTAATAATCAAACTTATGAATTCCTAAAATTAATTATTACCCCTAAGTTTTCAGAAAACCCCCTTCTTCTCTTAATGTTTATAAAATTACGTGCGCAGTTTGGAATTATTTTATATTCCTTTCATTATTTCTAAAAGAACTAATTGTTGAATTAACTGTTAAAAGGAAAGTGAAAACTGACTGTAATAGAATTTTATTTAAAGTAAAACTGATATTTGTTGAAAAGCAATATGATAACAAATGGATTTGGTACAAAATGTATACGTATCTCTTAGCTTAGATTTGTATTGAGAGATTGCCGTATTTATTTTGAATGGATCTTTTACAGGAAAATTTAATCGCATTTCAACATGTGGAGAGACTAAAAATTGCCTATAAAGCATCTTCACTGCCACACAATTTTTTCCTCCACATGTTTGTTATTTTATTAAGCAAAAAGCTTATACTGATTGTTTCACATGGTGCACGAAACATTCATTGCGAGGTATTTGGTATCAGAATATAAATAATCTCTAAATGTAAATGAAGTGATGTCGAAAACGAAACCACCTGTTCTGTCCAGCTGTCTCCTAGTTTGCTAGCTTTAACATATAAATATGAAAAATCAGATATCTTGAAATGAAATGTCTCTTTCGATTCCATTTAAGAGCACGAAATCTTCGGAATGCTCAAAAGCCAATTCAGACAAAATAAATTCAGTCAAGAAAGTTTCTTGACTCGGAACCACACCCAGTGCTGAAAAGTAAAATAATAAAAAGCGAAAGCAATGACATTACTTCTCAGCAGGATGTAATAAACTCTTATCGCGCGCGCATACCTCTGACCTAGCAAATTAATATCTTCTTTTCCTTTCATTCCGTGTCCTCAAAGCTCGTCACACATATCTGTTGGTGTCAAATTCGTCTGAACATAATGGTTGCTCATACTTGTTTGTACCTCATACTATAAGAGTGAAGGCCACATCATACGCAGAAAGTTAATATTCATAAGACTAATGGAAATACTCACACCACCTAGATTAAATTGCTTTCGTAACATAACACTCAGTAGGATGATAGAAGGAAGGATATTTAAACGCTTGCAATTTCAAGTAAACTGAGACATCTATCCTACAAATCATTCAGCAAATGTTGTACTGCATCGTGTCTTAAGTTAAATGTGGAATATGTGTATAGTTTTTTCAAGGTTTATAAAAAAAAATGCTATCAGTAAACTGAAACATTAAAGCCATATAATAATACTGAATTTATTGCGATTTCTTATCATTCGTTTAATTGTGCACATTAATTAAATTGATTTCTTTGAAGCTTGGAATTAATTTTTCATAAAAAGAGATAGTTTCCAAAAACTTAAGAAAAAAAAGTTTGTTTTTTCACTGACTTCCTTTAAATTCGTAATTTTTATTGAGTCAGTCAGTCATAAAATTTTTAGAATTAATTGTATTAATGTGCCTTTAAGTGAAAAAATACTTCTTTACAGATTATTTAATAGGTTATTACTATATCAGAAACAAAAGAGCCGGAGACGATTATCATCGTGTCGTTTTAAAAATGATATACTGTAATAAATGGTATACGGAAAATAAAAACTTCCCTATTATTCTGTAGGTGAAGGTAAAATATAACAAATAGCGCACAAGGATAGATACACCACATATATTTATAAAAATAGACACGTACAGCATCCTTTAAATATAATTGCGAAAATGAAATTGCAGAATAATGCGCTTCATTTAAGGATTGGTAATGAAATTGGTTTATTTGAATACGAAGATTGAGAAAACTAAAAGCCATTTTTAATTGCGGTGATAATTTAAAATTTCCGATTTTTAATACATATGATACATAACGAACTGTTTATAATCGCTTTATTGCCAATAAAATGCATGTCAGTATACTATTTTCGTGCAAACATCATAATTAAAAATTACAATGTTGGCTGGGTTACAAGAAAATAACATTAAACTTCACTTGCTGTAAAATACAAAAACACATAAAGGGGAATAATTATTTGTTACGTATATTAGATATGAATTGAAAAAATATACAAAAAATAATTGATAGATTTATAAATAATATTTTAATTGTTATATACTAGATTTTGCACAAATATAATACGAGGGTCACTCTGCAATTTTTGAGATACAAATAGATTTTTAAAGTTATACTTTAAAAACCTACTTGTATCTTGTAAGTTATACTATATAGTTTGTAAGTATTTTGTAAGTCATACTTACAAAATTTTAGGTGTGTTCAAAATAGTCTGCTCCAGCATCAATGCACTTTTGTAGACGAATTTTCCACAAATTATATGCCTCAAGCCATTCATTTCGTGGTGTATTTGCACTTTTGCTATCTACTTTTAAGAGGTTAGTTTGTGCTCCTACTATTCAAAACAAATGAGACAAACCAATCTCTTTCAACAATCTAATAACAAATTTATTTAACAAAACATTACAAACTATAAAATAATGAGAGAGTAAGAGTCTTTTTCAGAGCTCTTCTCCCCACATCAGTTACTTTCCAACTATATCCCTTTTTTTTAACATTTTCTTTCGTTTTTATCCCAAAATTCTGGCAACCCTATGGCGCCATACCTCTACCTTCCCATCACACAATATAAGTTACAAATAAAAACTACAAAACGGCGTAAACACGTGGAATAGATGAAAAAAATGCATTTATAGCCATATCAATCTCTTCTTCTGAATGAAAACGACGTCCACGTAAGTTCTTTTTTTGATTAAAGAATAGCCAAAAGTCGCACATAGCTAGATCAGGTGAATACGGCGGATGTTCGATCACTTTAACTTTTTTTTTTCTTTTTTTTTAAAAACAAACTCAATTATTAATCCGGCTGTATGTGAAGATGCATTGTCATTGTGAAGCATTAGTCCCCTAACATTCAGTTCTTGTTGAATTTCTGGAAGACATTTAGTGGTATACCAGTTTGCTGTTACTGTCTTCTGTCCTTACAACTTGATAGCTTTCACCAATCCCGTACTTCTGAAGAAAACGGCATACATCACTTTTTTCAGAGCACGTTGTTTTTTCACCATTATCTACGTGGGATCATCTTCAAAGACCCATATTTTGCTTTCTTGACGTGTTGGAACGTTAAAAAACGGTATGTACGTTTTATCACCTGTTACAATTTTAGAAATGCTACCATCATTTAGCAGTTTAAGAATTTCTTTACTGATTCTGACACGTTCCTCTTTTTGATGCTCAGTAAGATTATGGGGAACCCAACGGCAAACTACTTTTTTCATATGTAATTTTTCATGAATGATTTTGTGTATGGCTGCGGATCCAATGTTAAGTTCCTTCTGTATCATTTGATAGGTACAACGATTATCATCCATTAACATTTTTTGTATGGCAGGCTCATTATCCGGGATTACTGCCGACAGCGGCTTTCCTGTGTGTTCTTCATCCTGAAGAAAATTGCGACCTCTTCTAAATTCTCTAAACCATCTGAATACAGTAGCACGATCTGGAGATTCATCACCAATTGCTAATTGCAACCGTTGAATACATTCTTCTTGATTTAATCCTGCTTTAAAATCGTAGAAAATCATAGCGCGAAAATGTTCTCGCGTCAACTCCATTTTCTCTTCTGTTTAAAATTTTTTCTACGCTAAACAAGTTGAAATAAGTCAGTAAAAAATCGTCTTCTGTGTTAAAATACTTTGTATTTTAAAATTAAACCCTTATTTTTATTTTGTAAATTCTCGTCTGCGCGTATCTCAAAAATTTCAGAGTAACCCTCGTATATTATATACTTATAATATATATTTTTAAATATAGAAATAATAAACCTGACATATTTTAAATAAATTAAGGATTTTTAAGATAGTTAAAAACATCATCGCGTATTTGTTAGCAAATAATTTAAAAAACTTTACACAAGATCATAAAAGTTCAGTTTCAAAAAATAAAGAAGAAAATTAAGAAAGAAAGGAAGAAAAGGACAGAAGAAAGTCCTAAGATTTAAAAGAGATTACTTACAAATATTTTAATTATTAATTCAAAATTATATTAATTAAAGAAATTTTTAAAAATTTAAAATGTTACTGATTTAAACTGATCATTAAGTGAATACTTAATCTTGCCTTTTTCATTTTGCTTTTTCGCGTTAATGGCTTGAATCAATGGAAAACGGCTTCTCAAACCGATGCTTATTTATTTATATAAGAAATCGTTTTATTAACAAAATGAACTTTGACAATATTCTCAGACATTCGATGGTGAATTCCGCCTTTTTTTGCTGCAGTTTGAAGAATGCGATTGAAAGCAGGCAGCAAATTCGTCGACAAATCGGATTTACGAGGCCGCCCCAATATAATGTCATAATTAATTATATGTGATGTAAATGAAACGTTATCTGACATCATGGATATTTCACACCAATGAGAATTGTAATAAAGTGATGTAGCCATAATCTCAACTGGAACGAAAGAAACATCCACTATGTGGTTAAAAAAAAAAGTGAGGCAAAGCGTTTTAAGTGATCTTAAACTGAATAAGAAACATTCTTTTTACGCTCTTTAACCTAGAACCACTAAAAAAACTGCTACAATAACATGAGACCTAGTATAAAAGCTTTTTTTTAAATTACACAATGTTGGAAACATATCATTCCATTTTCTTATTTAAAATGGGCCTTTGAAAGACCCTATTTTCATTCAACAACAACGAAAAAATTAAGATGTCACTTCTTGGAATGCAATAATGCTATATCTTAAAATTGTTTCAAAAGTTATTATGGTTTTACGTCCGCGAATCTTTGACTTCTCTTATGCGACATAAAAACAGTTGCGGTATTATTTATCACTTAGACAGCTGTAAAAATAAAAATTCATTAATATTATAAAGTTTAGGTAATAAGGAAATATGGAAAAGTAATTACCACTTTTTCAAGGACTTTACTTTCGGAAATTATAAATGATGACTCTGCTATGCTAAAAATAAAAATATATTCTGTCTTAAAGAAAGGTATTATTCGGCAGAAATTTTATGAGTACTTATATAACAAGAAATATAATCCCTTTTAAAATAAAACTCTCTCTCTCTCTCTTATGTAAGCACTTTACTGATAGTTTTCCTCCTTTAAAGTAACCAATAAATGACTCGATTCACTTTAAAAAAAATGACTTTTAACATTCCATTCAAGCATTTCCTTGCCAACATATCAAAAATTTATGACTTTCCTCCGATTTTTTGTGATTTTTTTTTTTTTTTAGTGTAAAAAAACACTTAATTGATCAAAATATTTAAAACAAATGTATTTTGCGTATATACCCATCATTAGTTATAGATTCTTTTAGTTAGCATTTATTAGCACAATCAAATTTTAATTTAAAAAAATACTTTATTTCAGCATTATGACTTGTTTTTATAGGCTTGAACATGATAATTTTTGAGACATACTTTAAGAATAGGAAAACCCGGGTATATATAAATATTTATCATAAACGAATACTTTATTATTTTTTTCAAATGTGATTGAAAGTAAATTATTAAATCGCAATTACTTAAAAAAACAATAGATTTTTTAAAGATGTTGGTGAATTTGCTTACAATTATAGAACAGCAAATTTATAGATATGAGAAATAACATATATTAATTTAAGCTAATATAATGATTCCGAACTTTGAAATATTTCATCTATTCTTATTTAATACGACAGAAGAATGACGTAAAAGAATGTGAACTACGTAGAACCGCATCTTTGTACAAGTTTATGAAGTACAAACTTTAAACAACAGCACACACAAAATTCAGATTCTCATCAATTTTAAATATTTATCAAAATATTGTACCATAATTCATGACGAATAAATAATCAAAAAATAATGTATAATTTCATTTATAAAATTGACGCCACCAAACTGGAATTGTAAATATTTTCTGTTCCTCAAAAATACACCAATGAGAGAATCTTGTACCGACAAAAAAAAAATTTTTTTTTCTTGATAAATGGCTTTTATTCAATCACCCTATACACAATAACTGAACAGGTAAATGAAAAATATTTCATTCAACTTTTTATTTTTATTTTTTCGTAAATATAAATTGTGTCGAAGGGTTAAGCATTTTAGATGATAATGGCTCCAGACAGTTCAGTATATTACCACATTTTATGGGAAACTTTTAATTTATGATTTTTCCAGTAGAGTTTCTCTTTATGTGAAAAGACAAAATAATGTGAAATAAGACATCTATTTTATGACAACAACAAAGTAAATTTAAATCCACTGCTTTTCTATCAAACGTTTTTCCGATAGGGGCCGTGGTAGCCGTGATGGTCTTCCATCCAAAAAAGGCGGGGTTCGATTCCCAATTTCGCCGAAGACCCACCGAGTACATGCGATATACGTGCTCGTTAATTCTGTAGAATGGAAAGTTCTATGGTTGGTCCTTGAGCAGTTACCATGGATGTAATGGTTTGGAGAAAATTCCCTTCCCCTTCAGATCAAAATTGAGGGTGTGGATCGTCCAATGGAGCCATCTATCGGAGGAGCTCAGAGCAAAGTTGCACCTTCACTTTCGTGGTGCTCTGGTTAAACGAAAGAGACGCGCCCAACTGAATTAAATTCGCATACAGCCAACGGCACAGCGAGCTTGGCTTTTCCAAGTGTCATAAGTAACAACAACAATACGTTTTTGGATGAAAGATTGTTAGTTTTAACCATTAATTTATTTTACCGGGTAGTCCAAATAAATAATTCGTCCAGTTCTCCACAAAAACAAAACATTGTTACAAAATGTTTATCACAAAATAATATTGCTTTTTGGCTTTCTTATGATAAAATAAAGTGAACTGATTGAATGCAACGGAACTCACTGAAAGTGGTGATTTAAACATGCATTCGAAGGGGGAAAAAAGGAATGGCGTTCGGATTAAGGAGTAGCGATGTGCTTTTCTGAAATTAGCGAAGTCCTAACGATTAATACATCAGCTTCTCTCTTGAAATAGATGTATAGCTAAAATTTTGAGATACATATTTGAAATCTAAATATTTAAACCAAACTAGCAATGCATTAACTATTCTCTTCAAAATTTGTTTCGAAAAGTCGAATTTAAAGTTTTCATGCTATAAGTATTTATAAAATATACGTTTTCTTTTTATGCTTCTAGTCTCTAAAAACTCTAAACTCTGTAGCACGACAGCCCATGTGGGCCACATACACACAAGGCCTACAATACCCATCTCTGTTTTCGTGACCGAGAGGCCATGAGGTGCAAAGCATGTCCCGATTAGGTGGTTAGCCTAACGCGAAAATCCCATTGTTTAGTTCCCAAGCATGCTTGGTACTCAGTTTATCGACTCACTGCAGGGATGAAATGCTGAGTTTGACCTTGTGCGCAGCCCGAGGATCGAACCTTCGACCTGTGCTTTTTCGAACCTTGGACGAGCGTGTAATTGATTTATTATTAATTTGCTATTTCCAAGGTGTAAAATAAAATTAATTAATTACTTTTTTGTCAATAAAGAAGTACTTCTTACATTCAAAATTCATTATGGAATTTTCTCATTTCCTTGTAATTATTCTGTAAGATAAAGCATAATTTTATTTTAAATCAATCTATATTTTCAATCTTTATTTTAATTTAATATTACTTTAAATCTAAATTGCATATAATATAATGTTTTGATAGAACCTATAAAAAGAGCATAATATTTTAAATTTAGTTAATATTTCAAATTTAAACTTAGCCAGAATTTCGTTTTTTTTTTTTTTTTTTTTTTTTTTTGCAGTTTCAGGATTTTAAATATAAAATAAATAAACAAATTCATTCTATTTTTATTTCATGACACCCACAATATTTTGATTGAGGAAAACAAGCATGTGGGGGGGGGGGGAAATAAATATTCAAATTATATATATATTTTATAATTTCTTTCTGATAAAGTAAAATGTAGAAAAATCCTTAGATATATCCTTTCAGAATATATATGGCAGATAATCAAATGCCTTACAACGGTTTTTTGCTGTTAGAGATTTTCTACTATGTTATGTTAAACATTTGTTTGAATAACCATGGCTTGTTAGTGGTACCGTACTCTTCAGTAAGGAAGCGTAGCTCATTTCAGTAGGTTGGGTTTCAGACGCTCTTGCAAAACTTTAGATGCATGCTGCATTTCCACTTTCTGTCTGAACATCTATTACTATAGCTGGTTGAGAGTTTTCCAGCTATTCTCCTTTAGAACATGTAGCTGAACTAATACATGAATGATTAATGCTCTCATTTTACTGTTGTTGCTGTCGTCTTGTGCTAACTTGGCTGGCATTATGGGGTGCGCTGCTCCACTTTGCCAACTGAACCGTATTTTGGTGTGGAGTCCGACTTCCTCAGTACACACATGCCATAGGTACCCGTTTATAGGGTAGGCATACAAGGAAAGGACAAAGACAGGATAGATAGAGAGAGAAAGTACATCCATGCCCGAACCGGGATACGAACCCAGGACCTCCCTTTCTGGAGACAATCACGCTGACCACTAGACAAGTTCGGCGGCTCTCATTTTACTAAAAGTTCATAAATTTGATTCCTTCTTCTATTATAGATGTTTGTTGAAACTTAACAAATCCTTTTGACTCGTTACATGACTCATTACTATGGAATGCCCTTGCCAAAAGGTAGGTTTAAATACGTTTTTATATACTATTGAAAACTATGATGATAGAAAAAGAAACATTCAAATTTCACTTCTGATAATAAAAAAAAAAGAAAGAAAAATTGTCAGAAAACTATGAAATATTCAATATGTGGTTCTTCGCTCTTTGAAGTAAAACTATTTTTTGATATCTTGATCGAAATTATAAAGAAACTAAATAGAATTCTATTTGTCACATTCTCTCTCATTTACTTATCTTTTTGTATTATCTCTTTATTTTAGGATATAATCTCTGCATCCTTAAATCCAATTATAATTTAAAGATATTTTCATTGATTTTTTTTGCATATTTGAGAAATTAACAGAATATTCTTATTTTTTATATTCTTGTAAAAGTCGCATCAGTATAATGACGATAAAGCTGAAAATGTTTTACATAAATGCTGCGATGTCCCTTCCGAAAAATAGGAAAATTCAAAAAATTTTTATATATATACACAGTCATTTAAGAAAAATAACGCAAAAATTAACCTCAGTAATAATTATGTAATAAAGTAGTCGGTTTTTCTCTCGTGTGAGTATGAGTTAAAAATGTGTGTAGCTCTTTGAAGATCATTCATTCTATGGTGTATAAAAATATCTAACGATAAGCGTTATTATATTTTTCTTTTAAATATAAAAAGTTTTAAGACTTAAATATTACGAGTGAAATATGTTTTCTAAATTTTCGTTTTCAATATTAATTTAATAAAACCTAATCATTAAATTAATTACAGACATAAAAATAATATATTAGATATAATATATAATAATTCGTAAATTAAATAAATTCCATATTTTACTTATATTTAATTTTCATTTGTAGAATATATTGATTAATTATTCAATACAACGTATTTTTATACATTGACAAAAAATTACAATTTTGTTCTTTAATTTTTCAGTTCTAGATGTTGATTTTGTATAGATTTTACAAAGCTACATACTATCAAATACCTGGGTTTTAGCGTATTTTAGTTATATTTAATGATTTGAAAACAAAGATGAAATCAGTTCAACTTTTTTACTCGTAAGTTTAATCATATTTTATAAAAGTTTTACTCGGTTTTTTTGGGCGTTTTTACTAAGAAAAGTTTGTTTCACTATTAAATAAAATAAAATTTACTAGTGAAACAAATTATTTAAGTATTCACAAAATAAATTTTGGTTCATAATCATTTCAGTTACTTGAATTTTAATATCTAACTTTTCATATAGAAAACTGACAAACTTCTAACTTTTCATATAGGCTTTCTTATAGAAACGTTTATTACAATTACCAAACAATTTGCTTTACATTTGATTCTTTTTTTGAGCAATTATTTTTCGAAGAAAGAAACTTTAACATAAAAATATAAGACAAACGCATGTACATAGTGATTCTAAATTGTTTTTACAAATTAAATGGGATGATAGTACCCATCCAGACAAACAATAATTACACAGGAACGTACGGTCGCATTCCACTCTGAGAGGCAGAAAAGAGGTAAGTAATCAAGAATCTATCACGAATTTACCGTATGCAAATTTCCACAGAGAAGCAGCATTTCTATTGGTTACCGGAGAAAATCACAATTTGAGTAGACGTTGTTTTTTTTTAAACGCAATCAACACGTAATCAACCCACTGTAGAACCCTTGGTAGACACCAGCAGAAATTTTCCGCAAACATATGGGCAGCTATCCTGGGTAGGTCACATAGTTTATGCACGATGGAGTCCCAGCATATTTTTCCATCACGATCTGTAACTTTTTTTGATGCCATTTATCCAGCTCGATAGATTGGACGTAGCCAACCTGTGGCTTGGTCTCCTCACTCACCGAACCTTAACTCAAAGGATATTATTTTCTTCTGGGAGCACATGAAATCTTTAGTGTACGAGACGCCTGTTACTCAGCTCAAGATCTCGTGTCTAGAATCATTGTTGCAGTGGACTAAATTAATACGGCACCAGGAATCTATCTTCTAGAAGGAGCGCCAGTCATCCTTCGTCCGTGTCAACTGTGCAACGACAAACAGGGGCGGCATTTTGAGCATTTTCTGTGAGGTTTTTACTAAACAATGAATATGATTATGAAACATTTGGTATTATGCATTCGCTTACACAACACTCACAAGTGTTGGGAAATCACTGTCTGGTTGGAATTCCGCTTCTCTGCCTCTCAGAGTGGAATGCGGTCCTATGTTCCTGTGTAATTATTGATTATCTGGATGGGTACTGTCACCCCTCTTAATTGGTAAAAAACAAATTAGAATCACCTTGTATAGTTAAAAATGTGTATGTATTTTAAATTTAAATGCATATATATATTCAAACTCTAAAATTCTTTTTTAGAGTATTCAACATCCTAATCTTATATGCCGCATCATCATTCTCGTAAATTATATATTCTGTTACAGGTGGTCAAATCCCGTTTTTGTGAATATTCACTGTTGGAACACTCCTATTCTCGATCTTTATTTGAGTTATTTAAAGTTTAACACATTTTTTTTTCTCTTGAAAAAACGTATAACATAATAAGAATATAAGTTTATTTTTCTTCGTTTGATCCATGGAATTAATTTAAAATCATATGACTTTTGTTTCATTAAAATATTTTACTTTAGAAATTCATCCTCTTCTACCATATTTGAACTCTTGCCTTCGGTTCAACAGTTCGTGGGCTCGTATCCCACCTTGGTTATGGATATTCGTAGTGTTTTGGAATGCACTTTAAACCATAGGTCCCAGTCCAGTTAGCTCTCGTGTGCAAAAAAAAAAATGACTTGAGTGACAAACAAACCAAACGAAAGCCATTTTGAATTTATTATACATCAAATTCATACGAAGTTAACTCGAAATATGCTACTAAAACTTTTTTTGTTCTATGCAATGCAAACATCCGTAAAATTATGTAGATAAAAAAAAACATGTTAAATTTTTTGTAGAATTTAACCCTCTTATTGCTTGATGATGAAAATGAAAGTTCAAAGACTGACTTTGTCATATCATTTTAGTTTCAAATTATAAAACGTTTAAATTTTGAATCTTAGCATAGCATCTCTCATCCAACTTTAAATAAAACTATTTTATGTAAGCTATTAATCTACAATGATAACTTGGAAAGAATGTGTTTTATTGTAAAGGTGGTAATTAAAACTGTTGTGCAATATCTACTTCTTTTAAAACTGCATTGCATTTTTATTTCGCAGCTTTACAACAATCCAGTTTTCAGGTCTTAAAACAGAAAGAATCGAGTGGTGGACATTCCCTGTTTTGCAATTTGTCAAGGTCGCTGCCTTCGTCTTCAATACACTTGAGCAATATTGCTTTTTCTGTCAATTGTGTAGGAATAAACTGCCGAATTCCATTCGATCGAACTGCCTACACGAAGGCAGGCGGAAGTGCTGAATAAGTGTCTCGAGTATTTTTATGGCTGCTCCTGGGAGGTGCGCTGGTGGGCGTTGAATTCTCTCGAGTAGAACGCGTCCGTTGCTTCTGCATATTTCGAAACGGTAGACGAGTATCATACATTCTTCCTAGACACCCCTCTTAGTAGACTTTCACAAGACTCTACTTTAATTGCCCGGTAGTTACCAGTTTTCGAATTTTTTTAGTGCCATTTTATCAAAGGAATATCAAATTATTTATGAATCAGACACATCACGTCAAATGTAAAATAAAACGTTACATTAAAAGAAAACTTTCATGTTTTTCTAAATTACCTGAAAAATTTCAAAATTTTCGAATCTCCAGTTTTTTGGGGTTTTTAAATTTCTTTTTCAATAAACCAGGTTTATTACTATAAATAAACCGGATTTTTCACACCTTTACAACACTAGATGCATGTCGTTCATTGCATCTCGCTGTTCCGCATTGGCTGAGACCAAACCGATAACTTTCCCCTCCGAGAAACATTCTTGGTATTAAGTAGTATAAAGTCCCGGTTCATGCACTTGCTATTAACAGAATGGTGAACATTTACATTCATGTTATATAGTCTAACAAAATAGCAGCAGTTTTGACTGCAGTTATTGTTAAATGATTAAGATGTATCGTCACAAAAATATAGAACATCTGTAAGGTTGATATTTTTTTTCCCCAATTTAGTTTGTTAATTGTTTCATGATTTCATTTTTAAAACAGGTGTGTTAAATTCGTGTAAAATATTTATCATGGAAATCCAAGAAAATCATATAAATTATCAATGTCCATATATATATATATATATATATGTTATAAAATTAATAATCAAGTATTAGATGGAGAATTTTTGGTGGGGCTTTGAAGTGTACTGGCTTTTTTAAGACTGAATTGGGCCAGTGTAGAAAAGCCATACTTTGTGCCAAATTGTCAACACTCCCTGACAAAGCTGGTCATGTTGGTACTTCGTTCCATTTTTCCAACTGCTTACTATGTTTCGTATTTTCAATGTATTATTTTCTATTTTCTTTGAAATTTTAAAATATATATTGAACATTTTTTCAACTATTTACTATATTTCGTCTTTTCAATGCATTGTTTTCCATTTGGTATTTTCAATGTATTATTCTCCACCTAATATTTAACTTTACGAATATATTATTATTCTCTATTAGATATCTTCATTGTATTTTGAATGTATTATTCTTCATACATTTAATATTTGTGATTATTAATTTTATAAAATATACTATTAATTATATTTTAGTGATTCTATTTTAGCTGCTTTTGCGCTGAATGTATTGCTAAACATAAATGTTATCTCTTCTTGTACTTTTTTTCAATTCTATATCTATTCTTGTATTTTTCAATTTTCGTTTATGATACTTCTAATCTTTCATTATAAATGTATATATATATATATATATATATATATATATATATATATATATATATATATAATATATATATATATATATATAAAATATATAAATTATAAAAAAGCTTTAAAATGAGTACAAAGTTCAAATATAGAAAAAAATAATATTTAGATTTAAAAATGCTAGTTCTTTAATAAATAATTTCTAGTCTAAGGTGCGGTAAAATATTAAAACCTGCTAAATAAAATTATCATTAAATTTCAATCACTTCAAATGTCTATGAAAAATATTTTTAACTCAATCATATTCTTTAAAATTTGAATGTAATAATTTTAAATCCTACACTTTTCACACCGTCTCAATCCATAATTCTTGTATAAATAAAAAAGTTTCAATAAATGATGAAAATATTTCTAATTATATTAACAAAAATCTCCTTAAAAAAATTTATTCAATAACTTGTTTTACCAATGTTAATATTTTACCGAATGGTGCATGTCTTCATTTTCTTAATAGCTTCCGAGATAAATTTGATATTAGTGGGAAATTTTCTTCTCAAAACCCGATTAGCAAGTGAAAAAAATCCGCGATTTATAAAATCATGAGTCTTGTAAATGAAATGAAATAAAATGCAAACAAACCGGCTTTTTAATCGTTTATGATGTAAGGTTTTGTTATCAGACAATCAAATTTTTAAATACTCTTTAAGCAATGTTTCTTATCTCTTTATAGAAGTGTAAAGTGGACTAAAACTAGAAAGTGAATGGTCAAGAAAAAAACTTAACCAAGTACCTAAATAAAAATTAGAATCTCCTTTTAAAATGCTGTTTTGCATAAAGAAATTATATGTGCCCGTATAATAATACACAATTTAAAAAAAAAAAAATTAAAATCTTATTATTTTACTTTACATAGTTTTTTTCCCACATTTATTCTGCGTGCTTCCTTCTAAACCATAAGACCAAGTATTTAAGTTTGTAGGTAGATTATGGAGGACACTTTTGGAGATCTACACTAAGATGCTTGTGTTGCTCCATTGAAGAAGATAGCTTGAAATCATTTACAGTCAATTGATTAATATTGCTTAAGAAAAGTCGATTGAAGGTAACTGGAGATCATTTACAGTCAATTGATTAATATTACTTAAGAAAAGTCGATTGAAGGTAACTGGAGATCATTTACAGTCAATTGATTAATATTGCTTAAGAAAAGTCGATTGAAGGTAACTTGAAATCATTTACAGTCAATTGATTAATATTGCTTAAGAAAAGTCGATTGAAGGTAACTGGAGATCATTTACAGTCAATTGATTAATATTGCTTAAGAAAAGTCGATTGAAGGTAACTGGAGATCATTTACAGTCAATTGATTAATATTGCTTAAGAAAAGTCGATTGAAGGTAACTGGAGATCATTTACAGTCAATTGATAGTATTGCTTAAGAAAAGTCGATTGAAGGTAACTGGAGATCATTTACAGTCAACTGATTAATATTGCTTAAGAAAAGTCGATTGAAGGTAACTGGAGATCATTTACAGTCAACTGATTAATATTGCTTAAGAAAAGTCGATTGAAGGTAACTGGAGATCATTTACAGTCAATTGATTAATATTGCTTAAGAAAAGTCGATTGAAGGTAACTGGAGATCATTTACAGTCAACTGATTAATATTGCTTAAGAAAAGTCGATTGAAGGTAACTGGAGATCATTTACAGTCAACTGATTAATATTGCTTAAGAAAAGTCGATTGAAGGTAACTGGAGATCATTTACAGTCAACTGATTAATATTGCTTAAGAAAAGTCGATTGAAGGTAACTGGAGATCATTTACAGTCAACTGATTAATATTGCTTAAGAAAAGTCGATTGAAGGTAACTGGAGATCATTTACAGTCAATTGATTAATATTGCTTAAGAAAAGTCGATTGAAGGTAACTGGAGATCATTTACAGTCAATTGATTAATATTGCTTAAGAAAAAGTCGATTGAAGGTAACTGGAGATCATTTACAGTCAACTGATTAATATTGCTTAAGAAAAGTCGATTGAAGGTAACTGGAGATCATTTACAGTCAACTGATTAATATTGCTTAAGAAAAGTCGATTGAAGGTAACTGGAGATCATTTACAGTCAATTGATTAATATTGCTTAAGAAAAGTCGATTGAAGGTAACTGGAGATCATTTACAGTCAATTGATTAATATTGCTTAAGAAAAGTCTATTGAAGGTAACTGGAGATCATTTACAGTCAATTGATTAATATTGCTTAAGAAAAGTCGATTGAAGGTAACTGGAGATCATTTACAGTCAATTGATTAATATTGCTTAAGAAAAGTCGATTGAAGGTAACTGGAGATCATTTACAGTCAATTGATTAATATTGCTTAAGAAAAGTCGATTGAAGGTAACTGGAGATCATTTACAGTCAATTGATTAATATTGCTTAAGAAAAGTCGATTGAAGGTAACTGGAGATCATTTACAGTCAATTGATTAATATTGATTAAGAAAAGTCGATTGAAGGTAACTGGAGATCATTTACAGTCAACTTGATTAATATTGATTAAGAAAAGTCGATTGAAGGTAACTGGAGATCATTTACAGTCAATTGATTAATATTGCTTAAGAAAAGTCGATTGAAGGTAACTGGAGATCATTTACAGTCAACTGATTAATATTGCTTAAGAAAAGTCGATTGAAGGTAACTGGAGATCATTTACAGTCAACTGATTAATATTGCTTAAGAAAAGTCGATTGAAGGTAACTGGAGATCATTTACAGTCAATTGATTATTATTGCTTAAGAAAAGTCGATTGAAGGTAACTGGTGATCATTTACAGTCAATTGATTAATATTGCTTAAGAAAAGTCGATTGAAGGTAACTGGAGATCATTTACAGTCAACTGATTAATATTGCTTAAGAAAAGTCGATTGAAGGTAACTGGAGATCATTTACAGTCAATTGATTAATATTGCTTAAGAAAAGTCGATTGAAGGTAACTGGAGATCATTTACAGTCAACTGATTAATATTGATTAAGAAAAGTCGATTGAAGGTAACTGGAGATCATTTACAGTCAACTTGATTAATATTGATTAAGAAAAGTCGATTGAAGGTAACTGGAGATCATTTACAGTCAACTGATTAATATTGCTTAAGAAAAGTCGATTGAAGGTAACTGGAGATCATTTACAGTCAACTGATTAATATTGCTTAAGAAAAGTCGATTGAAGGTAACTGGAGATCATTTACAGTCAACTGATTAATATTGCTTAAGAAAAGTCGATTGAAGGTAACTGGAGATCATTTACAGTCAATTGATTATTATTGCTTAAGAAAAGTCGATTGAAGGTAACTGGTGATCATTTACAGTCAATTGATTAATATTGCTTAAGAAAAGTCGATTGAAGGTAACTGGAGATCATTTACAGTCAATTGATTAATATTGCTTAAGAAAAGTCGATTGAAGGTAACTGGAGATCATTTACAGTCAATTGATTAATATTGCTTAAGAAAAGTCGATTGAAGGTAACTGGAGATCATTTACAGTCAATTGATTATTATTGCTTAAGAAAAGTCGATTGAAGGTAACTGGAGATCATTTACAGTCAATTGATTATTATTGCTTAAGAAAAGTCGATTGAAGGTAACTGGTGATCATTTACAGTCAATTGATTAATATTGCTTAAGAAAAGTCGATTGAAGGTAACTGGAGATCATTTACAGTCAATTGATTAATATTGCTTAAGAAAAAGTCGATTGAAGGTAACTGGAGATCATTTACAGTCATGTGATTATTATTGCTTAAGAAAAGTCGATTGAAGGTAACTGGAGATCATTTACAGTCAACTGATTAATATTGCTTAAGAAAAGTCGATTGAAGGTAACTGGAGATCATTTACAGTCAATTGATTAATATTGCTTAAGAAAAGTCGATTGAAGGTAACTGGAGATCATTTACAGTCAACTGATTAATATTGCTTAAGAAAAGTCGATTGAAGGTAACTGGAGATCATTTACAGTCAATTGATTAATATTGCTTAAGAAAAGTCGATTGAAGGTAACTGGAGATCATTTACAGTCAACTGATTAATATTGCTTAAGAAAAGTCGATTGAAGGTAACTGGAGATCATTTACAGTCAATTGATTAATATTGCTTAAGAAAAGTCGATTGAAGGTAACTGGAGATCATTTACAGTCAACTGATTAATATTGCTTAAGAAAAGTCGATTGAAGGTAACTGGAGATCATTTACAGTCAATTGATTAATATTGCTTAAGAAAAGTCGATTGAAGGTAACTGGAGATCATTTACAGTCAACTGATTAATATTGCTTAAGAAAAGTCGATTGAAGGTAACTGGAGATCATTTACAGTCAACTGATTAATATTGCTTAAGGAAAGTCGATTGAAGGTAACTGGAGATCATTTACAGTCAACTGATTAATATTGCTTAAGAAAAGTCGATTGAAGGTAACTGGAGATCATTTACAGTCAATTGATTAATATTGCTTAAGAAAAGTCGATTGAAGGTAACTGGAGATCATTTACAGTCAATTGATTAATATTGCTTAAGAAAAGTCGATTGAAGGTAACTGGAGATCATTTACAGTCAACTGATTAATATTGCTTAAGAAAAGTCGATTGAAGGTAACTGGAGATCATTTACAGTCAACTGATTAATATTGGCTTAAGAAAAGTCGATTGAAGGTAACTGGAGATCATTTACAGTCAACTGATTAATATTGCTTAAGAAAAGTCGATTGAAGGTAACTGGAGATCATTTACAGTCAACTGATTAATATTGCTTAAGAAAAGTCGATTGAAGGTAACTGGAGATCATTTACAGTCAATTGATTAATATTGCTTAAGAAAAGTCGATTGAAGGTAACTGGAGATCATTTACAGTCAATTGATTAATATTGCTTAAGAAAAGTCGATTGAAGGTAACTGGAGATCATTTACAGTCAACTGATTAATATTGCTTAAGAAAAGTCGATTGAAGGTAACTGGAGATCATTTACAGTCAACTGATTAATATTGCTTAAGAAAAGTCGATTGAAGGTAACTGGAGATCATTTACAGTCAATTGATTAATATTGCTTAAGAAAAGTCGATTGAAGGTAACTGGAGATCATTTACAGTCAATTGATTAATATTGCTTAAGAAAAGTCGATTGAAGGTAACTGGAGATCATTTACAGTCAATTGATTAATATTGCTTAAGAAAAGTCGATTGAAGGTAACTGGAGATCATTTACAGTCAACTGATTAATATTGATTAAGAAAAGTCGATTGAAGGTAACTGGAGATCATTTACAGTCAATTGATTAATATTGCTTAAGAAAAGTCGATTGAAGGTAACTGGAGATCATTTACAGTCAATTGATTAATATTGCTTAAGAAAAGTCGATTGAAGGTAACTGGAGATCATTTACAGTCAATTGATTAATATTGCTTAAGAAAAGTCGATTGAAGGTAACTGGAGATCATTTACAGTCAATTGATTAATATTGCTTAAGAAAAGTCGATTGAAGGTAACTGGAGATCATTTACAGTCAACTGATTAATATTGCTTAAGAAAAGTCGATTGAAGGTAACTGGAGATCATTTACAGTCAATTGATTAATATTGCTTAAGAAAAGTCGATTGAAGGTAACTGGAGATCATTTACAGTCAACTGATTAATATTGCTTAAGAAAAGTCGATTGAAGGTAACTGGAGATCATTTACAGTCAATTGATTAATATTGCTTAAGAAAAGTCGATTGAAGGTAACTGGAGATCATTTACAGTCAATTGATTAATATTGCTTAAGAAAAGTCGATTGAAGGTAACTGGAGATCATTTACAGTCAACTTGATTAATATTGCTTAAGAAAAGTCGATTGAAGGTAACTGGAGATCATTTACAGTCAACTTGATTAATATTGATTAAGAAAAGTCGATTGAAGGTAACTGGAGATCATTTACAGTCAATTGATTAATATTGCTTAAGAAAAGTCGATTGAAGGTAACTGGAGATCATTTACAGTCAATTGATTAATATTGCTTAAGAAAAGTCGATTGAAGGTAACTGGAGATCATTTACAGTCAATTGATTAATATTGCTTAAGAAAAGTCGATTGAAGGTAACTGGAGATCATTTACAGTCAATTGATTAATATTGCTTAAGAAAAGTCGATTGAAGGTAACTGGAGATCATTTACAGTCAATTGATTAATATTGCTTAAGAAAAGTCGATTGAAGGTAACTGGAGATCATTTACAGTCAATTGATTAATATTGCTTAAGAAAAGTCGATTGAAGGTAACTGGAGATCATTTACAGTCAACTGATTAATATTGCTTAAGAAAAGTCGATTGAAGGTAACTTGAAATCATTTACAGTCAATTGATTAATATTGCTTAAGAAAAGTCGATTGAAGTCTTGTAATTAATTGAAGATCATTAAGAGAGATATCTTGACATAAACAGGTAATTCGGATTAAGAAAATGTGTGATAGAGAATAGTTCAAGGGTTTTAGACTTTAAAAAAGTTTCACTTTTTATACCATTGAAATTAAAATCTTTTAGACAGTCCTAGAAATTTGCAGCAAGCAAGATTTTTTTTCCGGTTATGAAGATAATTCAAATATTCAAGAGAATGATACTGCTCCTATTCTAATCTTTTTCTGTAACTGGTTGGTTCCTCAGATATTCATATAAAGGACAATCTAGGAAAATGTGATCTATGGTTTCAAACTTACAACATTGACAGGGATCCGTATGCCAGGGATTAAATCTAAATAGAACCAAATTGTTAGGAAAAGATCTTTTTCTAACTCTGGCAATCATACGTCTTCTAATCGGTAATCAAGTATTTAAAGCGGGATTATATGGGCAACAATTAAAATGTTCCTATCATAATATCTATATTTGATCATAAATATCTATATTTTTATTATTGGTAAACTCAATAAGGAATTAATTTCTTTCATTACATTTCTGCAACCAAATCAAACGAAAATTGCTTTCTTGTCCTGCAAATTCGTATCAGGGCTTTCGACACGATATATTGAAAAGATCCTGATGATTTATATATACATTGTGATTCTAAATTGTTTTTACTAATTAAGAGGGGTGATAGTGCCCATCCAGACAAACAATAATTACATTGGAACATAGAGTTGCATTCTATTCTGAGAGGCAGAAAAGAGGAATTCCCACCTGACAGTATTTACCCAACACTAATAACACTGTTTGGTAGATGAATGAATAATTCAAACAGTTTCGCTATATCTTTATTGTTAAGTGAAAACCTCAAAGGGAATGCTTAAAATGCCACCCATGTGTGTCGTTATACAGTTGACGCGAACGAAGGAATGACTGGCGCACCCTATCGAAGATTCCTGGTGCCGTATTACTTTTGTCTCCGGCAACAATGATTCGACCTTCTTCAACAGCTTCGAAGTCTTCAGTTGAGTTCCCAGGCGTCTAGTAAACTAAAGATTTCATGTTCCCTTCAAAGAAAAAAAATCCAGTGAATTGAGGTCCGGTGAGTGAAGGGGCCAAGCCACAGGTCTGCTACGTCCGATTCGTCTTGCGGGATATGTGGCATTCAAAAACTTACAGATTGTCATGGAAAAATGTGCTAGGGCTCCATCGTGCCTAAACTACGTGTCTTTCAGGATGGAGAGTGGAACAGTCTGCAATATACAGGGAAGCACTTGTTCTATGAAGATACGGTATGATGCGCCAGTCAAATGGTCTCGCATGTTGTTAGTGACTACCAGGTAATCACCAAGGATACCTGCTCAGATGTTCACGGAAAGTTTCTGGTGGTGTCTACGAGGGGTTGCACAACAGCATTGTTGTCTGGCCAAAAGCGTTGATTACGTTTTTAAAGGACAACGTCTATGCTGATTGCGGCTTTCTCCGGTAACCAATAATAGCTAACACTAAAAATGAAATGCATACAAATTAAAAATTTTTAGCCTCGAATGAACATCAAAAATGTATGCAGATAAGAAAAATGTAACATTAAATCTGTATTGGCAAGCTATTATTTATGTGCCTAGTATCTGCACCTAATGTTTTAATCAAATGGGATGTCTTTGCATTTTTAAATTATAGCGAATATCTCATTTTTTATTTCAGGCCCTCTCAACCACCTTTAAGCAATCCGTCCTCACCTCAGAACCCACGTCGTTCCTTGTCCTATATGTCGCCAACTACAACCCGCAAGTGTCACCAGCAATCTTCTTCACCACCTACTACCGGTCGTCCTCTGCTGCCGACACCTTGCAGCGACGACTCCTCCACATCCAGCCTACCGGACACCGTAGACAGACGTGTCTCCAGAGACAGCTGCTCTTCAGAGGATGAGGCTTCGGAGGAGGAGAGGTACAAGAGAGCATCCCGAAGGAAGCCGGACAGAAGGGAACTCATCTTCAAAGACACGGTACCTTCATCCTGGAAGTACTCTCCTGGTGTGGCCAGAAAAGAATACCAACAACCCACCATTGCATTTGGCTCGGGTCATCAAAGAAGATCTTTGGATGGTCACGATAACAGCAGATTGCCAGCATTGACACCCAGATTGGAAAGCAAGCAGCCACCAAAAGTATGACTCTTCTATTTCAATCATATTCATTATATTTGGAAGACTCATTAAAAGTTTACTAATTATGATTCTCAAAGATAAATCACACAAAGTTCTTGTTCTAAGATAACAACATTTTCTATTATCATTTATTTCACCATGGATAAGACTTTATCTATCACAATCACACATTAAGTTTTTAATTGAAATTTTCATAAGCAAATTAATAATTTCACACTCCCTGATGACGTACACTGTGGAATTACCAACTGTACAGAAGACGGGTAAGTTAACCACCTTGTCTCTTCAATTTTAGAACTGAGTTCCTTTTACAATTACATTATATTACTAGAGATTGTATAGAGATTTATGGTGCATACATCAAATCATTACACTTGCCGCTGATTCAGTTAAACAAATCTTTTGAGATCATCGTTCCGTAATCTTCTGCAGCCTCAAGCCAGTTATAGAACATCATTTTTTAGAACAGAAAACTTCTTGTTCTATTCTAGGCACGGTTGAACATCGAAAGAGGAAGTATTATGTTTTTGCTTTCAAGAAGCATATTTGTTAAAGAGGTATCTTAGGAATTTCCCACATTTTCTTACACTGAGACAGTAGAATACAGGCTAAGAAAAGTCTAGTAGACAGTAATACGTGATGAGTATGAAAAAGGGATTTTACAATAACACTTATCTGTGATGTCCATTAGGGTTTATTAATCATACACGATTCAGAAACGTGTGCTCAGCTTTCGTAATTTTATTCGTAATCGTAGCTTTTGTAAATTTAATGTTATTAGATTCTTTACTTACTCAGACATGTTTTATAAATGAAAATTTTGCTCACCTTAAATTTCACTTCCGTTGTCTATAATTCTAATTCTCTTTTTTTATTATCTATGATTTTTATTCCCCCATTAATTAAATTTAATTATTCCGCTTTTAAAAAAATCAGCAATCAATGAATATTGCTATGATTATTTATAATTTTATAAACTTTGTAAGCTTTTTTTATTTAATCACATTCAAAATTTTGTTTCAGGTTGGTAAGGTGTCTCCCCGTCCTCATTATCCACCGAACTGGAATGAACCCCGTTCTCAGAGCTCGGAGGATTTGTTCCAAACTCCTTCCTCGGGACCAGCTCAGCCCAGGGGACTGATTTTCCATTCCCGTGGCCCTTCCCCAGTCAACATCAAGGGTAGGAGTGCCGAAAAGATTTTGGCGGAAGGACACTTCCGCAGAAACGATCCCAAGCGGCATTCTTCACCCCGCATCAACCACAAACCGGATATAAAAATGAAACTGTCGCCGCCCAAGTTCCTTCCAACCCGGTCGCCCCTGCCCCCAAGCACCCCACAGACCAGGCGGATGTTTTGGTCACCTGAGAGGCAGCAAAGGCAGCCCCTCGCGCGCAAGAATTCAGCCCCTAACTCGGACAGCTTCTCATCTCCAGTGATAGAGAAACTCCTGCAGAACAGCAATCTCTGCTCAGACAGGAATTTCGTGATGAAGATCGAGCAGCTTATCGCCGAATTTCAAGCCAAGACCAAGTTTGATCAACCAGATACGTGCGATGCTGTACAATACCATTCCTTACCTGTTCACTTAGAACATAAATCGGATTCCAAACGCGTCCATCTCTACCCTAGAAGGTCTCCTGTTGAAAACAGTCATAGTGGTAAATCACCATCAAAGATTCCGTTGCCAGTATGGCATTTCAAATGTCATTCCTAAGTCATTAACTGTTTTTCGGAAGATCGCTATAACTTTGATCTTAATGTTATATATATATATATATATATATTCACATGTGAAAATAAAGACTGATAATGTTAAGCCCAATGTAAATGAAAATATCTGGTTCCTTTTTATTTCTATCTCAGTTGCCCTGTGAGAAATTAAGTGAAATCAATATTGTAATAAATGTAGCTATAAAGATATACCATACGAATAGATATAACTGTAACGATATAATGGATGTTAATATTAGACAATAAAAATGCCTTAAGTATTTTATAAAGGACATTTTTAATACCAGAAAAATTGTCTGTATGTAAATATATGCTTATCATTTATTGTTGATAGCATTTGTATGGACTGCACAAAAATTGGAATTTTGTCTTTTTATGTAATTTACAATTAACATAGTTTTAAAAAAATGTCCAATGCAAAACATTTTGGACTCTTGAAGTTGATTGCAATATAAAATATACAGTACTAAGAACGTTTTTTAAAATGTATCTCCTTGTGAACGAGCTATTTTTCAATTACGAGAGACAAGACTGATATTAAATGCTATAACATTTCATTTCCAATTGAAGTAATTCGAATATTAAGAGACTTATAAGTATTGCTTCAACTTTAAATAATTGCATTTATAGAACCTATAAAAAATATTCAATATATTGATATTTTCGTTTTAATGTGTGGAGTATTTCTTAAGAGCTGTAAGAAAAATAACTCAATTAATTTCCTGTTTTCAATACCCAATATTTTAATCAAGTCCATAATCAAGCTTAAAATAAACAAAAGGAAATAAAGTGACCTGTGATATTTGCAAGTAATAGAAAAATATTGTAAGAAAGTTTTATTTGCAAATATAATTGTATTATTTTACGATGGATTAAGAAATAGCACTTGTTTATATTAAAATAATTTGTATTTTTATGTGGAAACTATCAAATTATAGATAGTTTTTCTTATATGCCTCATGTTGTAACCAACGTCGAATGCCTTGCAAAACTAATCAATTTAACAAAATATAATGCAATTATAATTGCAAATTTTGTGTTTATTAAGATTTTGTTACCAAGAAATGTAAGATTAGTAGCGACTGCTGGTTAGTCAACTACAAAACATACAGATAACATATGTGAAAGTATAAATGATGAATAATTTGGTGACAAAATACATGATTAAAAAACTTATTTTGTGTTTGTCGTGTCCATAATCAAGCCACGAATCAGTTTCGTAATTTAATAATTAATTTCACATATAAAAGTGAAAATATAGTTTGTATTTTTCTCTAATTTTGTTTAAAAAAATTAATGGAACATTTTATTGTTATCATTGAGAAAGTCGAAGAAGATATCTGGGATAATAAATTTGTAGTAATTTTAAGTCATTTTACCTATAAGACTGACAATATGTGCCTTATATTATAAAAATAACATAGATGTTTTGATGTATACAGCTGTGTGCATGGTATTTTTAAAGATCACTAAAAAAGCTACTTGGAGAAAACATTAAAACAATTCATATAAAAGAAATTCTGATTTATCACCGCATAGTTTATAATTTCATAATTACTGACCATTCACATAAAAATAATTTGGTGAATTTTGTTACCTCTTTCTTTTTATTTTGTATAATGTTTATTAACTTTTTTATTTAATAAAATTGTTAGGACATGTGTTGAAGTGAGAGGTTTCAGTTTTAGTGGTTTTATTTATATATGATGTTGCGTGAAGTAAAATTATATATATATAACTTATATTTTTGCTTGTTTATTAAAATTGTTCTCTGAAAATTGTTATATATTAGATTATTACAACAATAATCACTCTTTTTTTCATTTCAGTGCATTATGGAATATGTATATTTTTACAAGGCATATATGAGTGCCGAAAGTATTTAAAAATTAATTTTCCGATTGCAGTTATTGCTGTAAAATCAAAACCTAAGTTTCTTATAGAAACATATTTTTCCTGTTTATCTTTTATATTTGAAATTATTCTAACAATCATTAATTGCCCATTCATGAGCACTTATTATTGATTTAAAATTATTAGAATTATGTAATCCCTTCAGAGAATGCCTCATATGCTATGCTGTTTATCAAAATTCTTTATTAATTTGTTTTCATTGGTTTAACTATAACCGTTAAAAATATTTACATGTTTTGTTTCCATTTTGTCTTTGCATTTTGAAAGAAAAAATTTAATAATTTATCTAATAAAATTTCCTGAAATTGTATTATCAATCTTATGTTCTTCTAGATACGCAGATCTTCCAATTTTTTCGAATTTGTTAAATTATCGTCAAGAAATGGCGCCCATATCAACATGTGATGTTGAAATTCACCAGGTCTAGACTTCATATTCCTGTTCATTACAATTTCATGTACCTACATTTGTACCAGAGTGTTTCGTGATAATGAAAATAATAAAAATTCAACCACGAGATAACATAAAATTCTGTTTATAGCTTAAGAAAATAGTTGCTGAACGCAGCAGATGATGAAATATATTTACAGACACGATTCTTTAACTCACATTCTAGAGCAATATTTCAAAAATTGACTGCTTTGATTCACAGATAATTCTGTAGAACATAATAAAACACACATTCGAGATAGCAAAGATATACAACTAATAGAATACTGACACAATAAAATAAGTCCTTAGTGTTTGTTCTTTGCACTCAAGAAATTTTTGACTGCTAAATGAATTATCTTACCTATCAATTTAATTACGAGGATATTTAAGTATTAAATTGTCATTTTTAAGAATGACTGGATTTGTGATGTATTTATTTTTTCTCGTGGGAGAGGGTGGAGTTCAAACTAAGTTTGCGTAATATTCAATAAATTATGAATAGAACGAAGCAAATGAAAACAAAATGTCATAAAAAAATTATTTTTAATGTTCTTTTTGACACTTATGAATATCTATATTTAAAAATATCTTATGTTTTCAATCCAAAAAATTCCAGACCACACATAAAATTCCTCATGTAGCGACGTAAGAAAATGGAAGTTAAAACAAAACAAACATTTATTACAGTACACATAATTAAGATTTGTTACAAAAAGAAAACACTTAATAATTATAAAATAAAGTCAAGGTTACATAGTATTAGGGTGGTACAAAACAAACGTGTTTAGGAACCGGATGGTTCGTCCTTCCATTTCTCACATCTTTATCCTCATCTCATTTGATGATGCAAGTATATTGGGCAGTAGCGCCATCTACTGTCAATATCGTTAATATGGGTCTGTTACACTCAAAATTACTTTAATTACCTGGGGGAAGTTTCAGTCGTCACTACTCTTATAAGTAATTAAATAAATAAAAAGAGATTGATTCAAGAAAAAATATTGTATTGTTTGAGAATTTTTGGTCAACTTACAAATTAGTTTAATATTTACTAGAAAATTTTATGTAAATCCTACTATCAAAAATAAAAAATCTTTATCTTTTTTATTTTTGATAGTAGGATTTACATAAATTACTTCTCCAATTCGATACTTCTCCAATTATTTTTGATAGTAGGATTTACATAAATTACTTCTCGATTACTTCTCCAATTTTCATTTCATTGGTTGCTGGCCACACGAACATCAGAGTTTGATAAGATTTTTGTGTGTATGTAATAGAATTCTCTCTTTTTCAAAATCTTTATAGGCATAATCCATTACACATCTGTATCATTTGATTTTATAGTAAGGCCTTCATTGAAATATTCTATACATGATTTTTGATTCCTTTTTTGTATTGATCTTTTCTTTACCTTACCAGAAAATACATAAATGTTATACTGGGAATAAAATAAGTACAAATATTCCATCAAATTACTACTTCCATGAACCAGAATGCTAAGCAAATTAAAGGCTAGGGTTGAATATCTATTCCATCCGTTACCTGTGGCACGAATTATGGCGTTAATCATTGAGCCATAGTGTACCAACTAATTTTGATTTCATTTGAATCTAAACTGTGTGGTGCACATCAATCAGCTTCACTTGCTTTTCTAACCTGTTGCGTTTAAATAAATCATTTCAATGGTTGCCTTATCTATCACTTATAAACTTTCATTGATTATCCCGAATTATTTGGAATTCATAAAACTCATTGAATTATTATTCCGAATGTCTCGATCGCAGCAGAATTTGTCAATCTTATTTGCTCCATCATATTTTTAATTCACTTGAAGTTCAAATCACAAAAAAATTATCCAACTTCATTATTTTCTATATGGATGATATCAGTTATGATTTAAGCTCTTTCAGTAAGCATTTTGTTGGTTAATTGATTGGCATTATTACGACAATAACTTATTAACATACAGCAAATACTGATAAAAAAATGAATATTTTAATATAAAAAAGTTAGCACACTATAAACTTTCATGCCATGATTAGTTACCATTTCTTATATTTCATAGTAAAATAAAAAATACTATGAATTTTCAAAAAACGTAAAGGAAGCTGTTTATCAATAACAGTAAAAATAAAATCAGCGTCCAATCAAAATTAAATCACGTTTAGTTTTAAAAAAAAATGTAATATATATATACCATTAAAGAAAGAAACTTGTTTCTATTAAAAAAAAATACTGTAATTAAATTTACGGAACCGTTATATCTCATTAATGATTGTTTTTTTTTCTGTCCGCCGTTTGTCTGTTAATTCAAAACAATTGTTTGTCTGCAGGTCATTGTTACGTAATGAGAGCAGAAAAAACACGTGCGCTCGCTTTTGTCATTTATAATTCTGACCCGTTGCAAGCGAAAGTCCATCAGGCAATAAAAAAAATAAAATAAACATAAACGTAACAAGTTATTATTCCACCTCGTTGGCCAAGTTTGGTTATTTTTATGGAATACGTTGTAATCGGTATAATGGATATTCAAAGGTAAAACAGTGTCATAGACACACACACAGTTAATTCATCTCTCTTTTTTTTCACCCAAAATTCTCTTTTTTTTTTAAAGGAACAATTTATTATTTTGTACTAGTGGATAAAAAAAAAATTTGAAATGATTTTTAGATGTATGTTAGCTTTGCATTTATTTTTTAATGTGATGGGATATGTTTTGATTTGATTTTCTATTTGCATTTCTTTTTAAATCAAACACAGTTTTCGATTGGCGACTTTTTAAAACATGTTTATTTTCAAAACATGGTCTGAACTTTTCAAAACATTCATACCCAACCACCCCCCCCCCCTTTTTTTTTTTTTTTTTTTTTTTTTAAATAAAAAGTCAAGTTTAAAACGATGCCAAATATTTAAGACTAATATTAATTATTTTTAGTGATTTGTATAAAATTAAATTTGAAATTTCTAAAAGAAATATATAATGAAAAAATGCAGTCTATATTTTTTTAAATATAACTGGGACTACATAATCATAATCACTACTTAAAATCATTTAAGTTTCTTGTAAATAATAATGTTGAGAAGTGCATATTTATGTCATTATGAAAGCAAACCACGCAGAGTTCGTTTGCCAGTCATAGTTTTACACACACACAGATATATATATATATATATATATATATATATATATATATATATATATATATATATATATATATATATATATATATATATATATATATATATTTCAAACATTATTAATTCCACAAAAACATGCTGTTTTCGCCAAAAAAAAATCAGAATTATCTAAGTCCCTTAAGCTTCCAATATGAAAAATGTCTCAGTGCATTCAATTACATAATGTAAGTTTTTTCTTATGTCCATACATAATTTTGAATTTCGGAAAGAAAAAAAAAAAAAAAAATCTTAATTTTGAATTTCTTTACTTCTTAAAAATTTAGCTAAATTTTTGTATTTTTACTTAAATGCTTTTATATTCTGTCCCAAAATCTTAGAAAATTTAATAAAAACAGTAATTTTTAAAGAAAATTGTAAATAAATTCCAAGTCATTTCTAAATTTAAAATTGAAAGTTTTTAATGATATTTATTTGATTTGCCTCTCATATATTAACAAAATGTTAAAGAGAAAAATAGAAATAACAAATAATTGTAACAAATTACGCAAAAACAGTAAAAAATGTAAAATATACCAAAAATATTGACAATAATTAATAAAAATGAAAAAGAGGATTTTATAAGAGGGAATTTAAAAATTAAGGGGGAAATAAAGTGCATTACTTCGGAAATTACATTCAAAATGAATTAATTATTCTTTTACGTGAAAACATAAAATCCCATATTATTAGTGGGATTAAAAAAGCTATTGGGTTGTTCGGAAAGTAATTTTTTTATATGGAAATGAAAGACAGTTTTCGTATAATAAACAAATACTTTATTAAATTATATATTGGCCGTTCCGGTCCAACATCTTTTTGCCATCTTTCTGGTAGTAGCATAATTCCACGCTCATAAAATTTTTGGTCTCTGCTGGCAAAAAACTGACCGATGTGGTTTCTGACCTCCTCATTTGAGGTGAAGGTTTTACCGTCTAAAACAATTTGTGGAGTGACAGGAACAAATAATAATCATATAGTACCAGGTCTGGAGAATATGGTGGATGTGGCATTGTATCCCATTCAAGCTGTAAAAGCTTTTGGCGAGTGACCAAAATTGCGTGAGGTCTCGCGTTGTCTTGGTGAAACACTACACATTTCCTGTTGATTGGTTCTGGCCTTTTCTGCTGAAATGCATCATTCAGTTTGCCCAGCTGATGACAGTAGACTTCTGAATTAATCGTTGTGTTATCCGGTACATGCTAAAAAAAGGGGGGGAATGATTCCTTTAAAATTCTATCAAACAGACAACATCACCTTTTTTTTGGTGAATATCGGCTTTGGAAAGGGTTTCAGCCGGTTCATCTTTTTTGCTCCATGACTTCTTGCGTTTGACATTGTTGTATACAATCCTTTTTTCGTCCCCAGTGATGATACGCTTCAAAAACGAATTATTTTCGTGATGTTTGAGAAGCGAATCGCAGACGTCAATGCGGCGACACAGAGCTCTCTCAGTGAGAACATGGGGAACCCCTACATCTAGCTTCGAAGATAATCTCAGGCCTTTCTAGTGATCATTAACTATTGTTATTCGACAGAGAGTTCACATCAACTAATGCCTTTATCGCTTTATCAGCTTCAACCGGCCTTGCCGAACGTGGTGTATCTTCGACATCAAAATTGCCGGATCGAAATTTAGTGAACCAGTTCTGGCACTGGCGTACTGTCAAAACACCTTCTCCATACACATCGGTTAATTTCTTTCTGGCTTGAACAGCATTTTTACCCTTTCTGTAGTAAGATATGTCCAAAATGCTGCTTATTTCTCTCCATATTTAAAAGAGTACCAACCAAAATCTATTGCGTACAATTGGAATTTTTCACACACAAGCCTTGCTATAAGAGCTCCTAAGCGTGAAGTTGGTTGCAAAAAATATAATTGAATCCTCTGTCAGGAAAAAACGAAATTACTTTCTGAACAACCCAATAAATATCATTCAATAATTCTATATTTTACTCCTGATATCAGCATGATCGAGTAAATAACAGTTTTACTAAGATGGGGTCAACATGAGGGGCAATAAATCAGGAGTACAATCTAGAATAAAGGCATTATATACAAGAACATTTTATCTCCCATGTAGCAGACACTCATTAAACTAGCAGTTAATGACCTGGCAAAGGCATCCTTCGTAGTCATCACTTTTTTCATTATAGTCCAAAAAATATACCTATTTTTTTCCTCACTAACTTTTCGATGGACCATATTAATAAAATATGTTATGGACTTACTTTGAAACCTCTAAGTGAAACTCTTTGGGAAACCCGAATAGATGCTTGAAAACCATAAAGGTATCTATTCGGAGGGATACACGATGCTTTGTTCTTTCTAATAATTCGGAGGTGGACAACTCTAAAAGTTGAGGCTTCTGGGTTATTTAGTTGTGTTAAACAAAAATAAGATTTTAAATTGCATTGTAATTTGGTACAAACTCTTAAGTTCTCTCAATTCTATAAGTAAGCTCTTGTAGACAAAAGACTATGATTTACCAGTTGCTATTGAGCTCTTGAAAAATTGTAAAGAGTTTTTCAAAAATCGTAGATCGGACACAGTCTTTAACGAAATGCTTTACGATCCTCGAGAACTCGCCGACGAAATTGACATACCTGCTATTTTTAAACTCACCCAACCACGTCATAGAGTTTAAAGAAAGAATGTTAATTTCGACTATGAAGCATGGGGTGATCCGATAGAAGATCCTACTTGGAAATATGAGGCAAAATTTCATTTTTTCAAAATAGATTAAGCAATCAATGCACTTGAATCCAGGTTTGATATGATCATCAGCCACAGCAACTATTTCCAATTTTTATATAATATTTGTGATTTAAAAGATACTTCTCAAAACGACGTACTAAAGTATTGTAAAGGTATAGAAACCGTGTTAACTGTGATGGGAATTCGTCAGATATAAATGCTCTGGATCTGTAAGACGAGGCAGTAGCTGTTTTGGCGTTGCTAGATAAAAAAAATAGTCTAAGCGAGATTTTAAAATTCATATCGAACTTGGATTTTGCTCCAAATCTCGGTATAGTTTTAAGGATATTGCTTACATTCCCAATAAGTGCGGCAAATAGAGAAAGTTGTGAAAGGGAGATAAGTGTGCAAATAGAAAAACATTTTTTAAGCTCCACAACTACCGAGGATCGGTAATCAAAACCTCAACATTGTTGATAGCAATTTTTTGTTCGTTTTACTTTGCCATTAAGCGTGTTTTATTTACCATTAATTTTAATAGAATTGAATTTTTATTTATGAGAATATTTTTATATAAAGTATATAATATCTTAGATATAATAATTTATAAAAATATAAATAAGAATATACCTTAAATGAAATTATTCGGAACTGAACTGAAGACCGTTGTTTTTGACGGAACGAAAACTAGAACTCAACCGATGTATTTATTTAAGTTGAACTGGAACGAAAAAATAACGATTAAAAGCTCTGGTTGAAACTTTAACATTGACCTTTTCAGCTTTTGATATAAAGTTTCCAAGCTTTTTGCAGGTTGGTTGGTTATTTTAAGCAGCATAATTTCATAAAACGTCTACCATTTTCAAGACTTTTTTAAAATTGACTTAATATCGTTATATAAGTCAATTTTATTTAACTTTTTATTAACAATTTTATTTCATATTAACTTTATAGAACGAAAATATCGTTCTTTAAAGTTAATATGAAAAATCTGGAAATTTCATATCGTTATGAATGAAGTTTGGCTGCTGTTTTCAACCATTTTCCAAGGATCATCCGTATGCCCGGATTGAATTGGTGCAAGGTCGATTGAAATTTTTTTCGAGGGACCTTTTCTATATATATTAAATAAAATTCAATATATATATAACTATACCAAATATGATGGATCATTAGATAGGTAGATTTCTACATAAATTTTAAAAAAAATGTTCAAAATACAAAAACATTTATTGAATATACATTCACGTCACCGAATATGAATACAATCAATTTCTTTTTAGACAACTGCTTTTATATTTTTTTCCCCATTTCTCTCGTTTCAGTGAATTTAACATCTAATGATAAAATTATAGGTAGGTATCCTCACATTTTTAATCACCTAATATATAATTAAATTTTTAATTTTAAAAATAATTGTTTGTTATAAAGATTATGAGATATAATTAGTACATGCCTTATTCAATAATTCTTTTATTTCAATTTTTTTAATTAATAATTGTAGTCACAAAATACGACTCTAATAGTTATAATGATTAAAATAAGAGAACTGCAAATGCAAGAAACAATTGACATTTGATACTAGCTATACATTCACCATTGACTGGTAGGGTTGCTCATAAACATACCTGCATAGTAGTTTACGTACATAAAGCTGTTCTCTCTCATGTACGTAATGCAAAATCTCTCTAATATAGGACTATCCCGATTAAATTCAATACATTTGATTAGAATTTTTACGAGTATCAGTGTGTTGTGTTGTTGTTTTCTATATTATAAAGTATATATTATATAATAATAAACACATTAATAAATCTCATCCAGCAATGCGAACTTAAATATATTTTTAATTATTTGTATATTTCATAATTTATCCATTATCGTCAAAAGCAATTTGCTTTAAATTTTTTTTTTTTTTTTTTTTTTTTTTTGGTTCATTTTGATGGTGACGACGGGATTGGTCGCTCTTTATCCGGCCCTGATATCATAGTTTTAAGTAGCATTTATTCAATTATATTCATATCTCACCTTAGTTTTTGATCATTGAGCCCATTTTAAAATTTGGATTAGATGTTTACTGTAAATGGATACAAATTCCAGTATATGTTACGATTAAAAATTATTACTTGAACACTTTGTTGTTTGAGAAGTTTTCGATGGCATAAATTAAGCTGTGATAAAAAAAATTTAGCAAATTTTTTAATCTACATGGAATAAAAATCTCTAGCATCTAATTTTTGCAGAAATGATTAAAAATTTCAGACATTTAAGATAAAAAAGTTAAGGATTATTTAAATAAATTAATGATAGTTGATGATAGGTATAACTAATTTTGAGTATTTTATATTTTATTTAAATAGCAATTCAATGATAATTTTTGCAAAATTTATACTATACTTATCCATAGCCTAAAATGCCTTTAATACCATGGTTTAGAAATACATTGATACTGTTATGAATGAATCTAAAATAATATACTTATCATTAAATTAATAAAAATAGGCACAGATGTCGTATAATACAGGATTCCAAATTCTGAGTTTTTTTTGGCGATGAAGAAATGCTGCCAAGATGACGTGAGCGATGACACAAATACAAGGGTTGCCGAAATAGAATTTTCTGCATAATTTTCTAAATCGCAATATCTATGACGTAATAAAAATCAGGTAGCTAGATACATACGAAAATCCGCCAAAAAATCACCAAACTCAAAAGTTGAAATCCTGGATTATACGACATCTGTGCCTAAAATTTATCGAATAAAATCTTTATTTTTTAACATTCAATAAGCAGAATTTTTGGTTATAAATTATGGATATCTGCTTATATTAATTACACAAATCAATAAAATTAAAATTTTGATCAAAAGTATAATAAAGTTAAGTCCGTAACAGAATTTTTTTAAATGAATTCAAATTTGTAATGGATTTTTCTTCATCATCTATGGTTGTGGTATGCAAGTTAACTGAGAACTTAATATTTTCTTATAGTATTCAATTTACTTAAATTGTGGACATTGCTTTCGTTCAGTGTTTGGATAACGCAAGCTAATTAAGCGAGATATTTCATAAGTATATCCCACTTAAATGTCCTGCAGAAATCAGAAAGCATTCCATTGATTCAAATATACCTCTTTTTCCATGGCAGAAATATCTTCGTAAAAATGTTTCTTTAATTCGTCGCTGACAATGCCGAGACTGTCAGAGGAAACAATCAACAAGTGATAGTCCAAGAAATATGTAACTTTAGTGATAAATCACATCCCGGATTTTTGTATAATAATAACAATTCACTTTGAATTCTATGGTAATATAAAATATATTCCATATAACTTTTTCAAGATCGCCATACTGATATCATTCTTACTCAATGACTACAAATTCTTATTAATAATCAAAACATTCACTTGAAAATCCGCAATAATTCCTTAATTTATTTTTGAAACACTTAAAGAAAAAATCTTTAAGTAGCGAAATACAAAAATAGTTTTAATGTTTTGTACTCGCGCGCGCATTTTAAACTCTCTTTTAATATAAAAAACGAAAGTTGAATAAAGAAGGACCCAAAACATTTTTTTTCTAACCAGGCTAGCGATTCTCATTTCAGACATTACATCCTGATGCAATGATTTGTAGTTTTCACTAGGCTCCATTCACACACACACAAAAAAGTTATTAAAGTCGAGATGTACTCACAAGAAATAAAACTATTTTTTAAATTGCTACGATCGATTTAAATAACATGCCATAGTGAATTTTAATAGGATTTTCATGCTTTCTTCATGTTGATTGCGAAAATTAATGGTACAAAATGAAATTTATCCCATTTGTATGTCAAATAATAGATTTTAAAATGATTAACGTGCATGTTGATGTAGTCCTTATCAAAAGACAAATATTATTGCTGTACACAATCTTTTCCACATAGAAGAGCTTTCAAATTCTCCTTGGTGGCTATGAAATAACTCAGTTTAATATATTTCTATAGGAGATTCTAGTTTTTCAGTCTAGAAACAAAATGGATTGGATTGTTTGTCGCTCTACGGTCATTTTTTGCACACGAGGGCTAATTAGACCGGGTCCTACGTCTAGAAACAAAAAAGTTCGGACTGCATTAATAAGTAAAAGTGTTGTCGTTACATTAAATTCTTATTCTTTAAAAATATAGTTTCTTCTACCATTTTAACCACAATAATTAATTAAAATTCACATTTTAAAAAAAATTCAATGAACTGAATTTTTCACTATCGCAATGGAGTCACATCTCACAATTGATTCTGATAATTGGAGTCTTAGTGTAGATCAATATGTTACATTCAGATATAGATAATTTATTTGATATTTTCATATAAAATATTTTACACAATACTTTAAAGAAATTATTTCATTTAGATACATCAAAAGAAAATCCTTTTAAATACATAATTTTACTGTACAAGCAATAGCACAAATGTAATAAAGGTATTTTATATACTCATACAAAATATATACATTTAGCCTCATATGCATAAAATATAAAAACAAGTTAGTATAAAATAATATCAAAAATATTTTATATTGAAAAATCATTAGATTTTAGAATAATTTTATTACACATAGCCAGGAAATGATTCTTGGAAAATATTTTCAATAAGCTGATGTTCTTAGAATTCATAAATAACATGAAAAACTCATTTTTATTTACTTGTTCCACAAAGTAACAAGATTTAAAATCGATTTAAAGACAAATTTTAATTTAAATATGCATAATTTTGCAAAAGAACTGTCATAAGCACCATTGGTTTTTAATTTTTAAATGCATAAATGGCAACATTTCATTCATTATATAATACAAAATAAAGCTTGGCAGCTTGGCTTGAGTTACCACACCAAAAAAAAATAAATAAATAAAAAATAAATCCTCTTTCTAAAAGCAACAACTTTTGAAAAATCTTTAATTAAAATTGCATTGCCTTTCTAATAATAAACATTTTAATTTAAGCAAAATTTAACAATGTATTATTATTTGCATGTTTTATCTTATGATAGTAAATTTTTCAAAGAGGTTGAAAGGGATAAAATTGTTTGACACAAAATTAAATTATTGAAGGGGAAAAAAAACAATTATCTCGTTAAAAATACATTGGAAAACAAATTTTAAAAAATGAGAACTGCTCAACAGTCTTAAAACTTGTTGGAATAGTCCGATAAAATTAAGTTTAGAATTCTGTTAACTCTTACAGGTTTAAGTTCATAAGGTGGAAATAGCTTATACTGTTTTAACATTCTAAATGCCATGTTTAACATACAAAACTTCATAACAACAAACCAAATTTTTTAACAGATTTCTATGAATTACAACACAAAAATCACACATTGAAATAATTTATATTTTTTCTCTTATATAAACTAAATATATTTTCATCGAAATTTAGTTTCGATAAATTAATTCATTTGTCTTGAGACAAAGACATTTTGATGTGATTTAACATCTCAAATCTGATTTTCTTTACTCAGTCTAGTTTAAAAATATTCCAAATTAAAAATAACATCAACCTTCAACAGAATAGATTTTAACTTTATAACTAAAAAATTAACAGAATAAAAAATTAAAGACTCTTTTTTGATAAAATAAAGTACACAATTATGTTATGTACATCACACACTTGATACAATATACTATATACTAATATATATACAATAAGCATGACTATCAGTGTTGATCAATGAATGCTTTCTTTTTTTGTATCAATATTTTAATAACTAACATTTGGTTGTTTTCAGTGAAACTGTTTTGCAATATAACATTCAAATTTTTTGTTTGTTTTTTTCTCTTGGACACCAAACTTGTCCAAGAGAAAAAAATATTTTGGAGCTAATGTAATCATATGAATAGTGTTAAAAAGATAAATCATTAGAATAGAATTAATGCTAGTAAGTAAATATAACAGAATGAATAATGTTATAAATAACATTTTTCCTTCTTAAAATAAAAACTCTCTGGCATAATTATTTAACTTATTTATTTAAAGCAATATTTTAGTGTGTGGTAGAGAAGAGTTATTTTTTGTTTAAAACTACCAAATGTTTTGTAAATGAACAGTTAATTGTAAATGTAATTTAATGCATAATTGTTTAATTCAACAACTGAATATTAAATGACTAGTTCTATAAATAGAATAAAAAAAATGAATTTTAGAATATTTATAAGGTAATTATTTGACTTTTCCTAAATTTTTTAACAAATTTATAAAATTAATACAAATTATAAAAACTTTGATTTTTAATAAGTATATGGATGGAGTTTTCAATGTTAACAAAAACTAACCTCAGTTGACTGAAAGCCATCTCAAATATTTCCAGTTTTCACTCTTCCCATTGAAAATCAATGCAGTCGCAAAAATTAAAAATATTTTTAGGTATTTATTTCTGTTTTCAAACATTCTTTTATATTATCCGTTAAAATCATAATTTTTAATAAGAGTGCAATCAGTGATGATCCCGTAAATTTAAAATCTTTTTTTAATTTTTACTTATATAATCCTGATGGATTACCATATTTGGCAAAGATTCGCTCTTATTGGCAATATTAAGATCAATTGTTGATGAATGATACATTGTAATCCACATTCTAACTCTTGTTATTATTTATCTCAATTGTTAATCATTTTCTTCTTTAACTAATTTTTAAATTTATGCATTTATTCCAAAATTTCAGGAAATATATTTTGCGTGCAACTGAACTATAAATCATTTCAAATATTAAGCAAGTTATTATTTATCCTTTCCTTTATAGTATTATAAATTTTATTAAAATTTTCTTGATCATGCTAGAATATATTAATCGGTATCAATAATGAGTGGAACAAAATTGTTATGATGTGTTTATTTACTTGTTGTTTATTAATATTTAAAGCAAATCTTGGTTCTTATTCCAATTAAAATTTGAGTTTTATTTTTAAGAGTTGATTTAATATATAGCTAATTAAATTAAGGATTGTAAAACAGGTTCCATTGGAAATTTGAACATTTTCACTTGTGAAAGTAAATTTGTTTTAGCTCGCATATTGCAACCCAATGCTACGCAACAACTACTACCTTTATTTGCTTTCTGCATTTAAAATTTTTTTTACAGGATAATTATTTTTAAATGAATATTTCTGAAAAGCAATGGAAGCTAAAGAAAACAAGCACAATGGTATAAGACAATAATGGAATAGTAAGCAGGAAGTTCCCTGCCGGAAGTTTTCTAGATCTCCACGGTAGTAGCGCCCTCTATTCTACGCTTTACAGAAAATTCCATCCATTAACTATTATATTTCTTTTGTTCACCTATAAACAAATATAGAAAAAAATAACTCTGATAAAAAGCCAGAAAATGTCAAACAAATTTTTAAAAAAGATTTCTTTTTTAATTTATAGTCGTATTAGATCAAACATGAAAAATTAATGCTATCATTGAGTGCCATCACCACATAAATCACTTCAACATGTTTACATTTGGGAAAACAAAAAGTAAATAAAAAGGAAAATATCATTTGCATCAAATAAAATAAATCCAGAAAAATTTAAGAATTTTAGTAAAATCCTATTTTGGCATACTGTTTACAGAAATGGCATTAAACATGTTATTTTAAATATATAACATGTTTCATATCCAATGCAAAAAAAAAAACAAAAAATTCAAAAGTGTGAAGCACACATAAATTATATTTACATACTACAATGAATTATTAAATAAAATAATTCCAAATTAATGCAATGCAATATAAATTTTCATATCTATTCACAAATGTTATAAAACATCATAAATATTTAAAAATTTCTTTAAAATTGTATAAATATTTTTTAATAGTTGACTATATTAGTAACTGTTTATAAGGCATCATTGAAGTAATACATTACGTTGTAAAACATTAATGTCGTTAAATATAGGTAAATGTAAGATTTACCAAAATAAAAAATTTAGTAGGTATAGGGCATATATTCTTTTAAGTAAATTCTACCTAACGATGAAAGGGAAAAAATTAATTTTAGCTAATAACATAATTTTCTCCATAAAATATTATTGATTATCTAAGCTCATACATAGATATTTTTTCATTATAAAAATTTTATAGAACTATTTTATTCCTTTAACTTTTTATTATAAAAATATACTTATATTCTATTTTAATAAATATACTTATATTCCTTTCTTATTCCTTACACAGAATTTGAGAACGTTTATATCTGACAGTAAATTTTGATTTCTCAAGATTGATATGCACAAATATCATTTTTGAATAACTAAAAAATATTTTATAAAATAAAATACTTCTTTATCATAACAAAAATAAATAAAGCATTTATTTTAGAATTTTTTTCAAATAATGGCATTAAAAAACTTCATATTCAGTGTAAGACAGTTTTGCAATATTATAAAAACAAAATATAGCATTTTATAGAAATAATAAAATTATTTAAAACATTTATAATTTTATTAGTAATTTTACATATTGACGAAAAGCAGATTTTAAAAGATTACTGATTTATGCAATTCATTAGCACATAGTATTTCTTAATATAAGTAAATTCAACCAAGTATATCTAAATTATATCACATGAGAATTTTTAAGAAAAGTTTTTAAGCAATTAATTTTTCAAAGATTTAGTCAGATATTTTAATTTTTTTAGAAACGACACGAGCACCAAGACGTTTTCTTTTAATATTAGGAACTGCATCATTTTTGTTTAAATTAAATTTGCTGTTACTGATGTCTTTGTTTTCTTTTTCTAATGCAGGGATGTCATTTGATTTATGAAGTTCATCACCATTATCTTCACAGTCATGATCAGAAGAATCATCATGAACAAGTTCTTCGGCATTTTCTTCTTGCTCATTGACTACATCTTCAACCACTTCTGATCTATCAACAATATCATCATGTCGCGACAAACTTGAAGAAATACTAGATTCCTCATCTGCCTGTTCTAAAACAGAAGTAATTGCAGCTGCATTAATGCGAAAATCTCTAGCTGTACTAAGTTTCATATGATTCACAAGATTTTTGTTGTATTTTTTTGACAAAAATATTAAATCTTTTTCATAGGATTCAATGGCAAATATTAATGTTGGAATGGTCTTAATTTCACGCATTGCTTTTGAAGCTGCATCGTTACTGCCTTTCTTTTTACCACCAGTGGTGCCACCAGAAGCAACTTGGATGTAAGTAACAAAAGCATATACAAAAGTAGTCAATTTAGTGTGAGATAATTTCACAAGTTTTTCAAAAGTACTGTGAAGCTGTGGATTTTTTTTACACTTATGCAAGATAAGATAATATTTTGTAACAGTGGAGAGCACTTTATAAAAACGTGTCACTAATTTCAAAATATTATTAGCCTGAGTGTCTGGAGAAACGCTAGTTTGCATTAATTCATGCAACACAAATATCAAATCTGAAAGTTGAGTACAGATTCCTTGCTCAATGGTTTGGTTACTAACATCTTTCTCATTCAATACATTTAATTCTAAAGGCAATGAAATATTTTCTTTAACATAACTAAGCATACATTCAATTTCATCTAAAGTTATTTCTAAATTAGAAATAAGGTAAGGTAAAATAGAGCTGGCTATTTCTGATGTAATTATATTATACTTTGGCGCTCCTGATACACTGTGATCTGGATCAATATCATCCATATGATGATGAATATCAAAGGCGATTTCACGATAAAAAGTTAAAAAGTTTGGCTGCTGGTGTGCTAAAGTAAGACTCAAAGACATAATAGACTTAGAAATGGCTGCATTTTGAAATGTTTGTTGAGCACAAATTTGTTTTAACCATTTATATATATCATTGCTAAATTCAATGGTAAAATGACTATAAAGAGTTTTGATTATGGAAAATAATGGTAAAATTTGTTTCATACTAATATCGTTTTCTGTATCGGATAACAATTTAAATATTGACTTTTGAATAGATTTTAATAATAAAGTCAATGCTTGGTCTGTGGCTAATGAATCTTGATTACATAGGGTGATAATGAAATGATTGGCTTTCTTTGGCAGAAATGAAGTAACATATATAAATATAGAAACTAATCCTTCAGCAAAGGAAAATGGTAACTTTTCCAACTCTAAAGTTGGAAACCTTGATGTAGGAAAATCAGAATTAAGTCCTTTCATATATGTATCAAAGTAGGTTCTAGCAATAGACAATATGAACTGATATGGATTTTTCAAAGATCCAGAAAACCCACTAACTGAACCATTTTCAGCTAGTTTGGATAGAAATTGATTGCAAGCAGAAACAATATGAAGAACAAAAGTTGAATTTTCTCTTAAAATATTTAACCCTTCTTGATGAGCAAAAGTTACATCAGTAAAAAGACTCTCTAACACTTTTGCGAAAAAACGAACAGTAACAAGCATAAAAGACGGTACATTGCTTTGTTTTGTTTTTATGCTTTTTTTCTGTTTTTTAGAAATTTGTGAATTACATATTTCCCTGTATTTCTCATATAGTTCCAAAAATTCTTTGTATTGTTTTTTATAAAATCCTTGATTCTGCATAAAAGAATACTCTAATAATGACTCATAACAATTGAAAATTAGTTTAATTTTCATGTTATCATTAGAAGATTCATCAGTATCCTTAGAATTAATATTTAGATCTAAAATGTCAATGTTTGACAATTTCTTAAATAAGTTCTGAAACATATCTTCTAACATTTTCTGAGCACTTTGGTCATAATCTTCATCATCAGAAACATCTCCTACTTCATGCAAAATTAAATGTATAATTGTTAGAAGATGAGCAAGAGGTTCTTCCATACTTACTACACCCTTCTGCTCTTGAAAGCACAACTCAAATTGTAAAGGAACATTTGTATTTTCTGATTTATCATAATATTTTTCCAATTGTCCAAGAAGAAGTTCTAAGACTATATCCTTTAAAGATTTGTTTTGAAGGATGCAATCATAAAGACTTTCATATAACAGCTGGCGCACTTCTCCTTGCTGCATTAGAACACGCTTTAAGAGACCCATAATTTCTAAGCACATTGTTTTTGAGCTTGGATTTTCAGCATTGGCATAAACATCAGCTTTTACTTGAGTTGATATTAATGAAGCAGAAGAAGCTTGACTGCTAAAAGAAGTTTGACTCTGACTGAGAGAAATACGACCAACAAATGCAAGCTTTTTTAATATAATTAAATATCCACTAACAGCTATTTTCCTTGCACCAACATCTCTATGAAATAAAGCTTTTCGCAAAACGAGCATCAAAGTATCTTTCAAAGGCATACTTATTCTCAATAAAGGTGCAAGAGCCAGCAATATATCCACTGCATTGGAATGCGGAACCAGATGAATAAAATCCAAAATTTCCACTAATTTAGGAAGAATCTCAAGAAGAAACAATGGATCCTTCTTAGCAATTTGGGACAAAATATCTATATAATGCTTTACTGGTTTCTGTGACTTGGTTATGATTCTACTTAATATTTCTTCAAGTATTTCTGATCGTATTAAACGATGATTTTTGAATGTATCTCTAAGTATCTGATTTCCTACAGCACAACCTTCTTCTGAAATTGTTTTCACTGTATTTCCACCCAATATATAACGAGGACCAAATGTTTCAATAGCAGAGAAACCAAACTTGACAAGACCTTGGCAAACATGATCCCATCCAAAACGACTACATTTAATAACTTTTTCAATCAATTTCAATATATCAGGATTCAGTGGGATCATCTCCCTCATCCAATAAGAATTCCTTTTCTTCTCTTTATATTGGTAAGCTACAGTCAGAGATTTTTTCAATACATCAAATATTTCATCTTTTCCAGATGTACATTTCGATAAAGATAATGCACAAGCAAATGCAAATGGTGATAATATAATTTCAGGCTTATGTTGTATTTTCTTTAGCATAGCACAATATTCCTTAGATAAAGTTGGATCATGTCTTGCACTTACTGATATCATAAGTATTACAGTTCCTTCAGTTTGTCGAAATGCTTCTTCATCAGAGCAAATTAAATCTTCAATATTTGCATCTTCATCAGTTATATTCCATACAGCTTGATCTTTTTTTATGAAATATGATGCAATGTTTAGCAACATCAACTGTCTCTGTCCTTTTGAGGAAAATAATAATACTTGATATACAAATGAAGGTAAATCAATTAATTCCACATTAGGCAGTGACTCAAGAAGTGAACTAGAGACAATTTTTATTTCTTCTTCAGAAAGGTCTAAATCTTTCAAAACAGAAACAAGTTGAATCATAAATGGTATATTAATATTTTCTGAAAATAAGGAATACAATATATTTTTTCTCAAATCTTTACCAGATATGTCAGATCCTTCATATACAATTGTATCCCTATGAGGCAAACAAGAAAGAAGCTTTGCAAATACTTCTAACCATTTTGAAGTAAAATTGGGTGCATTTTTAGAATATTCAATGAAAAAATCAGCTAATTTAGCCAAATAAGACGTATGGAAAGATTCAATTTTAAGCAGAAGAATACTAACAATCTCTGTAACCAAATTGTACGATATATTTGGAGTTTGAAGAATAGATAAGGAACTTTTAAAAGTTTCAAATCGATATTTCTCACTAGCATCAGATTCATCTGAACAACCTTGTAAAATACCCCGAATATAACTACCAATTTCTTTACTACCAGTTCGAGCTTTTTTCTGTATAGTTTGCAAAACTTCGTGAATTGGAATTGTTTCAAAAACTTTTTGAAATTCCATGTTTACACTAATATATTATTTAATGGGAAAAAAATCTAAATCACATACAGCAAAATTTTTACGAAAAGGTAGTTAATTTAACGAACTTCGCATACACGAATTAGTTACAGTCTTATCTTATAAAAGAAACCGTTTCTTTGCCGCCAAGTTATTTGGATTTTATTTATTTATTTGCTTTCACAAAATACTTCGGAATTCTTTAATAAACAGTTGTGCTTATGCCAGCTTATTAATTTTGATTGCTTATGAACAAAATACTTACGTATTCGATACTACAATATTTATTTGTATTAAAATATTTATCCAATAAAATAAGAATTATTTGACCTTTCGTAAATATTACTAAAATTTCTAATGAATATAATAATTTTCAGTCATAAATTTAAAAAATATTATTCAGTGACTATATTGACATGCATGTGTTCCAGGGCAAAACTGACTGGTGTGAGATAGTAGGATGAGAATTTTGTTGCATATGTCCGCCCATATACCGGTGCAGTAGTTACATTAATTAGCAGTAGTTTCATTCTGATGAATGATGACGTATGATCACATTGAGCTATAGTTGTTGAGAAATATCTTGAGTATCATGGTAGGGAGCAAACAGAATGGCCAGCCTGATATCCATATTTGAATCCCATATTTGTGGGATTATCTTGTTTGGCAGGTTGCTGCTTTAATCTCTTTTCCAAGGCCTTATGCAAGTGAATTGGAAAACCGCTTACTCCGTGTCTGATCTTCGTTTATGCCTTTAAATTTTCCGACAATTTTAATTGGTGAAACGGAAAATCAATGTCTCCAATACATTTAATCCTTTATTTAAACTCATTCTCGTTATTTTTATATGACATCTTACAACATAAAACTTTTATTATTCTTTTTTTAAAAAAAATGGATTTTTTCACAAGACTGCTTTTTTTAAGCCAATATTTATTCGTCTTACTTATGTAAACTATTATGTTGCAATCAACACATTTGTTTTATACACATGTCGGCGCCGGCGAGCGCAGCGCCTCCCTTGAGTTATAAAGAAAGAAAACTGCAATTTCCTATATGAGAGTCGCAGAAATAAAGTGTGTGTTTTATAAAATCCTTGAGTGAGTATTAATTGAGTTAAAAACTGAGCTATTTTACATTGGTCATAGTCTCACCGGAGAAAACCAGCAACCTATGGATCTATATTATGGCTATGAGTGATAATTTACTCCTCTGCTGAGTATCGTCAACATAATTGGGGTATGTGACAAAGTAATTTACATGTTCTGAGAATAGATATTTATATATATATTGGAGTATTAATAACTATCCAAAATGTTTAAACGCGTAAAAAAGAGGACTTGGTATTAATTGCTATTGAGTTAGGTGAAGATGTCAGTGAGAAAATGGCTATTTCATTATGGAAAACTCAAAGTTTAATAAATTGTCCGAGTCAAAATACACGTCAAGATTTTTCCTTTTGGAAGTTAAAAATAATAAGTGTGTTTTATCATGTCATGAGAATTACCCCATATATAAATGCCCTAATTATAAAAATATGTCAGTAAATAAGCGTATTGAGTTTGTAAAATCAAATCACTTCTGTTTTAATTGCTTGGGGAATAATCATAGGATAACGACTTGTAATTCAAAACATTCGAGCAATATTTGTAAGCGGCGTCATCATGCCACACTTCACTTTCAGTCAGAGCAAAAACAAGAACGTTTATAGGCGCCTAAGGAGAATGTAAATACTCTCAATGCGAAAATGAGTTCCTTCCCCTAGCCCACAGCTTTAGAATTCGTTCCTACTAGCAATAAATGAGAGCCACGAGGTCAGAATCAAAATTGATTGGCGGCGACTAGTTATACTTCGTCAACAATTTCAAAGTCTGTACTACTTAGCACTTTTATTTGTTTTTTAACCGATGATTTGGGGAAACTTTTACACGTTCATGGTTTATTAGACGTTGGAGCCAGTGCTAATTTTTTGAGTAACAGTTGAATAGACAAGCTTTATTTAAGAAAGGAAAGAATAAATATTGGAGTTTCAGATTTAAATGGAATGTCTCTGACAATTAAATCTAAAGTTAATAATAAGATTGTTAATGATATAAGAACTTTCAAATTAGATTTAGAATTTTTGGTTCTTTCCAGTGTTACTTATTTGTCCCCTTTAAGGCACATTAATATTTGCGATCCGGTTAGCGGATTCGGTATTTAATGTTTCAGGTCCAATCGATTTAATTCTGGGAGCAGAGAATTTTTATGGACTATTAAGACCTGACGGAATTTACCCTACTAATACTAAATTAATTTTACAAAACACAGTATTCGGATTTGTAGTGAGTGGTAGTTTATTAATAGTAACTGAGACTAATGTACACTGTGGGCTTATAAACGAGGGTGCCGACTTAAACAAAATTATGCGGAATTTTTGGGAAACAGAACAAATTGAAGAAATTTGAAACTGTTGAGAGAATTGAAACTAATAATCATTTTATAAAAACTCATAAAAGGGATAAATCAGGAAAATTTGTGGTACAGATGCTATTTAAAAAAGATCCGAAATTACTGAGAGAGTCTAGATATTGCAGTCAAAAGATTAAATTCCTTGTGGAATAAGTTAGAAAAGAATCCAGAACTTCTGGCATTATATCGTCAATTTCTGAGTGAATATGAGTGTTTGAATCATATGCAAGAAATTTTTGTGATGCAAGAACCTTAAGTGGTCTACTATTTATCTCTACATGCAGTTTATAGACCACAGAAAACGAGTGCGAAATGTAGAGTTGCAACAGACAAAGTTTCACAAATTACTTCAACTGGTGAGTCATTAAATTCCATACAGCTAAATGGTGGTATAATTCAAGATGATTTATTTGTATAATATTGAGGTTTAGAAAACATCTTTTTGCTTTTACTACCGACATTCAAAAAATGTATAGAATGATTTGGATTAATCCTGCACAAAGAGACTTGCAAAGAATTGTATGGAAAGATAGTAAGGAAGTGAGTATTAAAACGTATCAATTAGGCACAGTGACGCATGGAACCACTAGTTCTTTATATTTAGCTCAGAGATGTCTTCAACAGTTAGGTACTATAAACAACTGAAATTTCCAATGGCTTCTCAAGTAATACAGAAGGATATGTTACATGGATGTCATTTTGAGTGGATGGTCAAATTTAGAAAGAGTAAAGTATCTAAAGCAAGAATTAGCCAAATATTTAAAACTTGTGGTATGAAACTACATAAATGGCAAAGTAACTGTCCAGAGTTAACAGAATTTTTTGAAGATTCAAATAACTATAGCTTTGATCTAACAAAAACATTAATGTTGCTATGGAAGGCCAAGAGTAATGAGCTTTCCTACAATTTGTCAAAAAAGATGCTTCTATGGTGACAAAGAGAGAAATTTTGTCTTTAATTGCCCGCATTTTTGACCCACTTGGTTTGATAGGACCTGTGCTTACAAAGGCTGAGGTTTTTATGCAACTTCTGTGGAGGTTATCAATAGACTGGGATGAAAGAGACTGCCATCAGATGTCGTACAACAATAGTTACAGTTTTTTTATGGGTTGTGTGACATTAACTGTATTAAAATAAATCGATGTATGCTACTCGAAAATGATGTAAAAATTGAGCTCTTTGGATACTCAGATGCATCAGAGTTCTATTACAGTGCAGCAGTCTATCTAAGATGCGGATCAGCGAGTGGTGAAGTAACTTCACATCTAGTGTGCAGCAAGGGAAGAATTGCACCTATCAAAACACTTTCGATTCCACGAATTGAACTGTGTGCATGTGTATTGCTATCTAAATTGATGAAAAAGGTTAGCACTTCCTAGAACTTAAAATAGATCAAACTTGATATTTTTCGGACAGAAAAATTGTTTTATCCTGGATTCAGAAGTCTCCAGCAGAAATAAAAACTTTGTCGATACCAGAATGGTTAAAATACAAGTTCTGACAGATGTCTTTCAATGGAAGCATATATCATCGGAGCGAAATCCTGCAGATATCGTTTCTCGTGGCTACAATCCAGCACAACTGAGAAATAATTCTTTGTGGTGGCATGGACATCTACTTATTGAAAAAGTAGAGACGCTTAACAACTGTGAAGAGATAATTAACAAGGACTTAGAACATTTTAATGCATATCTGGTTAAAAGTGAACGAAGGTTCAAGAGACCTGTTTTCCTAATGATTTTTAATTCTTACACTGAGGAGTTACTTAGTATATTACTAACAATTATACTAAACTTGTACGTGCTTTAGGTTTTCTTTATATGCTCCTTAATAATTGCAAATCACGGGAAAAGGTAACTGGCCCCCTGCCATGTAAAGAAATTAAAGATGCTGAATTTGTCTTAGTAGTTATTATTAGTGTTTTAAAAGGGAAATTACAGACCTTCTGAAGGATGGTAATGTGCCTGTAGATAGTAAGTTAAAAAATCTTTTTCTTATTTTTATGATGAAAGGAGTGTTGTAAAAGTTGGTGGAAGACTAGCCATCAGTAAGTTTAATTTTGATAAAAGGTTTCCTATAATTTTACCTACCAATCATAAATTGACTGTGATGATTGCTGAAATGTTTCATAATAATCTAATATTTACATATTGGCCCACAAAGGTTATTGTTTCTTATTAGACGTAGGTTTTGGCCTTTAAGTGGACGTAACCTTTGTAGAAAACTAGTGCACGATTGTGTTGTTTGCTTTAAAGCAAAACCAGTATCTTGTCAACAGCTCATGGGACATTTACCTGAAAAGAGAGTAACCCCAAACTTTCCATTCAATTGTGTAGGGGTAGAATTTTTTGGTCCTTTTTATATAAAATATCCCAATCAAAGGAAAGGAATGTATAATAAAATTTATGTGTGACTTTTCATTTCTTTTGTGACTAAGGCTTGTAATTTAGAGATAGTAACGGACCTCTCTAGTGATGCCTTTGTAGCTACACTTAAGAGAGTTTTAGCAGAAGAGGGAAAAGTGCCCACATATTTTCTGATAACGCTACTAATTTTATTGGCAGTAACTACGAGTTAAAGAAATTGAGTAAATTAGTTGGCAGTCCAGATGAAAACTTGAGTAATTATTTGTCCAAAGAAAAGGTTGAGTGGACTTTCATTCTCCTTAGATCCCCGAATCACGGTGCACTTTGGGAGGCAGGTGTCAAATTCGCGAAATGCCATCTTAAACGTGTAGTAGACAATTTAAAACTAACCTTTGAGGAATTTTTAACTGTAATTCATCAGATTGAGGCAATTTTTTATTCTCGCCCATTGCATCCCCTATCATTTGACTTAAATGATTATGATGTCTTGATCAAGATCTTGATCACCTGGACATTTTTTGATAGGCAGACCTATCACAGCAATTGCAGAACCCAACATCCTAAATTTACATGGCAATAAATTAAAACAATGGCAAAAATTAACTAAGAGAGTGCAGATATTTTGGAAGCATTGGTGTAACAATTATTTAAGTGCAATACAAGAAAGACCAAAGTGGAGGTTCACCAAAGAGAATGTGAAAGTTGGCAATATGGTGATTTTAAAATTAGATAATGTACAGGTTTGTAACTGGCCATTGGGCAGAATAAAGGATAAAAAGGTGAGAGTAGTTTTAGTTAAAACGAAGAATGGAGTTTTTTTAAAACGAGCATTAATAAAATTTGCATTTTGCCATTGCCTAATTAAGGAGGGAGAACTCTATCAAATATATCTGTGTATCATTATCTATTTAGTGTAGTTTATTGTTAATAGTGTGTATCATTGTACTCATATATTATGCAGTGTGTTAATATTTTTCTTGAGATTTCAAATTGTTGAATGTACCATGTCAACGCCGGGCGGAATGTTGGCGCCTGCGAAAGCAGCGCCTCCCTTGAGTCGTCAAAAAGAAACCAGCAGTTGCGAAATGAGAATCGGCGAAATAAAGTGTGTGTTTTATACAATCCTTGAGTGAGTATTAATTGAGTTAAAAACTGAGCTATTTTACAACACATGTCATTCATATTATTCAACATAGTTATGGTTGTGTTTTTTAATACAACTTGCTGAAATATAACCATAATTATCTTGGATTATACTCTAAAAACTACTTAACCAAATGTCAGGAGTCTTGTAGCCAAAAAATAAAGTGCAGAGATCTCCATGTTTTATAAATATTATTTTCCCCTTTATTAATTTACGGAAAAACAAATGAACCAGAATTACAACAAACATAAAATTATCTTGTTCTTAATTAAGTTCGACTTTTAAACATTAAAATTTAAAATAATTTGAATATAATATATTTTGTTCCATTAAAAAATTATATATACTTGTGGGAAAATGGGAGAAGTTGAGAAAAAATACGGTGTCGACCTTTTAAAGAACCCCCTTTCTTTCTATGCTCTAACGTAAGGGAAAACGAGAAATTTTCTTTCCTTTCTGTGTTCTAACATACGGGTAGCGCAGAAGTTGAATTTGACCCCACAGCTCTTTTGCATCAAATATCTGATATCCATGTGACTTATTAGTCTATTATTCCCGCAGTGTCTGGGATACCCGCACGAATAGCTTCGTTGTTCAAGAATGAATCAAGTTCTCAGGCGTTATATAAAAAGGAAATCAAACAAAAAATTTTAAAAAAAATCATATAATAAATAAATTACGGAAAAGAAAATTGTTAATTAAAACGAAGGTTTGCAAAAAAGTGATTAAATTGTACCAAATTTAGGCTAGGGGTTGAACAAAATAATGAGGCATTTCTGAAGAGATTTCTTTATTAATTGCTCATTTGAGACATTTTTCTTTTGCAGGAATAATTGCTTGTATCTGATGTGAAATTATCAAAACAAGTCGCGTAAAGCATTCAGAAGAGCAGATTCCCAATTAAATTATGAAAAGTCACTAATTCAGAAAGTGTAATTGGAGGATGAAACTGATTGCACAGCTTATTGTTTTCCAGAATAACATACTGAGGTAAAATTATATTGAAATCAAGGTATTAAGGATGCCACTGGAGGCACTCTACTTCATCGTCATGTTCATAAAAGCAGTCTTAGGCTATTCCACAGGTGTAAATGAAGGCATTATTATCTTAGAAGTCTGGTTGTTTATCAGGAAAAAAGTGCACACCTTTGAAAGAAATTGATAAAATCCAATTCTGACATAATTCTTTTCTGTATTCAGAATAACAAATAGGCCAAAACAGCACTTGATCATCATTGAACCACTACCATACCACTTAATCAAAGTTTGAAGACAATCAACTAGATATAATAGTGGCGGCATTTTGTAAACGTAAATTCATCAATTTATTTGGAATAATATGAACAATGATTTGTTATACCATTACATTCTCTCACTATAATGGTAAGACAAATCATTATTCACATTATGTGCAGTTTTTATACTCACTACATCATATTCCTCCGATAGCCACAGTACAAAGAATTCTTAGACATTTACAATTCATGCTAGATTGTTTTCGATGTGAAACTGCTTCTTTTAGAGAAGTACTCATATCAGATGTTATCTGGAAGCTGTTTTCTTGCTTTTTCCCCCATTACAATTTGCTTCAAAACTCTGTAATCTTTGTCATGCAATTTCACCCTTCGATCACTGTTGTATTTTAAGATAAAGTTTTTCTTTGCTTAAAAATACTGATATTATAGTCGACACCATATATGTTGGTTTCGTTTCATGGCAACAACTTCGTTTATGAAATGCCAAAGTGTTTTAAGAAAGAGACCGTTGATCTAGAGTTTGATGGGTCTCTAGCCTTCCGGCCATTTACCCTCTATTCCTAAAGAAAATACTCATAACATGATGGGTAAATTATTAATTTACATAATGATTAAGTGATGAATAAGTATTTTATGAACATAAAGGAAATGCTCCCAAAATGGCAGTACTTTGCATGGCTAGTAAGTATGGGGGAATTCTTAAGTAAAAGCTTAGGTTAATTTAATTATCAAATCAAAATGTGATGAAACAGGAATAAAATACAAAAATATGGAAAAAATAGAAGCATAACAATAGAAAAAGGATTCTTGAGTAATACAAAAAAAAGGCACAATAAAAATAAGAGCAGAATATTCTAGAATAAAATAAAGTTTTATTTATTTATTTTTTTAATTATTTTTCATTATATATAAAAGAAAATGAACAAAATTTAGGATTGCAAAATCAATAGGATACACAGTAGGTTAAAAAAAAATTACAAACAGGAAAGTTTATTTACAAAAATGAGAGTATTTGTAGGTGGTTGGTCCTGTCAACATGGGGGTCTTCTTTTTGTTTTGCGTCGTGGATGGAAGGTAGGGTTGTTTGTGAGTGGTTTGATCCGTAGACCTTGGTCTGTGAAAATTTTGAATCTCGTATGGGGAGTAATTTTCAATTTTGTTAATTTCTGTACTGTCAGTTTTATAGAGGCTATCATAAAACCGAAAGGCGAGATATTTGATTTATCTCTCAAGCGATAATATACCCAGTGAGTAAGCCGTTGCTTTTGAAGTGATTTGTGGCATTTATGGAAACGAACGTTTTTATCAAATAAAGTAAAAAAAAAAAAAAAAAAAATTGAAAGAAGTAAACGAAAAAATATTAATTAAAATTAATTGCTAAAAAATATGGAATTCCAAAGAACAGCCTCTTAACAATTTTAAAAATTAAAAAAAAACCCTTTAGAAAGTAAACAGTACCAGCATAAATGTCCCTTTTAACAGGAAGATATTATTAGAGAGAGGTAAAATGTCTGAAACTGGAAAAAACTTTGTTTGCTTAGTTAATATAAATGAGAGGAAAGAACATTTATGCTTATGGTAATGTCATTAAAAAGAAATCCAACTGCTTTGCGGTGTGAATTTGAACACAAAAGATATCAATACATCAGATAGCTCTAAACATTTTCACCTTGCTTCAGACGCATTAAAAAATGTAAGTTAGCGTAAGCAAAACAAACAGGGAAAACAAAAACTAAAACGCCATTAAGTTAAACTTATTATTCATGGTTTACTTTTTCCAAGACAATGTTAGGTAAGAGTTAGTTATATAATCGAGTTTTGAATAATATTTAATGATTTAATATTAAATCATTAAAATTATAATCAGTCGATGAAACATTTTGAATTGACGCAAAGAATGTTTTATTCTAAATTTAAAATTTAACAGATATAAAAATTAAGCAAAATTTTCCTTATTTGAAGAAACTGTTAACTTGCTATTAAAATTTAATTAACACTGATTTTGCTAGAGTTTTCATATTTTATTTAAAATCGGAATCTACTATCGTGTATTTAAACAGTTTTCATGTTATTCTTCTCCTACAGGAATTCATTGTTAGATAAGATTATGATAAGAAATCAAAAACATTCAAGCTTATTTTAATTTTATTTCTTCTACGAGTTGTTTCAGCTGTTTCGCAAAAAATACTTTGAAAATGGCTTAAATATTAGTTTTAATTAAATTATTATATATTAATAATCATTATACTTTTTATGATTTTTTTATTATTTTTTTTTAATAAACGACTCTTATAGTTGACAAAATAAAGAATATATCAATTTAGAATTATGACTTAAATTTGATATTGTAAATCAAGTTGTCTGAACTTGTTATATAGTTTTTTCTTACCTTGTAATAGATCAACACTTTATGGTTTAGTAAACATAAAATATTTTAATTGTTATAAATATGGCTGGTTATAAGGAGACAATTGTATTTGATTGCTTATAATTTTAATAATGTAAAGAAATACAAATTTTTTTTTTGATATCTCAACATTTATCTAAAAATCAGTTTTTAATCATTTGAACTGAAATTCTTATGTAAAACACTTACATTTTGATTGATATTTTAATATTAAGATATTTTATCAATGAGATGTAGTTTTGGATTATGTATCATGATTTAATTAATTGAAATTTATTTATCTTACTTAAATTTGTTAAACAAATGATGAATATTTGATGATTATGAATAAAATTTACATTGATTTTAGAAATTATATTAAATATTGTTTTATAGTATGTGCTTTATAATAAACACTATATCATTAAATACCACATTTATATTAAACATCTAGTCATCCTTTATTCATAGTCTTGCATTAAAAATGGTATCATGAATTATATAAAATAAGGAATTTTCTTAATGATTGGAATTTCAGCAAATTGACTCTTAAAATATTTGAAATCAGTTACCTATTTCATATAATTTTATATGATTTTCTTAAATTTTTCATATTTGTCTAAAAAGGCAATAATCCACCTAATCATGCCAAGTCAATAACAGATCATGGTAAAATCGTAGTTTCAAAATCCTTATTGTACTCATCTTCAACTTTGAGAACTGCAATCTTGCTCTCTTTTCAATTTTAAATATTATTTTATTACTAAAGAACTACGAAACTAAAGGTTACAAACTTAATTACACATTTTAGAAAATTTACATATTACTAAAAACAAATGTAAACCTCTGAAAGTCAATAATCATAATCAGACAATAAAATATTATCACAATAAAAATTTTAATTTTCTTTTAATTAAACAAAGGAATAAAACATATTAAAAATACACTGTATATATACACTTCTGGACAATTGCTAAGGACGGATAACACTATCATCCATAGCAACCACAAAATGAAAGTAAGCAAAATGTGGAAAATTAGAATAATTGCGGGATATAGTAAGAAGAAGTATGCATATGCAAATTTTTTTTCCACGTCTGTTCATCACATGATAGTGTTAATAAAAGCTTTAAAGGTTTTAATGTGTGTGGATAGTTGTTGTTTCAAGTCAAAGTTTTACAGGAAAGATTTAATAGACAAACTTTAAATTTTTGGCATGTTTTCCCAACATCACTTAGATGATTTTATATGTGGCCAAATTATTGGAAAGATCAAAGAAAGGCTAAAAATAACAGATGTTGTCAGGGAGTTTGACATTGTTCACAGCATTGTTTCACGGCTGTGGAAGACAGATATATCATCTTATCAGCAAAAAGGAACAGGCGCACCACAGCTCAGCAGGTGGTAAATCAGTTTCTTGCTGCCTCAGGAGAACAGATCTCCCAAAAAACTGTTGCCAGACCTTTGAGGGGAGGAGGGCTATATGCCTGCAGACCTGTTGTGTGTATCCCATTGACTAGATAGCATTATAATGCCCGTTTGCAATGGTGTCGTAATCATTGCAATTGGAACAGGACTGGGCATGTGTACTATTCTCAGATGAGAGTAGGTTCAGTCTGTCATCGGATTGTAGACGCCAACTTATCTGGCTCGAGAGTGGTACTGCTTATTGTCCAAAAAATATCCAGGAAAAGGACCGATATCTGACATGCAGTGTCATGTTGTGGGCCGGCATCATGATCGATGGCCGCACGCCCCTACATGTGGTTGCGAATGGGACTATGACGGGCCAACTATACATTAATGAAGTTCTATTTTCTCATGTTCGTCTTTTCCGGGGTGCTGTCAGTGATAAATTTGTTTTTATGGACAACACCGCAACATGTCATCGAACACTCGCTGTTCAGGATTGTCTAGACAGTGAGGGTATTCAACCCCTCTTTTGGCCATCATGCTCTCCATATCTAAACCCCATTGAAAATGTGTAGGATGCTTTGGGGAGGCAAGTTGCTGGTGGAAACTATCCTCCGACAAACAAGAACACCCTCATCCGGCACTCACAGAGGAATGGGATAAATTGCCTCAACAGCTGCTTGATAATGTTGTGCAAAGTATGATACAATATGTGGAATGTTGCATCACACTCCATGGTGGACATATCCCGTACTGATACCTTTGTTCAAGGTGCCTGCTGACTTTTAGATGCATTGTTCCATTTTTTTCGTATGCAGCATCAAATGAACATTTTTTTTTCTTTCAGCTGTTGCTTCACAGCTTTTGTACTTTCCAGAATAATAAATATTTTTACTTTAATGTCTGAACAGCGTGGCAACTATATTTTATCCTACTAGGCATCATGTCTTACTTAATGTTATGCTACATTGCAATTTGTGATCCGTCCTTAGCAATGGTCCAGCAGTGTAACAAAGCAGATATTAACAACTGCATCATAAATTAAAAATGTAAATAACATGCATTTTTATGAAAACTCTGGTTTCTAATTAACTGGGCACTGACATCTATCTTAAAATAACATGTTATTCCAGTTTTAATTTGTGAAGTAATACAATTCAACAAGAAACATCTCAAATATTTCTACACTATACTTAATAAATTATACATATTTTACTATGTAAAATTGCAAATTAAATAGAATAACACAAATAAAAAAATATTTACTTAATCAACATCTCTCGCACTTCAAATTAAAATAACTTTCAAAAATATAAATTAAATTTCATAACTAAAAATTACAAGTTAAGCATATTACAAAATTATAACATCTAATTAATTTTTAAATTATGTGAAAATAAAAAAAAAATTTGCTCACATAACTACTTATAATGAACTTAAGATAAAATAATTCTAATGTAATAATCTACAGATTTGGCATCCCAGCTGTCTTGTAGGGTGAGCCTGTATTGCAAACTTTATTGCTCTCAAAATTGTTGCCAACATTGCCAAATCCACCACATTACATAGGCTGCAATTTAGCAGCTAGTTGGTACAAAACATTGCTTGGTTAAAAAGAGAAATTATGGTCTGAAATGTGGAAAGCATAAATGGAAGAAACTGTTTAGTCGGTTTCTGAGTAAAATAGTCTTTTAATTGATTGATTTCTTTTGCAGCTTCATTTGCAGATGCAATCTGACCTTTAAGACAGCTTGATAAAAACTTGCTGACTGAGCGTGTTAAAAATAAAACCACAATTCGGATGTGTGATTTTAAAAAAAAATTGTCTAGTAACAAGCGACCTTAAAACCTTCTCCAAAGCAGGCGTAAGTAAGCCATCTGGTTTTGTTACATCCGAGCATTTGTTGATATTCCGTTTCAGTTTCGGCACAAAACACCTTTAGAGCTTCAACTCAAATCGTATAAATATAAAGAAATGAATATATCTTCACAATAATACTTTTGTAATCTATGGGTAGATTATCTGCAGCAGATTTTATTGCATTGTGAATTACATGGATTCTACATCCAATACCTATTAATTCTTTTTTCAGATATGATTGTAATTTCGTTAATACATTGTTAGCTCCTCGCGTAACTATACCTCCAAAATTGATGTTGGCCTTGTCCTCACAAAATGCTATGACTTTTCTGCCAAATTATTATGTGTCAACATTTGGTTTAAATAACTGACAATGATGTCATAAATTTCACGAGGATGGTCTGGGAAATATAAAATTTTTACTTGCACACCTATGAAAGGTTGAAAAAAGTGCACTACAATAGGTTACACTTATCAAGGTGGCTATCTTTTAATTCTTTTATTGCTGTAGGTGTAAAACATTTTCTACAATTGCTTTTGATTTCATACGCACACATGTAAATTTAGGATCAAAACATGAATGAATCAATTTCGATGCATAATTATTAGAATGAAAACTGTGGTTTTATTGTGTCGTGTGATAAGCCCAAACGACTTCTGCCCTGGCAATATCTAAGTCCTTTGAAGTTGGCGATTCCGATTTCTTTAAAAAGTTTGACAATGAAGAACTCGAAGCAGCTGCACGATCTGTATTTTTATGTTTGTCAAACTTTAAATGCTGTTCAATATCGCCACCACCACTGTGGGGAACACTAAATTCTGTATTACATTTTTCACATCTGAAGAAGTATTTATTTACTTGATAAATGCATATTTTTCTGGAGGCTAACATTAAACAAACACTTGTGTTTCAGCATTTTAACTTGTGATTCCATAGCAAAAGAAATTTTAATTATTTACTACTTCAAAAACAAATAGGGGGAAGTGGGCAAATGAAAAGTTTGTCGAACAATTGTCAATAAGTCAACAAAACACCAGCAATATGACATGTTGGCCACTCTCGGCTATTTTTGTGTAGATAACAGCATGGTCTTGCACACTGCTAGCTTGCATCGGGTTAGTGCGAGCTTTACATTGCGACAGCGCACAGATCGGTGGCCTGCCGCCTGCTACTCAAATTTTCACGATGTTTCTGAAAATGGAACAATTTTGCATCCCACAGTCCATTTCGGTGACACTGGGACTCCTATTTGTAAAAAGGAACAGTCCCGTTCAAAACAGGACGTTTGGTAATGTTAGACATACCCCATGCATAAGCCATCACAAAAATATTTTTGAAAAGAATACCTGAACCAGTTCTTATATAGCTGATGTAAAATCTGAAACTAATGTTTGCAAGTAAATTTGCATAAAGAATGTAACAAATAAAAAATAAGGGTACGAATAAATAGTCATATACAAAGTATAGTTATTTCATCAGCCTAAATTACATCACTTTCTGCATTATCCAGTTATCAAAAATCTTGATCACAGTCAAACTTAAAGTTTGAATATTTCAATCTCATGGTAATTTGAATTTCAAATATCAAAATTTCATTATAAATTTATGTTTAGATAAGTTATAAAACTAATAACTTTTAATTAACCGAGCAGTGGCACCCACCTTAAAAAGCATTAGTATAAATGCTAACATGAAAGACAACTAGGCTATAAAGCTAAATCAATAATGTAAATAACATATTTTTTTAATAAAAATACAAATTTCAATTAGCCAGGCATTGGCTCCCACTTTAAAAAGCATCTGTGTAAATGCAATTTACTCCAGAGACAACTGGACAATTAAGCTAAATCAATGACATAAATAAGATACATTTTTATTAAAACACAAGTTTCCTATTAAAAAGAATTACAATTCACAATAAACCTAAGTGTATGTATATATGTCAAATATTTCTTACTCATACATAATAAATTACATAATACAAAAAATAAATAGTTTTTGTCATCTACTATATTGATAAAAATAAATAGTTTTTGTCATCTATCCTGTCTTGATAATTTTACTTTATAATGCATATGTACAAAATTGTGGTGTGTAGTTTAACTGATATATATATATATATATATATAAACATTTATATATATATATATATATATATATATATATATATATATATATATATATATATATATATATATATATATATATATATATATATATATATATATATATATATATATATATATATATATAAATATTTTATATGCAAAATAGAGTAGGGGTTTGATTTTTGAAAAATAAATTTCACCAAATTTATTTTTAAATGCAAAGAAATATTTGGTTGTTTGTGTGCAAATTTGCTAATTATATTGTAATTTAAAAATAATTTATTTCAGTTCATTATAGTATAGATAATTTCTTGTGTTTTTACTTTAAGAACACCATTAAAAATCATTTCAAGAGTTGCTCTGGACATTGCACTTCATTTATTTTAACTATTAGAATTTTTAGAAACAATTTCTGTGAAAATGTAATGTTGCTAGATCTGAGTTCAGACTTTGAATTAGTGTTTATATGTTATGGAAGTTTGTTCTGGATAAAAATTTTTACTTAGTAAAAAAAAATTTAGTAGACAAGTTTTTTTTACATAAAACCAGCATTTATGAGAATTTGTTTTTATTTATAGGATGAGTTTAATTAAATTACCTGGGAATTAAAATAATTTGAGCAATTTCAAAATTTGATGTTTGGGGCATTTGGATGATGTTTGATCATGCTAAATTTTCATTTTTAAATTTGTCATAACAGAACTCATTTTTTATATTTTTAAACAAAACTAAAACCTATAACTAACCTTTAATCATTCAATAGAAATATATTTGAAATTCTGTTCAAATCAGCCAATTTGTGCTCTCACATATAAAGTGACTATTGAGTGGTAAACCAAAGCTAATCACTCCTTTAAATATTTCTTTTTGAATATTTATTTGATCATTATATTTTCTATAATGATAAGTTAACAAGTACTGTACTACACATTGAACATTTGAATAAGAAATAATATTAAAAATGTCAATCATTGTATAATCATTAAATAGAGAAGTTTCTCTATTTCCTTTCTATTCAGTATTTTGTCTACTTAAAAGAGAAACAGATGCAGATATAGCAATATTAATATTTTTTGCAAGTTTCATTCTTCAAATTGGGGAGTTTTTTTTTCATATATTAATTTTCTATCAACTTTTTTTGAAATTTCTATATTGATATTTCTGAAATGTTTTCATTGTCCTTCTGGCAATGTTTCAGTTTGCAGCATGGTTTTTAATTAATTATAATGGCATTATTATTCAGAGCACATTTTACTAACATCCAGACATGTCTTGATTCAATCATCTACTGTGTATTTACTTAATTGCTTATTTCTTTTTAACTATATCTCTATATTGAATACTATTAAAAATTCTAAAATATAATAAAACTCAGAAAATTTAAAATTTTTAGAAATTTGATTTTAATGTTTTGTTTTCAGATGGTTGCTTCAACCGAAAATAATTTCTTATTTTAATATTTTATACACACAGCTTGCCTTTTTTGGGAACTTGCACTAGAAAACCCAACCAACCATTAATATTCCATACATAATATTATTCAAAGATAATTTAGAACAGCAAAGCACAGTAGTTGTGAAATGGATTTAGCATTCTATCAGTAAGAAATAAAATTTGAAATGAATTCGTACCGTGTAATGTTACATGTTAATAAGCAATAAATTTTGAATGTTTAAATTAGTGACATTCCAATTATTTTATCATATTTCTTATATAATATAATTTATTAAATCACTTGAAAAAAATTCATGTTAATTAGTTATTTAGTTTTGTTTTTGATGCATTCTAATGTACAGTGTGTGTTTAATTTTACAAAATACAATGTTGACTATATGTTTGATTATAAATTTTATTTTTCTCTCCAGCTATAAGAAACTACTATCAATACACTTTTACCATAATTATCCCTTTGTGATCAATTTAATTCTCAAAAAATACTAAATTACAATTTTTTAATGTGTTTTGCTACAATATTTAAATAATTATATATGATTTTTGTTATTGCAGTAAAATGCGTGAAGTATTTTGCTCAGAAGCGCTTTTATTCAGTAAAGGCAATACCAAAGATTACTACTCATTATACTGTTGTCCCTCGAGAAACAGACCCAAGATGGAAAGGTGATTATTTATTGTTTGTATTTTACTTAAAAATGGTGTTTTAAATAATTTGAATATTTTTCATTGTAATAAATTATTTTTATATATTTTAAAATTATTTCTACGTTAATGTTCAAACCATTTTTTAAAAATTTGATTTTTCATTTAAGTTTGTAAAGTATTTTCTATATATCCATGATTTAGATAATAATTTAGAATAAAATGAAATAAAACTGAATTATTTGAATTTACATATATTTGTTTATTCAGTTTATGCTTAAAGGAGCTTATTCTTATATTTATTATTGTCGGAAGCAACAAGAGTAAAATGTGAAACCTGTGATCACAAGTAACCAACAGCTTAACAATCAAAAATTATAAGGCATTTGAACATCTACTGTACACAGCATTCTGGGAGAACTTTTAAAAAAATAGTGCCTACATTTGTGTATCACAAAGGAGAAAACCTGAAAGATTCCTAAATGATCACTTTGATAAATGAACATGCAAAAATATAAGGGTAACATCCATCACCTATTATTTAATAGTAGTAGGATTGAGTTTAGGACTTTCTACTCCAGTAAATGTTACTTAACTATTAATAATATACAAGAAGGTTATATAAGAATGTTACAGAATAAGTAAAATGAGCTGTAAAACTAGTTTATTGATTAAAATATTAAGTAGCACTATTTTTTATATTTCTGTTTATTAAAGATTACTTTTTCATGATGTTTTATAGATGCTTAGGTATATGTGTTGCATACATCTTTCTATTAAAATTTAAATTAGTATTTGCTTTAAGTTGTATCTCATTAATTAAAGTATATTAAGGAACTTGTTAATGCATGCAATTTTTTATAGTGATCAAATTCATTGAATATTAATAATTATGTCATTTTAATAAGGAAAATTTTTATGATAGGAGTGTGTTTTGATTTTATTAATTAAGGCTGGATGAAAAAATCTCTTTTTAACAATTTTATCTTTTAAATAAACTTTTAAAGCAATTTGATTAACAGTGTATATTTGAAAATATTTTTTTGCTGTTAATATTTCAGCATGAAAGTAAGTATTCTCTTTATTAAATTATTATGTTGAATTATATTTAGTTACTTTATTTTAGATCAATAAGTAAATTTCTTCTCTCATTCTTAGATATACCTATGGAAAGAGTAAGTGAAGAAACTGATGTTGTTATTGTTGGTGGAGGTCCAGCTGGATTAACTGCAGCCATTAAATTAAAACAATTAGCAGCTGAAAAAGGGAAAGACATTAGAGTATGTCTGCTAGAAAAGTCTTCAACAATTGGTGAATAATTTTTCTTCTGACATATTAAATTTATAGCATTGAACACTGGACTTAATTTCAATTTTATTTATATTTTTTATATAAATTATTAATTGCTGCTAATATTCTTTGAGAACAAATAGTTTTCTGTTATGCAATTCATATAATTCATTTATAACATTTTTTAAATAAATTTTAAATATATTTTTTCAAGAATATTGTTATTAAATGTTTACTTAGAAATGAATTCAGTTTGAATCTTTCACTGATGCTTTAAAATTGTTTTTAATTTAGGAGGTCATACATTATCAGGAGCTTGCATAGAAACAGAAGCATTAGATGAATTGCTGCCTGATTGGAAAGAAGATAAAAATGTAATTTGACAAATATTTTTATATATGATTATAGTAAATAAATATTATAATATTAAATATCTATTTAAATTAATTTGGGATCTCAAACAATTGTATACTTTCATCATTTTCTGTAAATTTTATGTAAATATTGTCAATTTATTGCTTGTTTCAAAAATTTGTAATATTTTAAAATATCTGATTTTCAATATTTATTTTATTTTGCCATACAATATTTTGATTACTTATTTTATGCATACCCACAATGATTCCGTTGATGTTAATAAATTTTGTTGTAAATACAAACTAATTAATATTGAAAGAATAAAATGTTTTACACTGTTATCAAGTGAAAAATAATTTATAAAAGAAATTATATTCATTAAATAAATAGTTAACAAAGAACCTCCAAATCATTAGACTTTCTGAATTGATCTCCATTAAGAATCTGGATTTATTTGTGAACTATACAGAAACCTGAAGTGGGCTGATACCATAAATGTGTTGTCTTACCAAACATTACTGATTTTTTTTTATAGAGTTTGTTATTAGTGGCAGTGGGACAAACAGCTAGTAATTTTTTATAATGATCAGCATTGTAATAGAATCTTAACACTGTAATAGCAAAAGATTCTTGTTCTTGATATAACAAAATAACCTGAGGTAAAGTAATACTTTTCTGCGACTAAAAGACTTAGAAAATATTCCTCCACAAGAATTGTAACTCATTGTACATTTAGAATATATCTTCTGTTCCGAGATTTTTTTTTTTTTTGGATTAAATTTGATCCCACAATTGTTGAATCACTTTGCGAAAATTTTAACTATATCAGTTTGTGACAAGCTCATTTCAATCCTTTTGATTACCACCTTTAATCTTATTGAATTGAATAAGCAACTCCTTTCAGATGCCTCGATTTTTATAACCAAACTTATTTAATTGAACTTCGATGATCATACACAATATTTATGTAAAATGCTTGATTTTTGTATAGTTTTTTCCGATTCCTATGCATCTACATTATCAATAATAGAAAATTTTGCTTTTATTTTTTCATGAATTTTCTTAAACCTTTAACTGTCTTGTTGTTTTGATGATTTGGGTACATAAATGCCACTAATGATTTGTAAACATAAACCTTTATCCTTTAAAACCTTCAGTAAAGTGCTGAAATCTATTGAATTACATTCAAATTGACTTTTCCTGTGATGGTTTCAGATTTGGCAAACTGTTGAAGTGGAAACGAATTTCTCCAAATGTATATTTAGGTATAACAATATACTGCACAAAAAAATTACTTTGAATATTACTTTGTCATGTGATTTTCAAATACTAATGCTGTGCCTGAGATTATCTCAGGCATGACAGTTAAAAGGTTAAAGTTTGATTTTTATTCATATAAACTATTGATTTTGAAACAATCGATCTCAAGTTCCTAATTCCCCCAGGTGTATTTTCTATATGTTGTGTTAACACACTCTTGTTGAATAACCGTGATACTTCAATGGAGCTTATGACAGTTGCTACTTATTCCTCCTATGCAATTGCCATTGTTTGCCTAATCTCATACTTAACTGATGTTCATGGGATGGAAGACTGAAGGGATTCATAACTTGTATCATATAAACAACAGCTTTCCAAATTATCTGTTTTACCATTATGTTACTGTTACCATCTGGAGGAATTGTATAAAATTTTTTTATGTATGTATAATGTAATGAAGACAGTCATAAAAATGGCAAATAAAATAAAAACTCATGCAAGTGAGTGAAGTTTATTCTGAGCTCTGATGAACTAGTTTCCTAATATGGTGATTTATTGGATCAAAGAAAGTTTTTTGGTTTAATAGAGGTAAAATTTTACATCGTTTCTAAGTTTATGCTTACTGAAGAAAATCTGAATTAAAATACACTTTAATGTAGTATTTTGCTTTTCTCTTGCAGACATCGTTGAAAAGTTAAAATATCTAACTTTCAGAGCTTAAGAGTAAAGATATTAACAGGAAAATGCAGAAGTTGCCTCGTTCTTGAAAAAGTTAGAACTGTGGAAAAATATCACCCAAGTTTGCTTGCTCCTTGCAATAGCAAATAACACATTCAATTATTTCAAGATCAAGAAGTGAATTCAACAAATGATGCAAGATTTCAAAACATTTTCAATTTCTGTGATGTTTGTCAAATTGCATTATGTACATATTGATACAAGTGCAAATTCTCCTTTCATATCATAGTTTTTTTTTTTTCCTTCTTCTAAGGAGACAGTTCTGATGTGGAGATGGATTGGTTAATTTTCTTAATTATTTGCTTGTAAAATCATCTTTTTTATACTAAAAATAGCGCCATCTTATTCCCAAAAAAAATTATTCAATTTTGGCTCAGACTTGTCTCAAAAGATTGTCAATTTTTAGCAGTATAATCTGAGATTCCTTTTTCCAGAATGAAATTTATTAAACATAAGTACAGGAATTATGATGACTACCCCTACCTATTCTACCAATTTTTTTCAAAATTGAACAACTAAAAGATCCATTCTTCTCATTAAAGTAAATAAATCTGATAAAAGTATTTTCCATGTATCATTAACTACTTTTCAATTTCTTTGTTAGGTGCAATTCATTTATATTTTTTTATTATGTGTTGTTTATAATTGAAATTAATTTTATTTTTACTAGTTTTAAAGTTGTTGGTTCTCTTGGTTGTTAGTTTGTAGTAGTAGGATTTAAAAATGTACAGTAGCTCAGAAGTTTCATAAGTTTGGTGATCATTCATATAAACTGTATATTTTATTGTTGCTATTTTTCAAATGACCCCAGGAAAATATTGTATTTTAAGTACTGGAGGCTGATGTTGTGTGTGTATCTAAATATAAATATATATTTGCACCCTGCTGGTCATCCAAAATGCAACATCTGATTGAAACATGTAAGTCATGTAATATTTACATCATATATTTGCGGTAATGTGATATGCAAAGCTTAAGCATTGCATCTCATTCTACACATTATGAGTGACTATACCACCTGCAAGCACTGCATAAAGGGGGAAGAAATTTCTGATTTGCAGTGCAACAATTATTTTTTCTTGCTTTTTGTTTCTGTTGTAGTTGAACTACATCTTGAAGGGACATAGAGAATCTCTTGAGCAAGTTTGATTTAGATCAAGACTGATTTAGAATAATTGCCTATAGGAATTGCAGATTATCTTTTAGAGAAATTAATGATTTTGTTGTTGGAGACCAAGCAACTGTGTTATTCATCTGTAATCACTGTGTTATGCAAAAGGGAACAGAGAATTGGAGGATTCCACTTCTTGTTGAACCACTGTATATGATGACATGCATATTTTGTACATTGCAGTGATGAAAATGGTACAGTAGTTTATACAACTGACTGAATCTGCTGTGATATGGTTCGTGATACATATACATATCATGGACTATATCACAGCCAATTCACTCTGATAGGCATCATTCAATGTCTGCTAATACCATTCAATGTTGTGTGCTGCTTTGTGAAATGTCTATTATGTATCCTTTGTTTTATTCACCCATGACTATAGACTTTTGAACTACAAATGATATGAATACTGATGGACATGAACCAAAGAAAGGAATGACATTGTTTTATTAATGAATCCCAGTTCCACCTGCAGCATCATGGTAGTTAAATTTGAGTCTGGAAATATTGTAGTGAGAGATTTTTGAAATAATGTGTTATGTACTACATATTAGTCCTGCTCACATAATCATAATTTGGAATAGTATGGATTTAATTCCTGAATCCTACTAGTATGTATTACGATTACACTGAGAATCTCATACTTTGTCTTTAAAGGCTGGAAGTCTGTGGTTCTTCTTTATCTTCAGTATTAGCCATCAACCATATTCCAATAGGATAATGCATGACCTTGCATGACACATAATATTCAAGAGTTCTTATCTAATCCAATAGAATTGCTTCCTTGGTCTGCTTGCTCTTATTGATCTCCAATCAAAAATATGTATTTCTTGCTGTAAAACTGGTCCTAGATACACCATCCAGTGCTACACCTATTAACTTTAGCAATTCATGCAGCAGTGGTTATAGCCAATAGTAACAGCTTCACTAACTACTGATTTTACCATCATCCCTTTTTCACAAGAGGCTATAAATTCTATAATTTGACTTCTGCATAACATGTGATGATCTGCTATGATATCTGTTTTTTCTTTGTATTGCATTTTGGGTGGTCATCAGTTATATATATATATATATATATATATATATATATATATATATATATATATATATATATATATATATATATATATATATATCTTAGTCTTTATAAAATCTATTTTTAAAAGTTAATCGTTATTTTTAAAAATATTTCTATTAGATTTTATTTTTTGTGTAAAATTTATATATTCTTACAGGCTTTCAAGAGGACACCAGTCACGGTTGATAAATTTTCCTTCCTCACACAGAAAAAAAGTATTCCAATACCAATATTCAAAGGTAAGTGTTTTCTTTTTTGTATATTTATTTCTCTATTAAATGTATAAGGGCTTTAAAATATTACATTATTAAATATCCCTTGAAGAGAATTTATAGTTATTATTTGAATTTAGCAAATAGTTAAAGTTAATGTTGACTTACAAACTGTTTTCTATAAAATTTCTTTGGAAAAAAATTGGCTTGCTATAAGCTATTTTCTTTTAAAAAAACTACTGAATTGATTGTGATATTTTTTAAAACAGTAAAAATACTTTAATATAAAAATGTGTAGAACAGTAAAAACTTACACTACTTTTAAACTGCAAAGAAAAATGTTAAAGTACAGCAACTTTTAACAACTTGACTTTGCTAACCATTATTTTCTGATTCCTTTAATAATTTGTGCGATAAGAACTTCATAAGTTATAATTTATGAAGAAAAACATGAACTATGGATTCTTTAGTTAATCCATATCTCATGTTTTTTGTATTATTTTTAAACAATTTTTAGAAAATAATGAGCTGATACGCAAAAGTTTTCAATTTTAAATTTGGTTCAATAAATTGTAAATTTCATTTCAATTTTGGGCTTGGATGTTAAATATAATTCAGAATACACTTTTAACCTGAGATCTCTCTGTAACTAGTAGTTGTAGGGGGAAAGAAGCTTTGTGTAACAAACCAGTCTTTTTGACAAATAACAGTATTAAGATCTCTTGAATCAAGCAATATTATGTCTCATATATTCATATGCTAATGCAACAATTAAGAAGTGGTTTGTATGAAAATTCTTTAGCAAGAAAGAAGCAGTTTTATAATACATTATAGACCTATATAGAAGGTCTGCATACATATTCCAAAAAGTTTTTAAATCTCTGTGAAGGATATTTTTAAAATAGTTGAAAGACTGACGAATATATAATATTACAGCATAAAGGAAGGAAATTAGAAAGAAAACATAATAATAGTTAAAATTTAAAAGAAGTGACAAGAGGCTATTGATACTTATATAAGTTTTATAAAATCAGGTTTCAGATTAAATTAATCTATTTTTGTAAATAAAAGATATATTTATAAATTTGAGAAATTTATTTTTAAATTTATTGGATATATTTAAGGCTAATATTTGTATTAATATTTATGTATTTGTTTCCTTTATTTATTTATTTATTTTCTTCTATTTCTGGCTATTATTCATTATTCCAAAGAGCAATTATTATTGTTAATCATTTCAGTCTGACTCCTTTAGAATTATTATCCTATTTTTATAAAGTATCAAAAAAAAAAAAGATTTATTTGTGAGATATATATATAATATATATATATATATATATATATATATATATATATATATATATATATATATATATATATATATATATATATATATATATATATATATATATATATATATATATATATATATATATATATATATATATATATATATATATATATATATATATATATATATATATATATATATATATATATATATATATATATATATATAATCTTTTGTATAATGATGACTTTTCTGTGTAATCACATATAACATTTCTCTCTAGTAATCAGAATAATTTTGCATTATTGGTTACGGAAAGTCATTGAAATCTAAGGAAAATTAGTTTCATATTTCTGTGGACATTCTCGCATTCTCTATAAAAACTTTAATTAGCGTATTTAGATTTTGAGATTTCTTTTTATTAAAAATTTAAAACAGTTAATTGTTTTTGTTCAAATTAGAATTTTTTGTCTTTTAAATACATACAGAGTTATTGGAAATAATTCATATAATGATTACTTTCCAAGCATAATATTAATTGTTTAAATTAATTAAATCAAATATCTAGTCTGTAATAAAAATCAGGAATTCTACAAATAAATTTATCGATTTTTAAATATACATTTGTTTTTTTTACTTTTTTTTCTGTTTTGGTAAAGAAATAATAAGAGTAGCTTTTCTTAGATATTATGGATCATAATTAAAAATTATTTACATGTCATTATTTTGTTTATAATTCTTAGGATATTAATATATTTGTTAAAAAATTAAATGAATGTAACCAAATTATTTTTATATACAGCATTTGTTAATAATAATTTGTAATGTGGATTTTAAGGTTTACCTATGTATAACCATGGAAATTACATTGTAAGATTAGGGAATGTAGTTCGATGGCTTGGCGAAAAAGCTGAAGAGAAAGAAGTAGAAATTTATCCTGGGTTTGCTGCATCTGAAGTAAGTTTTCATGCTATAGAGACAATAATTATATTTCTGTAAATTGCTTTGTATATCATTTTATTTACTATGTAAATTTGACTAAGTTGATAAGAAAAATATTAGTAAATAATGAAACATTCTAGATTTTTGGATATTAAATATTTATCTAGCATTTTACTCTGTAACATTTTACAAATGAACTTTTTTCCTCTTATATTAATGGAGGTGAAATATGTATTTAAAATCATATTCATTTAAAAAAATATTTTATATAAAATAATTTAACTAATAATGCTTTTCAAATTTACTATTATGTTTATATTTTTATATTATTGATGCTATGTGTGTATTTTTTTTCATCTTTTGCATTCTTTATTTTTAATATCTAAGCCCATTAAAGGTAAACGGTAAATATGCAGCAAAATATTCAATTCATATATATATATATATATATGTGTGTGTGTGTGTGTGTGTGTGTGTTCGTGCGTGTGTGTAATATTTGCTTTTTTTTAATATAATGTCTATATAATACATTTTATTATGCTCCATTAAAAAAAAAAAAAAAAAAAAAAAAAAAAGATATCCAATTCTTTTTTCTCAGTTTAGTTAAACCAAAATTAATACAAAAGAGAAAATTTTGTTTCAGTATTTTATATTTTTTCATTATGTAATTCCTTAGTAATAACTAATTTGTGATTCCTTAGTAATAACTAATTTCCTCATAGTTAAGTCATTGTAAAGAATCTTCTCTGTTGATTATAATTAATTTTGTAATTTAAAACAGAAGACAAGACAAATTTTAATCATGCATCGCGACCACTTTTCTTTAAATGATTAAATTACTTTAAAAAAATGCAGATTCATTTACATATCTTAGAAATGAATTAATTTAAGACATATGTATTTAAATATAACTTAATCCATAAATACTGTATTAGTGTGTCATAAAATTAAACTTAATACATTTTCTTCTTGACTAGTAAATGTGTAAAGATTGTGTTTTAGAGAATTACTGTCTATTGATTAGATTTATGGAAAAAATCATTGATTATTCTTAGGGAATAAAAAGGATAAGAAACTTGTCAAAATTTAGTGGGGAATCTTTTCTTTTCATAGTATTAGATTCTATCTCATTTCAGAAAATTATTGAGAGCTGTAAGTGATAGTTTCTTTATGCTCTATTTTTGTGGTAGATCCTAAGAGATTTTCTTAGAATCCTTCTGCACAACATGTAAAAATAAATCTACTACCTTAAAATTTCTTCTGGAAAGCAAGTATTGCGTAGTTATTCAAAATTATTTTACATCTTTCAGTTGTTAAGCTGGGCACAAAACTGTGTCTAATTAATAAAAATATTTCCTATCTTTTAATATAGAATCTATGTGCTTAAGTGAGTTGTAAAATACTGATTCTGTAATGAATAACACCCTGAAGAAAGAATGCAAATCATGTGAAATCTGTATTATGTGTTTGCTGCGATAAGATTAGTTTTGTAACGTATTTACACATTACATGTATTACCACTTGGAAGCAATTGCTTATGAATGGTATTGCATGTGATGTGCTTAAATGGTTGTAAAACACGTGCAAATTCTGCTTTTGCATGCACACCATATAGGTCAGATACAATTCTGTAGACACTAGTGAGAGACAGTGGATGTTGCATTATACATCATCACACAGATCATGTACCCTGTATCCAGATTTAGGATTCCAATACCAAGAATAGGTATTAGATTTTATTTTCACATCCCTCTCTTGTATACATTAATAGTACATAGATTAACTAGTGCTATATCTCTAAGGTCCTAAGCTTTTGATATTACTTAGCACTTGCCATTCGACATATTTCAACATATTAATTTATGGCCATAAGTTATCATCCAATATTCAAGAGTTCTTGTCCTATTAGACAAAAATATAAAAATATTAAAATTCTGGAAATCATCTGTGTAATAATTAACCATAAAATATAAATATTTCAGTTTAGGTATTTGCTTGAGATTAATTTGGCTATTTTATTTATTTTATATTCTTCAATATTCCATGCTGAATGAATGTTTACCTCTGTGGCCTACAATTCAATAATTCTTAAGTGTAATATATATATATATATATATATTATCTGAATTATTTTATTGTTAAATAATAGCAAATATTGTTTTGAAAAACAAAAATAAAAATTATTATTTGGATTGTTGTGGCATTTTGATTTTAAAAACAATGGACATCTTAATACATCAAAAAATTATTAAATTAAAATAGTTGTAGCTTTGAATTTTTTTTTCAGGAAAGTTTAAGTACATGAAAGTAAATATTTTTGTGAGTTAATTATTGATTGCTTTGGAAACTTTTCCAACTTAAAATAATTGAGCTGAAATGACTTATGTAGTAAAAAATTTTTTTTTTCTCAAAAACACTTTTTTAAATTCCTGTTTTGGCAGTTAAGGTAAAGAAAAATAAAATACAAATATATTTATAAATTATGAAATTATAAATATATTTATAAAATATAATATAAAAAATAGTAAATACACTTATATTTGCATTTTAGGTATTATTTCATGAAGATGGAAGCGTTAAAGGTATTGCAACAAATGATGTTGGTATTGCTAAAGATGGTTCTCCAAAGGTAATAATACATGAATTAATTTATTATGTTTTACTTTTAATAAAATAGTATTGAAGGAGATCTATTCAATTTGACCAATGAGTATATATATAAGTCAAGATTATAAAATATATATTTTTTTTCAAGTGAAATCAAAATTCAAATGTTGTATCAATATGATTTTAGATTTTCATGTATAATATTCCTTTGCCATTGCAAAATAATCATTGCTTTAGATAAAGAAATTAAAATTTTTATCTAAAATTTTTTATTCACATTTATATGTATACACTTTATATATATATATATATATATATATATATATATATATATATATATATATATATATGTTATTGTAGTAAACTATGTTGAAATAATATGCTTTATATTTTTTTCAAAAGTTATTTAATTAATTAATTCACTAATGTAGAATTAGTTGAAATATTTAACTTGAGTGTATATGTGCATTCTTATGACTGATTGGAATAATCAGTGGATGTTATAGTTGAGAATATTTAGTTTCATTAGAATTTCTTGTGTGTTATTTAATTTTTAATTGCTATTTAAATAATTAATATAATTTAATATAATTAATATAATTTAAATAATTACTATAATTGACTCATAATTAATTATACTTTTAAAACAATATGCACTAATTTTTTTTCCTAATACCCATTTTAATGAAAGTAAAATTTTTAATAACTCACAATAATTTGTTTCTAAAAACCATCCTAGTTATTAAAATATAGAATAAATATCAAATAAGTTTAATTTTTCATATTAGATTCAGATCATATTAGAAAGAATTAAATTATTTTACCTAATTAAATGTGCATTGTAAGTGTTAATTACCATGTAAAAATTAAATGAGAATATAAATGTCATTGTAATAATGTGTTATTATATTCAAAAAGCTATTTCTAAAATATTTGTATATTGAAATTTTCTGGCTTTAAACAAAAAATCTGAAAAATTAATATATAAAGGAAATTAAAAAAATTTATATTATAAATTTTATGATGATTACATGATTATTTTATTTCAAACTAATGAAAAAATGTATTCATTTTTGTTTCTAAATAATTTTGGCTGTTCATATTTCTTTCATTAGGATATATGATTTGATCCTGTAAAATGAAAAATTACTGCATTAATTAAACATTTGTCTTTTTTATTTTATATATAAATTATAGATAATTTGCATTATGATTCAGCTGCTAAAAATATAATTCTCTTGGAAAATAAATATATAATTATAATTTTTTGTTGAAAAGAAATTTTACTTTTTATTTTCTTTCTAAAAATATTAGATGTGAAATTTTAATATGTTCTTATCATGCATTGAATAGGAATCTTTTGAGCGAGGGGTCGAGTTTCATTCTAAGTGTACTATATTTGCTGAAGGTTGTCATGGCCATTTAGCTAAGCAACTTTATGAAAAATTTAATTTAAGAGCAAACTGTGAGCCTCAAACTTATGGTATTGGCTTGAAGGAGATGTGGGAAATAGAACCGTCAAAGCATAAACCTGGCACTGTTGAGCATACTGTTGGATGGCCTCTTGTAAGTACTATTATAAATACTAATGAAAGAAATTTTTATTATACTTATTTATTAATTAAACAATATAAATGAATTTTTTGTATTATATAATCTTTTTTTAATAATATATTGCTTCAAGTTTTAGATTAATTCTCTGTTGCAATATCTTTCTGTGTTATTGTTCTATCCTTTTTATTTTATTATTATTATTATTTTGCTGTAACTGTCTATAATCTGCCATTAGAAATAAAAAAAAATTTTTCAAATTTAAAAAATATCAAAATTGTTTTTTTTTTTTTTTCTCAATATAACTTTAATTCTGTTAAAAAAAAAAAAATCTGCAATTTTTAATTAATTGAGAACTGAATAAAGTATTTTCTTTATGCAGATTATCCTTATTTGCATGTTGAGTGGATAGCCTAATAGTTGCACTCTGGCCTTTGGTTTAACAGTTTGTAGGTTCAGTTCCCACTTCACCTGTTTTTTTTTATCCTATTTGGTTAGTTATTAAACTATATCAAATTTATGAAACCCTGAAGTGTTAAAAGTCCAAAACAAGAAGAGGACTTTGAAACAAGTCCTCTTTTTTTTTTTAAATCCTAAGCAGGAAAGGAGATGATCAGGAGTAAAATGTGTAATATTACATTTACTACACATAAAGGAAATCGTTTTTTCTTGGTCAGTCCTAAGGTATTTCAGGTGTCCACTTATGAGTCTTGATAAAACTATCTCCTGCACATGACTACCCTTAAAGTAACAACACATCTTAGATGCTTGCCACCATACCACTTATGAGTTGGGTAAGAGCATCAAGATTAAGTAATGGTTGATTTGACTTTTGAGCAGATCTCCAAAAACGTTAGGGTACTATATGTTAAGGCCTTCGAAGTTCTGTATTTTGTTAAGTTATCATTTACTTCATTTCCACAATGGTCAATATGTGAATTGATTTTTGTGGAAATTGACCAATGTAGATATATGTTAAGGCAAGAGAGTTGGAACAGAGCTCTGTTTCCAATACAAGACTAGTCTTGGAGGTGTTGGATAGAAATGGGACTGTTGGTCATAATCCAGATATCTTTATAGTCTTTAGAAATCAGCAGCCCTTAGACCCTCTTCAATGCTATTAGTTTCAAATGGAAAATGAATCACTGGTCTAGATTCCAAATCACTATAGTCAACCACTTCAGATACAGTCATTATAGTGATTTAAAATAAACTTGAAAATTTAGATTCTGGTAAATAATGATCATTTTGTATGCAAAAAAATTACCATTATCAAGAAGATACAATCACTATATGTTAACAATTTTGATATCATAAAAGAAAAAGCTAATTTCTCATTTCCTCCTAATTTCCATTGAATCAAACAAAATGTACCTTGTAAATCCATTTTTGTCTTTTTGACATTTTGATGCTTTCTCTCAGTATCTTCATTGATTGTTGTATTATTTTTTCAAAACAAACATTCAAATTTGTTTTATTTTCTTACCTCCTTCTTATGATTTTAAAACTATTCTGTAAATATGTTAAGAATAATTCCAATTTTTTTAGTATTAAATATTTTTATGTTACTTGTAATACAAATTCGTGGACTGGAAATTCTTGAAATAAAATTATCATTTGATAAAGTTTATTTATACCAATTGTATATTTTCAAATCAGTGCAATGTGACCATCTTAAATTTACAATCTTAGATAAAAAAATAAATAAAAATAAAAATAAAAAATCCTTCATAACACCCATGATGTGAATAAATAAATAATATATTTCCAATCGACTTAAGTCATTTTGAAAATTCAAATGAAGAAAATGATGTCTATTATCATTTTAAACAGTGATTATTGTTAATAAACTTTATATAATTTGTTAAATGTTTTATAAAATGCACAGTGTAACAACTATTTTGATTCTTCTCTTTTTTCAGAAGATGCATTTACCTTAAATGCAATAAATTTGTATTTAAAAAATTAAAGCTGAAATTGAAAGAAAATTTAACTTTATTTAATTACATTAAAAGGAAGTATGTTACTCATTTTACAATATTAAACTAGATAGATGTACCATAATATAAAAATATTACATATTAAAAAGTATCTTCTGTAAATTGGATTCTCTTCTGAATTTAAAACATCTATGACAGAAAGCAATAGTATTAGCATTCCATAATCAAATCTGTAATTTAAACACATTTCTTAAAAAAAAAAAATTAGAGTCATGAAGAATATCTAAATTGAGGATTATGGATATGAATTCAAATATGAATATATTAAGAAATACATTTTTGAAGCTTTAAACAAATATTTAAAAAAAAATTAAAATAATGTAGTTAGTATATTCCTGCTTTACTTGGCAAGGCATATATATATATACATATACTCACATATGTATTTACTTTTTTTTTTTTTTTTACTGTTTTGTGAATATTATAATAATTTAAAATAATTATTAGGATCAGTGTTTATTTTCCATAAGATGAACAAATTAAAGATTATCAAAACTATTTGTATATAAAATAATAAAGTTTGATGTTATTATATATTTTAAGATATTTTTCCTATTTATGTGTGTGGTATATGTAGTTAATATGTAAGTTTAAAATATTCAGATGAATAACAAAATAATAAAGTTTGCTAAAAATAATGTCAATTCATTAAATAGTAATTGTTATATAGTAAATAAAGTAATAAATCTGCCAGTTAATTTATAAAATCCACAACTTTTAATAAGGAATGTAATAAATTTAGATTATGTAGATTAAAGATATTTTTATTCAAAATAATAAATATTTTCAACTAAGATTAAAATTTTCATGCATAAGAATTTAAAGTACACTATGATGACTTAAAATTTTAGTATATATATATATATATATATATATATATATATATATATATACATTAAAATTTAATATTTTTTTTTTTTTTTGCATTTTATTCTCAGTAGATGTCTTAAAATGTATTATATAATTGCATAAGTTATCTATGACGTTTAAGGGTATTGAAAAATATAAAATGATCAAAATTTCTGAAAATAGAGTAGTATTGCTTGTTATTTCAGTAAATATTTTATTTTTGTTTAAAGAAAACAGAATTTTGAAATAAATAAGTAGTATTTCTAGATATTTTTATGTCTTGTGAAATATAAAATGTGAATGGAAAAAACAGATTATTAGAACTTACACAAAGCAGTTACATGTCAAAAATCAACTAAACCCTAGTTCTATAAAAAGTTACTTATTTAATGAATATGTTATTCTAAGTTTACTTATTTGTCTGCATTATACTATTATAACATTTAAAATTATGCACTTTTCCAGATTTTTTATTCTTGTAGATCAGATTTATACTCTCCCATACAAATATATGATATAATGATATCCCTGACTCCAGAAACAAATGATTTTCTAACACATTCTTGAAGTGTTATTACTTGATCTGGAATATTATTACACAAAATATATTTTTGTTCACAAATTGTAAACAGATTTGTTGCATAATTAATTGTGGTAATGTTATGTTAAAATATAACTTATGTTGAAATATATACTGTAAAACCTTTCCTTGTTTTGTTTCCAAAAGATAAAATTCCCAATTTTGAACTTCTAATATTACCACTAATAAATTTTTGAGATCACTTTTTGCTGTGTCTACCTCTGGTATTCATACTTTCACTGTTCACCAATTTTACCAGAAGAAAATTTAAGATTTGAAACTTTCAACATCTTTTTTTTCTGGTGACTCTAAACTTTTTTTTCTTTGGCATTTATTCTATGTTTTCTTACTTGCTCCTGTCCTGTTAAAATATCTGTCTGGTTAAAATGGATTGCTTCATATTTCTCCTTATAAATCACTTCAACTGCAGGTGGGCCATTGCTTAGCAATGGAATATTATTTTTCACTTTAGAATAATCTTTTGTTTCACTGTTAGTTTTATCAGAAGCATTATTAGAAGTTCTTTTAATAATTTGTTTCCACCACCATGGCTATTGAATAATGGGCTTCATGTATAATGGTAAAAAGTTCATCAAAATGCATATAAAAGCCTACATCTGTTTTTATTAACAGATTAAGGTCATATTTTCAATATTGGCTACCTTCATTATGTCGTATCTTTTTAATGTTTGCTTCTGGCTTTCTCTCACTAATTTTGTTGTACACATTTGTTCATTTTTATTAACAAGTTGTCATATATATCTTTCATCGGAAAATGACTATTTGCTTTAATAACTTCAAATTAAAACTCATGTGTAAATTATATAATAAATATTCAATATTTCATTTAAAAAGTATATAAAATGTCTATTAAACAGAACATAAGAAATACTACTGAAATCATTAATGCATTTGATATCAACAGAGACCCCCAAAAGCAGTCAAAACACCTGTGTTGCTTAGCAATGACAAAACAATGCAGCTAAGCAAACTTAATGAATTTTATTTCATTGCCCATTATAAGTTTGGGATTTTATAAGCTAGCCAGCACACAAATGGGATAAATATTCAATAATTTATTTCATTTACCAAGTTTACCAGTAATTATGAATAATGACTCACAATTATATATAATCACCAGTTTATTACATTTACTGCAGCATATATATTTTTGCCAATTCGAAGTTACATTTTTTATTTATACTTTCAAAATTGAAGTCTTCAAATTAAAATGATTATTAGAATCAATATCTGTTTTTGGCTCAAGCCTGCATTACTACATATAAATTATTTTTATTATGAAGAGAAATGAAAAATATTAATATTGCTTATTTCTGTATAAAATAATAAAATTGATTTTTTTATTTGGAAATCTGAAGAATTGATATAATTATGAGCCAAAAGAAAATTAAACATACATTCCTGTAAAATCCTTAACTTTGACATTTCTGAAACATTGCACTGAACTTGTTATATTGAAAATAGCAAATTTAATGAAGAATGTTCTATTTTTCTACAAAGAATACTATACTAGAAATTCTTGACAACTTATAAGATAACACAATACAATTCCTCTGTCATATTTTAACTAAAGTTTTTTTTTCAATGGCAGATTGTAGACAGTTACAACCGCAACAGAGTCTATTAATCTATTGTTCCCTAATACCCAAGGAACTGGCCAGAAACAGCGACCTCTTGCCGCTGAAGCGTTGCCCCAGGTGCACCACAGGGGGTGGGCCACCATCGCACCCTCAGACTTGCCATAGAAACCCGTTTGTAGGGTAGGCATCATTCATACTTCATTCACACACACAAGGTAAGGACAAAGACAGGATAGAGAGAGAGAAAGTACATTCATATCTGTAGTGGGATTCGAACCCAGAACCTTCTTATCCGTAGTCAGGCACGCTGACTATTAGACAAATTGGCTAGCTATTTTGCCTAAAGTAAGATTAATTATTCAAGTTGGGATATCAAGAAAAAATACTATTTGTTTCTTTGAAAGCTTCTTTTGTATTCATATAAAAAATTTTATTACTTATCTGGAATCAATTTATTGCATAATTCCTGAAAGTTTGACACAGCACACATATTAGCATAACATCAAAAGGGTTTTGAAAATTGGCTAGAATGGGAGTAAATCTGATAAACTTACCCATTTTATACAATTAAATATTGCTCATAAAAATTAATATATCTATCCATATCATACTTTAGAATTTCTTTTCAACCATTTTTATGAAAAGTTAAATTAAAGTTATAACATTTGAAAAATTTTGATTACATAAGCTACATGCACAGTTCTGATGAATAATTGATCCCAGTTGTTTGGTGATAAAATTCTGGTAAAATTTTATCTTATTTTAAAATTTAAACTATTATTAAAATTATTGTAAGATGTCAAAATATTAATGTATAAAAATTTAGATTAATTTAGAAATGTAGACTTTGATACATACATACAAACACAAATATATATATATATTTATATATATGTATAGTATATATATATATATATATATATATATATATATATATATTTATATATATTTATAGTATATATATATATATATATATATATATATATATATATATTTCTAGTGTCCTTTTTCTTTGACAAATTCTTATTTTGTTGTGAACATTATTATTATTTTTTTTAAATAAGTTTTTGATTCAAGGCTTATCACGAAACAACCCTTAATTGTAATATTTTGTAATATTTTTATTGAGAATGTGTTGTACTAATCAAACTTCAATTGTAATGTAATTTGCTTAATTATATGAATCACTCAGCTGTATAAATTCAAAAATCGGATTATTTTTTAAAGTGGTATTTTTATTAGGATCGAAAAACATATGGAGGATCATTTTTATATCATCTTGATGAAGGGCCATTAGTATCAGTTGGTTTTGTAATTGGCTTAGATTATGAAAATCCATATTTAAGTCCTTTTAAAGAATTCCAAAGGTTTAAACTACATCCTTCTGTTAGACCTGTATTTGAAGGTGGAAAACGAATAGCTTATGGTGCTCGAGCATTGAATGAAGGAGGCCTTCAGGTGAATAAAGCAATTTATTTTAATTTTCATTAAATTTTGATTAAGTATTTTAAAAATTTGTGAGTAGTAAGATGACTAAAGTAAACAATCCATTTTCACTATTTTATTAAATTATTATTACACATTATTAATAGGCTTTATTTCTTTTAAACTATATTCATCTGCTTAATCTTCATTTTAAGATGGAAAACATAGTTTTTGAATTATTGAATAAAGGAAGTTATTAAGTAAATATATCAACATATATGTACACATTATATATACACATATATAAATTTATGGAAAATTCAACTTTTGATTTTATGTTTTAAAATGGTATAGGAGTTAAACTATATGGATAAACAATCCATTTTTACCATTATATTTTAAAACACATTTCTTGTTGTATCATTCATAGATTGTGAAATTATTTAAAAACATATCCGTTTACAGCAATCCTTATCAAACTGTGTGTAAAGAAGGTTATGTTTTAGGATTTCTTAAAATGCTTCTAAAGCTTCATAACAATTGAAAAAATGTCTCGATTTTTCAAATAATTTTTTTTAAATTGTTGTTATTAATATGCTATAGTAATAATTTATAAAAGTAATGAAACACTGAAAGAGGAATTTAAAAATGAGGAAAACATTATTTTTAGTCCAAATAAAGACCTGTTAAATACTTTTAATTAACAAAAACTTTTAAATATAAAATTTTAAAGAAATGAAATTAGTATACTCATTTTCAACACATCTGAGCAAAGAAAAAAACCTGTTATAAAGGATAATGAATGTAGTTAATCAATTTATTCTTTTATTGTGATATTTAATTATCAAATTATTAGGAAAAGTAAAATGATGGAGTAACATTTAAAAAATGGGAAAAGATATTGTACAAATTAAATGGTTTTTAATTATTATTTCCCTTCTATTAAATCAATACTTACATACGAAAATTCGTGCAACACTTTTAATTATGTAAGAAAATTTTTTTGGGGGGAAATGTTTTTAACCGTATTTACTTTCCTGTTGTTTTAATAGCACAAGTTTAGATTGATTCTATTGGTTTCCTGCCAACATTAAAATAAGTATTAACATTGCTTAGTTCATATTAACAAACTTTTTTCATCTCTTAAAAAAAATTACTGCCATTAAATTAGAACTATGTTAAAATGCCATTAAACAATTATATTTTACAAAATTTGATTAGAAATTAGGATAAAATTTTATATAATGTAAAAGAACCTATTCTTAATTTCTAATATTTTTCGTAGTTTTAAATTGTCTTTATAACTATTAATTACTAATAATGGTATATAAAAAATAAAGTCTGAGCTCTCTAAGTTTAAAAATTATTCAAATTGCACAAATACCTTGATAATATCTGTATTATCTGATAATAAATTAAAATTAATTATTTTATTATCATTGAAGAAATTTGTTATACCAAAAATTTCAGTTCATATCTGGCAGTTGTGATTCCTGCAGACAAATTAATTCACAAGAGTGTAAAAGGAATCACAAAGATTAAAAAGTTCCTAAAAGCCTGTATGCTCATTGGCAAAAAGTGAAACTACAATTATTTGTAAAGTATTCAGTATACTGCATTGTAATTTTTCTAAATTTTTTTTCAGAAGTTTGAATTTGAAGTCCTTATTGACAACATTGCTCTGCTTGCAGTATAATAAAAAATAATTAATATAATAAAGATATAATTAATAAAAGATTTGATAACAAATGGCAAGTTATATTTTTATACAATTTACACTCTCTTTTAACAATGATGACTATTGGGTAGAAATTTAGTTAGCATGGTGAAAATGTTATTTCATTTGTAAAATTTTGTAGCATGTATTAAATTGGAATGATAATTGGCTAATTTTGTTTATTGATAGGCTTTCTTATTGTTTTCACTAATTGAATTACAACATCTCTATTATATGCAAAGGACATTATGTGATTAATTAAATAACTTCATCTTCAGGTGGTGCTGTTTACTTTAAGATAATGCTGATGTATATAAAGATATTATACACATCAGTCAAAAAGCTTACAAGTATTCTATTAAAATCTGTCCTCTAATATCTTCTTTTGGGGACTATCAATTCAAATCTCTGAAAATGATATCTTAAAAAAGTTGCCACTACAATCAAATGATGATCTTTGAAGGATGAATGTAAAGTCTTTTGGATTACTAACTGTAGTTTATCTCACTATGATTTTATTTGTTGCTATATCTATAACACATCACCTGATATTATGATCTTATAACTTAATATTCATTTGGTTATTTTTATTATTTTGTTGTATCTTGTTTTACTGAATATGATTTATTAATTCAATATCTCTTTGTTTGCTGTCTATTATTATAGTTTACATAATATTTTTGTGCCATATTTATGCTCTACTATTTAATATATCTCTTTGTTATCTTTGGTTACAATGACTGAAAGAAAATGCATTACTCAATATAGATTGATGTGATCGAGTGTGTTTTATAATTATTCTAGTTATTGATTGTTGCATAACCAAATTCTAATAATACCATTGTAAATATAAAATCTTAAATAGAACTTCAAACAATAAGTATTGCTTTCACAAAATATAATTATAAATAGTAAGTATCAAATAGCTATTCAAGGGTCTAAATTTATGAGCGATTTTATTTTAGATCATTATATATTTCTTATTTCAAAATCCTATTTGTTATATGTATCATTATTAAAATATCTTATTTTCAATCTTAAAAATTTATTTCAAAGGATTTTTTCAATGTAAAATATTTATTATGACAGCCATTATCTTAAAGTTGCTGTTACATAAAATTATAAAAAGTGATTCACATCATTTTATCTTCTGAATACAGATTGTCTCTTTTTCTATTCTGTTTACCCATATGCATATACAAAAATGATTTAATATTTCATTTTCAATTACACAGTCCAGTCATGTTAATATGACCACTAGTCAAAAGGCAGAATAACCTGTTTTGCAGAGTAGGTTGTTGTGAGATGTACAGGAATCAAATCAGTTTCACTGGGATGGTTAGCCGTGCCAACTCCAAGTGCTGTGGCTAGCTGCACAAGATTATGTAGGGTGAGGATCCATGGCACAAACAACCCAATCTATATGGTCCCACATATTTTCGATTGGGTTTAAGTCAGGTGAGTTTGCTGGCCAGGGGAGAAGGATAAATTCATCCTACTGCTTTTCAAACTACACTCGTACCCTGCTAGATATATCACATCTTGTATTGTCTTGCTGGTACATGACTTTATCCTGTGGAAAAACAATGCACATATAGGGATGCACATGATATACAAGGACAGATGTGTGTTTGTAGTGATCCATTGTGCCTTTCAAATTGTTGAATGAACCCAAAGAATACAATGAATGCAGGTTGCACCCAGCAATGGTTGCAGGGTGTTTACTTTCAGAACCATGTTGTATATGCAAATGTCTATCTGTCTGATGGAGCATAAAATGTTATTCATTGGAAAATGCTACTTGTCTCCATTCAGTGGATATTCAGTTGCAGTTCTTGCATACATATTCCTGCCTCCGTTACTGAAGAACTACTGAAGAGCATTGGTGCATGAACCAGGTATCTGTTGTGAAGGCTGAATTACAGCAATGTTTGCTGAACAGTAGTTTGAGAACACTGTTCATAGTCCCTTGGTTGATCTAGTTAGTCAGTTGCTCAACATTAGACATTTATTCGCCCAAATGCTTCTTGCAGCCCTTGTTCAATTTTATCACTTATAACGTGTGGGGCACCACATTTGCCATGTCATTGATTTTGGACAGTCTCATTTTACCATGCATGGTGTACTTTTACCATGCCAGCATGTGAACACTTCACAAATTTAGCTGTTTCAGAAATGCTTCCAGCCTTGGCCCGAAAGCCAATGATCATGTTCTTTCATATCTCTGATAAATCACTCTGTTTCTGCATTATTCCAATGATTGCAATGTTTTACGAAGCACTCACATGCTTTTTATGTACACTCAACTATACCTTGATGCCACCTATCTTATATGTGATAGGTTATTTAATTTTGACATTGAGAATATATGGTGGTCACAAATGTGACTGGACTGCATATAATGATCACATATTGCTTCACTAACTCATAATATAGGATTTATTATCTTCAGGGTTACAAATAAGATTTAAAGTGTTTTAGGACAACACAATATGTATATAAAGTAAAGTAATATTTAATCTTTAAAGTACTGAGTTCTACCTTAATATAAACAATTTCTTGATATCAGAAGCATTTATGTAGTACAATGAAATTTGATATTTTTTTTAGATGATTTTAAAAGTAAAATGGTTATTTTTGAAGGTAGTGCATTTTTCTTATTAAATGAATATGAATTTTCTAGAGCATTCCAAAACTTACATTTCCTGGAGGATGTTTAATTGGATGTAGTCCTGGCTTTATGAATGTTCCCAAAATTAAAGGGACTCACAATGCTATGAAGAGTGCAATGTTAGCTGCAGAGGCTGTATTTGATCTTGTCACATCAGATGAAAATAAATCTGGAACAATAGGTATCAGTTATTTTTAGTCCTATTTTTATAATAGAAATGATTCATTTGTATAGTATTTTTTGTAAATTCACTTATTCAGAAATTAATTTTTGCTGTGGTTGTGCAATATGATATGTTTATTTCTCAAAGTTAACAAACTTTTTCATAAGATTGAAGTAGTTTGCAGTTGTGAACTGGATTTACTGTCAAATATACAAAAAGTTTTACATGGAGAGCACTTCATGGTTTTCTGATGTGAATTTACTTCAGTAAACATAAGTACTACATTAATCAGTAAAAAATTTAAGTTTTGGTTCTGATTATACAATTAATCTGTAGGAAGTTAATTGTTCCATTTCCATCCATTTAATTTATTTTCTTACAAAAATTTGATTGTTTTTTTTTAATACAATTTATTTTTTATTTATTTTTAAAAACAACATTTTATGAACATTTTAATGAACATTGATTATGATAAAGAATTTAGATTAATACTTTGTAAACTTTTTGAATTATTATGGTGTTTTAAAATTTCATGTCATACTCTATTAAGCAAAATTACAATTTTTAGAAAGCAAAATTGTGGTTATTTAGGGGGAAAAAATGTAGAAAATTCAATTTTGAGTTTTCTTTCAGTTTAAGACATTAAAATTCTATTATTTCTACACTATTTAGATATTTCCAAATAATGTAAAATAAATATTAGCTTGAATGATTAAATGAATTGAGAAAAATTCTGTAGTTATATTTTAAATCTTTCTTATAGGACTTGAACCTATAGAGTATGAAAAAATGTTAAAAGAAAGTAGTGTATGGAAAGAACTAAAGTCCGTTCGCAACATACGCCCATCATTTCATTCTCCGTTGGGATTTTATGGAACAATGCTCTATACTGGTGTTTTCTACTTTTTAGGTCGAGGAAAGGAACCTTGGACATTATCCCATCATGGTAAAACACTTAGAGTTATTATATGAAAATTGTAAAATATAATTATAGATCCTAATTATATCAAAAAATGTTCTTTCTGAAATTTGGGAAAATATAAATATCTTCTTATAATTTACAAAAGGAAAATTAGTAGTTTTCTATAGTTTGTAATTTTTTTATAATATAAATATTTATTATCTTTGAAAAATAAAAATATATTATATCATTTTTTGTATGTTTTATGCTAATTAATGGAATAAGCATTTCTCAAAATGTTGGTTGCAGTCTATTCTAGTCCAATTCCTGATAATTCAAGGACTTTAAACTTGTTCATTATTCCTTAATTCTTTTATTTTTTTAATGGTGTCATTTTTTCATTTTTAAGATTTTCCTACAATTGTAAAAATTGATTATTGCATTTAGATATTACATTTAAGAAAAGAAAATTCTATTCTAACCTGGTTAGCAAGTTTCTTAAAATAAGACTTAAATTAAGTAAAATTTCTTAAATTAAGTAAAATTATCTTGAGTAAAAATTATTTTGTAAAAATTTATTTAAAAATTAAGCAAAAATATTAAAAATATTTTTGGTATAAAAATATGTATTTGTAAAAAACTGATATTTATTAAAATCAAACATGTTGTAATAAATTAACAAAAAATTTTTAAATGAAAATTATTAATTATATCAGTATAATTTAAAAGCCATAGAAAGTAACCTTTAATGTATTTTAAAAAATTAGATAATTTTATTTCTGTATAAACTGTTTAATAGATACACAAGAATAATACGAATTCAATATTTAAGTTATAATTTTTTCTTTATCTTTATAAAATAATTTTTTTGTGTTAATGTTACAAATTTATAACATTCTATAGGACCATCTTATTTTGATTTTGGTATTTTTATAAGAGAATATTGAAAAAAGTCTCTTATTGTAATACTATTAGATTAAATATTTACAGTGAGCTGTCAATCTACAGATACAAAAGTGTTTGGAAATAACTTGTTATTCTGCATCATCTCTTATCAATATAAACAATTTATATTTCCATGTTCATAAATGGTAACTCTAATGAAAATATAGTATGACTATTTTTGAAGCAATGTTTGTCTGTTAATTATTAAATTTTTATGTTATCTTTTAATTTCATAATAACAAACACCTGATATTTAGTTTTACCATGGCTTAATAGCAAAATAGTGGTCTTCAGAGCAAAAGGCCCTGGGTTGTATCCTAACCACTATTAAAAGTCTGTAAGGGTGTGTTTTTGAGAATGTTTTATGTTTTCTCTCTGGAAACATGTGTGAATAAAGGCTTTAATATTTTTAAAAATTACTCCTAGAAAGTAATTTAAGATTTAAGAGTATGAATATTAAAATGTCTTACATCAGCTTTTAACTGTTCACTTTGTGGTGTCAAAACCTAGATTTTTTTAAATGTTTATATTGCTATAAATATAATTCAGTGCTATATGTATATATAAAATAATTCAGTTCAAACTTCTCTTTGAGATTGATATCTTATCATTAATATCAATGTATGATAACTACAGCATATTATTATATCACATGACGAAATTATTTCAAACATAGATTTGAGTGGTGTTATAACTAAACTGATAGCAGTGTCATGCTTCAGCTTTGCAACTTTCAAAAATTGTTTGAAGATAAATGCCTTTCAATTTACTCATTTCATTGTTATGATAATTTTTTTTAAATTATAAAATGCCAGATTTTGGATTAATTAAAAATAAACCTTTTTGTTATGAAAAATAAATGACCTAGAATTGCTGAAGACAAAGTTTTTTTTTAAAGAAACTCTTACTAAATAAATATTGAACTATAATAATTTAGCAGTAATACTCTAGGGGAATTATTTATTTAAAATAAATAACATTTTGAATGATTGTTAAAATGATATTTTTATAATCAAATGCCCTATTTATTTCATTGTAAAAAGAATGTGATTTTTTAAAATGTAGCTAGAAATGAATAATTTATTCTTCCTTAAATATAGCAATAGTAAATTGTCGATTATTTAGGAAATTTTCTTGACTCGAAGCATTGTTGAGTTTATGTATACAATATTCTTCTGAATGCTTATTGGTTATTGTTACATATGAATAATGATTTTTTTGCTTGTAAATAAATATATTAACTGACTTACCTTCTGGTAATATAAATAATTCATATTTACTGTACATTTTTAGTCTTGCTGAAAAAATATGATGATTAAAAGTTATTTATATATTTTCATTAGACTTTTCCTTATGCCGAAAAGTTTATCTTCCCTTGCCCATTTATATCTAGAGTTATAAATGGGCTCATTATGATAAGGGATATAAACTTTCATTCTGATATTTTTCTTCAAGCTTAATATTTTCATTATTAAAAATACTTTTACATTAACTTTTAATCAATGACAATCCTTTTTTTTTTCCTAGTATATCATTTTTTTTTAAACAAGAATTCTGAAATCTTTTTTGGTTTTTAGTCTGAAATCTTTTTTTCTCTACACCTATTTTGTATTATTTCTCATAATTTGATGAGATTCCATCATTTTTCATTAATAGTATTAAGATTTTATTGACACATGAGACAGTTATGAGGATTTTTGTCTTTGAAGCATGTGGCCTATCCATTGAAATTATCCTATCTTTCTTTGACTAAGTTTTCATATATTAAGTTTCATACATATTTTAAAGAATATCTAGCCTAGGCCATCAACCAGTTCTTTACTTGAATAGTCTCAAAAGGTGAATTAAATTCAGCAATGTAGTATTGAAAACTTATAGAATAATAATATCAAAAAAGTTTTCTGTAATTGCTTCTTACCAATATTCATATTCAGTTCTTTTATTTTCGCTTAAATTTTTTAAATAAATGTATTCATATTGAAATTTCTGCTCTGAAAGTCCATCTCATTTATCGGTAAATAGTAAAATCAAGTATATTCTATGTGCTTATTATTTATTTATAAATAGCTCTGCTTTTCACTTATTATTTCTTTATATATAACATGCTGCATCTATACAATTATAAATTTCAGATAAATTTCTATATTCAAATTATCCTACAGCTGTATCATGAATTATTGATAGAAAATAATTTCAAAATATACTTCAATCATCTGCAATGACAATATCACATGAAATTTAGTGAGTACGATATAAATTACTGATCTAAGTTACAATGAATACAAGTCAGAGAAATTTGGATCTATAAAAGAAGTTTCTTTTATAGATCGAAATTTCTCTGACTTGTATTAAAATAAATTTAAAATGACCAAAAATAAATTTTTAGTCAATATCAATTGAAAAATTAATCGCAATTAAAACATGCTAAAACACTTATTATTATATGAATTCATTTTGGAAAATATTGTGAAAATTCATGTTTGCTTTGAAATATATCAAATATATTACTGCATGAGAAACTTTCTACATAAAATATACATAAAAAATAAATAAAATAAAGTACTGGCTATTATAAACAAAATATAAGGTAAAAAATACCTTGCATATATCATAAAGAAATAATTTCGATATAATTTTGTTAATTACATAATTTGTAGTATAAAGCCACTTAATTTAAATTCAGTTTCTTTTTTATCAATTGTTAATAAAAAACAATTGTTAGTAAAAAATTCTTATATAATTGCATGTTAATGTCAACAGCCTAAAAAATGAGGTTTAATAATAAGACTGGTGTATTCCAATTCTTGACTTCGATTCTCTTGTTCTTACTAATGACACTTGGACAAGCCAAGCTCGTGATGCCATGGATGTGCAAATTTCAATCAATTGGGTGCGTCTTTCATTTAATCAGACCACCATGAAGGTGATAGTACGACTTTTGTTCTTCAAATCCTCCAATAGATGGCAACACCAGAGGATCTACTCCCTCAATTTTGGCATTGATCTGACAGAAGGGGGAATAAATTTCTCCAGACCATTGCACCCATGGTAACTGCTCAACGACCGACCACAGGACTTTCAATTCCACAGATATAACGAGCACGTATATCACATGTACTCGGTGGGTCTTGGCTTAAGGAATCCAATTCCACATTTCCGTATGGAAGGTCGGTACCCTAACCACTAGGTTACCACGGCCTCTGAGTTCGACTCTAGGCCATCTTATACAATGGTAGGTTAATATATGTTTCGGCTTAATGACTTATTGTGATAAATGTGTGAAAATTATTTGTCATTTTCTCTTGTCATGCATGAATATGACTTGCTCTGAAAAATTAGTCTGTGAAGGCATTTCACCTGTGGCTATGAAATATTAAAACTAATACTTGATTTTATACTAATGTAGATAATTTTTACTATTCAGTGTTTTTACTATTCAGTTTAGTGTTAGTGATATACACATTTTATTTTTTATTTCAAATATTGATGTTTCAATAATTTAATTTATAAAAAATTAATTTCTGCATATTGTTTTTAAATTTATTATGTTTCATGTATTAATAATAAAATGCAACTTTTTCACTTACCGTTATGTCAGATCTAAAAATTTTTTAAACATCTTATATTAATTATCTATAAATGTCATTTTATACTGAAAACTGTCATAGAAACTAATTTCAATTTGTTTTAATATATAAAATTTATATATAAGTAAAGGTCTTATTACAATTAGTAATGTTAAAGGGAAATGTAGGAGATAATTTATGAAAAATATGGAGTAGTCTAATAAATATGTAATTTTAATCTGAAATTTTTTGCTAATTTTTTACTCACAAGTACATTTATTTATGCACATGCTTGTAAAAAGTGTGTTACAAAGTTATTGTATGCATTCACAAGGGGCTTTATTAGAATTATAAGTTACTGGTAGTTTTCTTTTCATCCTTAGCATTAGCTATACTTTGAACATTTCCTTTTTTATAAACTTTTAATATTTTTTGTTATAAATTTAACTTTAAATGTAAGATATGTAGTTGCAAGTATTATGAAGTTGTTACCGAATTCTGAATTCTTTTATATACAATTCCCATTTGTTAATAAAAAAGTATTCCATTTTTTAACTGTTGAAAAGTTTTGTTCTTATAGTAAATTTTTGTTTTACACAACGATTTATACAATGAAGCTTATTTTAAAAATTTCTTTCCCAGATCATAGGTCCATATGAAAAAATTCTATATTTTTACTTGAATGTGCTAAAGAATTTAAAAAAGATTTTGTAGAATATTTTTGCAACTGGAGCTGTATAAATATATCATACAATTAATGAAATAGCTATTAAATAATATTAATGTTAAGTATCCTGAATAATTCTAAAATGTTTTCTTTTTAAAAAATAAAACATCATTTACATGCATATAATAATCAATAATGTAAAATTATTACATTTTTAAAATAATTTAACAATGTGCTTTTATTTATAAATTTTATCATATTATAATGTGTAAAATATTTTTTTTAAATTTTATGTAAGTTTATTTAAATCATATCACAATAAACTTGAAATTAATTGACGTGTTTGGTTCTATTCTATTATACTTCCACAATTGCTGATCAAACCTGTAATAAACTTTGGTGTCAGTTTCTGTCAGAAATAAACTGTGGCGTTTAATTAAGTTTTATCTATAAAGATAATTATTTACTTTATATTATTATTTTTTTTTCAATTATTTCTTAATTTGACAGACCACCAAAATATTATTAAATTAAAAAAATAATTTTGTTCACTATTATTGTACCTTTCTATTATTTGCTTTCAGGTGCTGATCATGGTAAATTGAAGCCTGCCTCACAATCTCAACCAATAGAATATCCAAAACCTGATAATATAATAACATTTGATCTACTCTCATCAGTTGCATTAACAGGGACAAATCATGTTGATCAGCCACCACATTTAACACTGAAAGATGATTCCATTCCTGTAAATAGAAATTTAAAAGTCTTTGATGGTCCAGAACAACGATTTTGTCCTGCAGGTAATCTTTAAATGGAAATAGCAAAAATGATATTTGCATTTTCAAATAATTTTGATGCATAAATTGTTTCCATTAGTAAGATATTTAGCTGTTGTGTGTGAAAGTCATCACAAATTTAATTATTGAAGCCTTATGACACAGTATTAGTGCTTTGATCTCCCAATGAGGTTAGGCAAGGTCGCGATTCTGCCTTTCCCCTGTGACCTACCCTTACAAACTGCATTTATGTATATTAGGGCAGGTGCTTGAGAATTTTCTCGATTTCTTTCCTTGTGAAAGTGAATACGGCCGAATAACTATGAAGTCTTTCTAAGAGGCAATCTAAGAAGTGTGTATAAAAAATTTCATATATTAGCATGTCTGATATTGTTATACTTCATCGAGTCAAACTATATAATTTTGAGACTTATCATAATCTAGTGATAAGAATATCATTCTTCAGAGTAGTAATTATTAGGTTCAATTCCTGCTTTTGTTGACTAATAGTAAAAAGATGTTGTATTTGTTTCTAACATGTACAATTGTGGAAGTGGATATTTCAAAGTTTTCCAGATTTTTGCTTTGTGATGTGTGAATATGACATACTTTCTTTAAAATTTCTCCAAAAACGCAAATATATTTGTATATTTATTGTATCCTTTTTATAGTTAAACTTTTTTTTTAGCTTCTTATTTCATGAAAGTGTATTCTACAATATATGCAAACTTATTTTTTCCTTTCATTTTTTAGGTGTATATGAATATGTACCTCTTGAGGAAGGAGAAGGATCACGCCTTCAAATAAATGCACAAAATTGCATTCATTGTAAAACATGTGACATTAAGGATCCTAGTCAAAACATCAATTGGGTAACACCAGAAGGAGGGGGTGGTCCAGCTTATGACGGAATGTAAAATATTATATGTGCCTTAAAATATTAAAAAAAAAGTCTGGGAAATCTAACCTAATATAACAGAGTCTTTGTAAATAACTGAATATTTAAGATAAGTTATTGTGAACAAAGTATTTTATCTTTCAACAAGATTAAAATATCCATAATAAGTATATTATGAACATAAGAATTAATCTTTAAGAAGGAACCACCAATTTGTTTTGATTTAAGAACATCAAAATTTTATTTTTGACACATCTAATTATATGGATTTTATATTTTGTTAAAAAATGAAATTAAATTCAATATTTTACTTATATAAATATATTTATTTATATGTTGTTTCATGTCTTAATGAAAAATAAAGTATTTTTATATTCTATCACATTATTAACCTTTACTGAAATTATGACCACATTAACGACACAATAAGAGACAATAAATCTTTATTGACAAATAAGGCACTAGGAAAAAATACTTCCACAATATATATTAAGAACAAGTAAATTTAATCACATTTTTAATATTACAATGTAAGTGACAGAACAGTATTTTGTTAATAAATTAGCATACATCTATTAGATGTAGCTATTAAATCTCTTTTTAAAACTTACATCAGATTGTATATATTTTTTCCAAAAATTTGATTGCAAGGATATTTGGATATTTAAATTGTGTAAAAGGAAGCATAAAGATAGCAGATTCTAATAGAAGGTAATACAAAAAAATTAAAACAAGACATTTTGCATTATTATAAACTGCTCATTAATTTTAATCTTTTAAAGTAAAACTACACATTTTATAGATGAATATTTAAGATTAATTAAGTTTCACTAAATTCTGTATTATTCAATGTACTGAATGAAACATAAGCAGAAATTGAGAGAAAGTTTAATTCAAGCAATTTCTAGTTGTGCTTTAGGTTATTTTTCACTGTTTTTTGCGATTACTTCTCATCGTTGAATAACATTTTAAGAATATGTTCTGCAAATAAGTATAATGAAATCAATTACTCGTTTAGTTAAAAAAAAAAGGGATTTTGAGCTTTATTTAAAAAAATGTTTTCATTTATCAAGTTGAAACAAAGATTAAATGTATTTTATATACAAAATAGTGTGTGTAAATCCTCAAAGTTAATCTTAATTTTCTAATTCAATATTTCATTTATAAAAAATTTTAATTTTCATTTTTCAATCAAATTATTTTTAAGTATAGGTCAATCTTCAATAAAACACATAAGTTTGTGAAGCAAAACAGCTTTGGTAATATAAATGTGATGTGTAAAAATCATAATAAATATTATCAATGTTAAAGCAATTAAACTTAGAACATTAAATAACATGTGATATCTAATCATTTCATAAATGAAATATTGATATAATGTCTACAAAATGCACTGATTTAATAGAATTTATGTACATTTTTAGTGGTGCATCATTTTGAAGTAAAGGCAACTTTTTCCAGTAGACATTTTACCAATGTTTTGACTTGTTTTTAATTTTATATAAAAAATTAATACGATAATATTTTTCAACAATCATTCAATTACATTTAAATTGATGTGAAGTACCATCCAGACATTCAACAATTAGGGCATTTTAATCGCTTGATTAGTTTAGTTTGTTGCTCTTATTCTAATATATGGGCTGATCTGTCATTACTGTTTGCATATGTGTATTGATTAATCAGAGACTAAATTCTTTAAAAGCATTTACTTATTTTGAAAAAAATCATCAAACAGCATATACTCATCTGCAGAAATATGTAATGTGGTTTTTTATTTTTTAAGTACATAGCAAAGGGAATATATTTTCTTAATACATAAAAAATTAATGTTATAGGCGAGACAGTAGTTTGCAATTTACAATCAAAAATAAAATTAATTTTTATTTTAATTAGTCTTCTATGGATAGTATAGTCCGAAGGATAAATTTCCAAAAGTATCTTAAATTACTAGAACAGCACAAAGAATATATTTTATAAAACACATACTTATTTTTAGAATTTCTTACTATTTTTATTCATAAATATGTTTTAAAAGTTAAAGCTTATTTATATTGCTGTTAGCGTATATGCCAATTTTTAACTTTATTTCCTTCCTCATTTTTTAACCAATTCTATTTTTGATAAATTCATGCAGATAAATGAATCATACATTTCTGTTGCTTCATATTTAGTTGTAATATACAATTTAATTTAGGTAAAAAGGCCATAACCAAAATTATCAGTACCTTGTTTTACAATAAAAAAGGAATTCAAAATAAATAAATTTTTTGTTCAAATATTATACGGTATTCATGAAAAAAAAATTTTTTTTTCCATTTTCATCATGTTTTCCTCATAAACTCAAAATGAATTAATTTTGATGTGCTTCATTTTAAAGAGATTTTTTAAATTAACTATTCCTTTTTTTCTTAAATATAAACCTCATGTAAATTTCTGAATCTTACTTTTGTATAAGTTGAAATCATTAAAAAAATCTGAATGTAGATTTGAATAATATTTGGAAAAATGTGAATAAATAACACCAATCTGGCATTCCAGGACTGGTGATCCTGTGATTCAACTTCATCTGAATTATTCATTAAAATTAAATATGCACAATTTTGAAATAATGACCCTATGAGGTTACGACCCAATTTCTGGCAGATTCACATAATTAGAAATTAAAGACAAGGCTATTGTCAAAAGCAATTAAAAAAATGCTTGAAGAAATGCAGTATTGATAAAGAGCATTCACATTATATTTTCTGTTATCAGTTGTGCCACTGCTCACACAAATCTTAATAATTTAAAAATAAATGTAAAATTAGTCTCATGTAAAATTATGCCAAGATCAATGACAGTGGATTATAGAATAGGAATAAGTGCTCAGAAAGACAAATCAATATTCACCTTTGATCGGTTCTATTATGTGTTGTATAATCTATGGTGAATGATGAACTTTACAATATCACAGTTGGCATAATCATCCTGAAAGAAACAAGGATATGTTCTGTAAAGCTACTACAATGCACAAGCACATAGGGATCCCCTGCTAAAATTAGTTGATGAGGACCCTTAATTTTATCTCTATCAAACACCTGTGGTATAAACTAGAACATCGCATCAACTTAAAAGTTTGACTTTAAAGATTCCCCTCCTTTGAAGCTATTAATTAAACTCACTTATCTTCTCTAAATTGAATGGCAGAGAATATTAGCCATCATCATTTAAAGACTTCTGGTGAATAAGTCTTTGAGTATCTTCACTGTAATTGCTACTCATCAGTGCTTCAAAGCTTATTGATAATTAAATATTTTTCTTTTTTTATTCCTGATGCCCAGTTATTTATTGGAGTAGATAATGTGTACATAAATAAATTGAAATTCAATCACACACTATATAAAATAATTTCTTTCAAATTGCATTTTTTAGACTACTTTTTAAGTAAATATTTTTTTATATAAACAAAAAATTTTGATTTTTTTTTTCTGTGTGTGCGAAAAAGTATTTATCTTTTTATATTTACAATTATTACAATGAATTAATTTACGCCATCATAGGCTAATATTATTTTTAATATTTGATGCATAGTCCATACTTCAAATACATGCTAATCGTGTTTTTGGTAAATAACAATAATTGAGTTGAAAAATTCATAGAGATAAAACTCATATTGATGAATTATAAGTATATGCATTAAGTATGACAATTATTTGATAAATTTATGATTAATCGATCAAAATATTTCATAGAAATGTCTAATAAATTAAAATTTATATTAACTTAGATAAAATGGCCAGGTTTCCATACATATACCAATTTAAATATGAGAACATTTGAAACATTAGCAAGACAATTTACAACATTAAGTGCTAAAGATTTTCATATAAACAAAATCACACACACATAATAAATATATTGCTGAAATTTTTGCTGTGAAATGAATGTTTTATTTCAAGCAAAAACAACTTTTGAATATTATAAATTTTAGTTAGACAAGTAAATGTGCACAACATAACAAATTTTAACAAAATTTTCTAATGAAACATTGTTAATCAAAATTTACATACTTGTAGTTTTATTTTCAGAACATTAAAGTAACATTTTTTGATTTAGGAAAAATGAGTACATTTTCTAAATTGTAATGTTTAATAAGAAAACATGGTGAAAATGTGGTTTGGGTCCCCTGTTTGGCGCATTTTCAAAAAGTCGCCAACTGGCGCGTTTTTGCGTGTTGTCTTGCGGAGTTGAATTCTCCGAAAGACACTATGCAAAAACGTCGTTTCTATGGCGACAAAACCGAAATTCGTGTTTTTAACGAATTTCACCGTTGGAATGGCAACGAAAACAAAAACAATGGTTATTTTACGAATTGTATAAAGAAAAAGACAGGATTGCCACAAGGAGTGCATTTAGGATGAAATAATCAGTGTTATCACACTTTGCACGTCTATCGCCATTTGGCGAGAAAGGGGTACCCAAACCACAGATTAACCGAAAACATTACAATTGAAAAAATGAAATAAATATAAATCAATGGTTCTTATGAATGACAAAAAATCTTTCATAATTGACAAAAAGCAGTTAACTTTACAGTAATTAAGCATACATGTCACAGGATATCGTTCAATGCACATTTAATTTTGAAATGTGTAAATATTCCAAATGAAAAAAATGAATTTTCCAAAACTTTCAATAATTGAGAACAATAGAAATTTAGTGATTCTAGAGTTGTAAAGGACATTCAAATGAATGGAAATATGTTTGTATTTATGAAACTTTGTGATAAGGCTTGATATTTAAAATTTCTAGCACGCATACAAATATTTTAATATATAAAGATTATTCATAAAGTAAAATATAATAAAGATTATTTATCTTATGCAAACAGTAGCTTAACATAATCCAACACTTACAGTAATTCACGAGAGATTATTGAAAATTTTGGTAATTATATTGATTCAATATTCAGTATGTTAATGTTTATTATTTTATTCATTTTTTGAGTATTCATGCTTATGGACAGTGAAAACTTAGTTCTTGATTTGCCGATCTGTCCTATAGAATGAATTCTGATATAATTTTAGTTATTATACCTATAAATTAAGAACTGAATTTATATATTTACAATGAATTTTTTAATTCAAAATAATTGTTATGGTTCAGAAATTCTAAATAATTTATTTTCAAGCTCATGTGTTTCTTTCCACAGAATTTCAAGCTTGCATAATTTAACCATGCTTTTAAAAATACAACATGCAATAAAAGTAAGTTAACATTGTGATATAATTTTTATATACTGAAGTATTTTTACAAATATACATTTAAATATTACACAGCAAAACTTTTTTTTATTGAATCAATAGTACTTAAAAACATAAGGAAACATAAGTCAATAATGTATCAAAAGAAACTTATTATAGTAAAAACATTATGACACATAAAAATGCATGATGAATTAAGCTTTTAAAATACCGATAGATATAAATTTGTATAGGTATTTCAAAGGTTTAGTTCAATTTGCAAAAATAAATATACCCACCCAAGTATAAATAATGACTAGAAAATAAAGAAAACAGTTCTCTAGAGAAACATGACAATTTAAGTATAACATATAATAATAAAAAAATTCGATCTAAAATATCTTAATAAATTAAAATGACCATTCTAATAAACATTTACATTTTGCAATCATATATAAAAACATTACACACTTATTACCTATTTAAATATTATATTTTTCAAATAAAACTTAATCAACAGTTGTAACAGCATTCTCACAACACTGATCATAATATATCATACTATTAATAATAAATAAAAATACATTATGCAAGGTTTACTTTAGAGCATGGGGAAAAAACAGAAAAAAAAATGATTAGTTTTATTTGAGGTAAATTTATAACCTATAGCTTTTCATTAAAAACGGTCATTCAGTAAGTTATTCTTTTGTTGTATAGATATATATATATTTGACATATGGGATGAAATTTCAACAGAAATAAAAAAAATGAATTAAGTACATAATAATAATGGGAATCCTATAACACAGGACCATTCCTATATTCACATAAAATTATATTTTATAGCTAGTGAAAACGTCACAAGTCTTAAAAAAAAATCAATAGTATATCACTATTTTACTCTACATTTTACATAAGAATTGCAATATACACTGAAAGGGTCATTTTTATTAGCAACAATAATGTTATAGAAAAGTTTTTATGCATGATTGAACCAGAAGACTGTCGAAATCTTGTTTGCCAAAAGCAGTGACTGGGAATTACAATAAAAAGGAATAGTTTTGGTTACTTTACATAAGATTATAAAGTAAAATTAAAAAATGTAATATAAGCACTATGAAAATAAATTATTCCAAAAAAAAGTAAAAGTCAAATATTATAACTTAATAACCTAGCTAATAACAGTACATAAAAATATAATTTTTTTTTCAAATATTATTCAATTTTCAAAGAAATATACATAAATTATATTTAGAAAAACATTTAAACCTTGCTATAAGTATTTTCTAGTGTTGTTGACGTTTTTATTTAAAATTTTAAAATAAAACATATCTTCAAGTTTTTATTTGTTCGACTGCACCAAACCTTTGTCAATTTTATATACAAATTAAATTTAGAATTAGGATTTTTACATGTAGTAACAATTTTTAGGTAGTCACTAAATGAAGTAAAATTCTCTCTCATTAATAAAAATATAAGATAATTGTAATTCCACACCTTAAATTTTGCACATTTCAACAAAGAAAATGACTTTAAAATCCAACATTGCATTTTCACATTAAATGAATACCAAAAATTAATATTTATTTATAATTTATGGTAAATATAATATTTTAAGAATGAATTAAAAAAAGAAAAAAATTGATTTACTTATCCCTCTATGATGAGTTTTGCACACACACACAGAAAAGCAAATCTAACTGAGACTAACAGTTTAAAGACTTCTAACCATTACAAACATCTATACTGTAAATAAATTTTCATCAATGAATGGAAATCAATCAGTATTTGAAAAATTTTGATTGATTACAGGAGTGCTAACCAGTTTATAATTCACTGAGGTTAAAAAAGGAAAATAAAAAAATCTAATTAATAATAAACAGAAATATATATTACATTTTATATAGCACATTGCTTGCAAGAAATATGAATATTTTTGTACAACAATAAAGTATGCTTGAGTTGGGAAATAAAAATAAAATAAAATAAAAAAGAATGCAAGACAGCATAAATTCCTTCCCAATAAATAGAATTAATTCAAGCATTTTATGCAGCACACTCCATATAAAAACATGAATATTTGTTTACAGAAATGAAGTGCATTCAATTTAGTAAAGAAAAAAGGTCAGAGCATATCTGTGTGAATTCTTTTCCTCAAAGGAAATGAATATTGCAACAAATTTGAAGGAATACTTTAAATAGCATTATCAACAGAGATTTTAAAAAAATCATATTTATAAGAGCCTTAAATAATGATTCTTAGAGCTTTAAACCACATTACCTATTATTAATATATTATCATTTTAAAAGCTCTGCAGAAATTTCTTGATCATTTAGTGTAAGGGAGTTTTTTAGTTATTCAGAGCTGTAAATTTAAATGAAATAATCAATATTTGTAAAAACAGAAAGAAATAAGAATGAATTCGTTAGGACAAAAATAAATATATTTACTATTCAGATGTCACTGAATTCATTAAAGGAGCCCACATATTTAACACCATAAAGATCAAATAAGGTTCTTTGTAAATACAAAAGCTGAACAATTATAAAATATTGTGCAATTTCAGAATTAAAATTACATGCAAGTTGTGCATAATTAAAGGGAAAACTCCTTTACAAAAATCCTAAATCTAATTAGATGAACAATTATTTGCAAACTCAGGGTTCATATTTCTTTATCAAAAGTAAATTTCATCAGGAATTTTAAGGAATATATATATTCATCATTAGTTATCTGTACCTGTATAAATATCATGGCACTAGCTATATATATATATATATATATATAAATATATATATATATATATATATATATATATATATATTACTGATTTTGTCCCATGCAATGCAGGTATGGTTACAATACAGATTATCTTTAGTGCAAATAATTGTTAAATTATAGTAATTTCATTGAAGAATAATCAAATTAAATTGACATTTTCCCCTCTTAACATAGTATGAATTATAACATTGTAAAACTACTGTATTTCAAACTAAATAATTGAACTATAAGCTATTAAAGGTTTTATTCAGATTTTATTCTCTATAATACCTACTTATTTGATGTGTACTTATAAATAAAAACATCAACAATCACTGTATGTGTGTATAATTTCCTTACAGTATGTGTCGATAACTTCCAAAATCAGAGGTTGAGAGCTATTAAACTCATTTTCAAATATTACTAAAAATAGGGACTCTTTATTAATTCTTGATTTCTTAATAGAGTGATTAACAAAATTATTTTAGTACTCAAATAGCTTTACTGTCAATATCTCCCAAATTTGAACTTACAAATATTTATAACATGATTTTTTCTTAACATAGACAAACATGTTTTGAAGAAATATTATTTCTGATTTGTTTTATGTTTGATTTTTATACAAGTTTCATTTACAATTGAGAACATTTACTGAAAGTTTTGTGCAAAAAATATTTACAATTATATATGAATTACAAAACATTTGACTATTTTAATTGGTCATTTTAGTTTTGATTTATGTTGATATGTTTGTTCTATAGAATGTAATATTAACAAATGACATATAAATTATTTTCTGAAATCTTTAAAACCTGTAAAATAATTCTTTTCATTATTATAATCAAGTAAAATTTGAAATTATTTCCAAAAGCATTGATTAATTTTTACAAAAACAAACTAAAGGAAAAAATAAAATTTTTATTCAGTTTAAGTTTGGCAGCAAAAAGTCAATCTTTAAGAAATTTTTTATCATTCTTCATCAGAACATAAATTTTACAGATAGATAATGAATTAAGTCCAATTCTTACATTAAAAACAAAAACCCTTCTTTATATTTATTTCAGAGTATATTCATATTACAGATATTTCGCTCTTTAAAACACTGTTAAAAGATAGAATAAAAAAATTGGTTTAATTGAAAAGCTTAAAAAATTTGCCAAATGGCATCTTGTTGCCATTTAACATCCTTTTGAAACTATTTTTTCCACGAAATTAACATCCTAACATTTTGTGTGTGTGTGTTTCATTAAAAATAATCTTATTTTATTCTCTAATAAAAAAAAAATCTTTTTTTTGGTAAAACTTCCAAAAGTCTGAAATTCTCTAAGTTTAAAAATTTTTTTTAATTTTTCACAAAGGCTAGGAGGTGAATGAACCCTGTAAAGTTAAGATAACTATTTTCAATTAATTTAAGTAGATTTAATGGTTAATAACAATGAATATACTATAGTTTTTTAGTTTTTAATAGATATTAATAGTTTCATACATAAATAATAGAAGCTTTACATATGTGAAAATACAATTTTAGTATCGAAATTTTATAAAAATACGATTTTGATCAGTAAAAGTATATTTACTTTAAATAAAAAAGTCAATAATAATGAAATCATAGATAATTAGAAACTTAAGTGTTTTCATGTTAATAAAATATACTTTTTTTATTAATGATAATCCATACATTATTTTGATAAAAACGCAATATACTCAACCTTAAAAACCACAAATGTGAAATTGGCACAGAAAAAAAAAATACTCTCGATTGTAAAATTTTAAGTATAAAATGGAATGTATAATATTAAAAACCTTTGCAGAAAATAAATATACAAGCCATCACCAATTATCTAATGCTGTTTTGTTAAATGTTTGAAATTTCCATTTTTGAGTTTTAATTCTACTATCACAGGGACTCATAAAAATTTCTTTTCTTTCTGTATCACAGTCTAAACAATGACCACTTATTGGATGGAATAATTGCATTTTAACCTAATGATAAAAAAATTAAAATATTAGTATACACATTTACATTTGTATGTACATATATAGACACATATTTGATAATACAAAATTTTAGTATTTTGTAAGAAATACATGCAAAATTTTACACACATAATAAACTACATAAGCACAATTATGATTTTGATAACACAATAATTTAACAAAGATGTTTATTTTATATAGTCATTTTAATATAAGAATTATATTCTGAATCTAAAAAAAATTTATAATTTTATAATTAAATATGAAGAATGACAATGCAGAGAAACTGTCAATAACAAGAAAGATAGTATTTTGTCGAAATGTTGTTTCTAAAAGTCCATTTGAGGCCTTATTCAGAAAAAAAATATTAATCTAATCTTTTAAGAGTTTAATATTTTTTGTATAATCTTAATCATTATAACAGTTTTTATAGTAAGTTATTGATTTATATTGCTTACAATGAACAGACTAGTAGCAAGGTTTGTACAGATTTCTAAGAATGAAATTGAGAAGTTTTCCGGGAATCAAATCTTAAATTTCCAGAAAATATTGACACTTAAGTTAAATTATTTTTTTTATTTTAAAAATTGTTCTAAACTAAATATACATATAATTATGTATATATAACATTTTTCAACTATATTTGTAAATAATAGAAATAAATAATTGCAAAACTTAAAATTTTTTTTATTTAAGTTAGAATTATATTTGATGATTACTTAAAAAGTCTTCAATGAAGTTACAGCTATAACAGAAATTTTTTTACTCAAATAATCAATATTCTTTATATTACTGAATTATGCACTATATAAAAAATAATGGGTAAATTTAGAGTTTTTTTTAAAATCTTCAACATATTCCTATCTATTAATTTATTAAGTACTTCAAGATGTGTACAACTATTTCTTTTCAAATATAAATATATCAACTCAAAACAAATACAACTATTCGATAAAGTTTCCAGGATAAATATTATCGCAATTACTATTTAATAAAAGAAATTCCAAATTTTTCTTCTGCTTACTTTCAAATTCTTTTAAAATTATATAATTTCATATCCATATTCTAGGCTATTCTATTTCTTTAATCATTCAATAGATTTTTACAAATCCCGATAATTTATGTATACAATTATAGGAAACATATCTATACATTTGTATGGCTTTTCCAGAGTCTACTGGTCATTGAAAAGACATCTTCAACCAGGTATATTAAACAACTTATTTCAGCCTTTATTTCACTGATAGACAAATTCATCTTGAATCAATGAAATTATACACATATTTTACCAAGGAAAATATATTTTAACTAAAAAATGTTGAATTTAATAATAATATTCAGTGAATTTTAAGCAATAAAAAGGAAACAGAAAAAAAAAACAGAAAAAGAATAAATTAAAATCACAAGTTCGATTGCACAACAAAACGATCTTATTGGTCTTCATTTTGCTTCACTTCACACACAAAAAAATCTAACTAATTAAATTTAAACATTCGGTCCTAACTAAATTGGATTATTATGAAGTTATTATAACTGAACTGGATAATTTTTTTAGTCAACAGTTATGAATACAATAATCTAATATCGGTCATGTGATCGATGATAATATTGGTTATCACCATCTAGTGGCAACATTAAGAGCTAATACTCAATTAGGTTTTTGGACAATTTCATTGAGAAGTTTAAAATATTAAAACATAAAACTCAAAATATTTTCTAACAAAAAAATAAAGGCCTCAAGGTAAATAAAAATTCCAAGAGTAATTCACAAGTTTCAAGGACGCTTAATTTTTTTTTTTTTTTTTTTTTTTTTTTTGAATTCCAGAAGTTGTATGAATTTGGTATGTCAAGCAAATGTAAATGGACAGTTTATTTTTAAAAAATGGCCAGCTCAAAGAATACACAATTCTATCACGAGCTACATTATTCTGTCCAAACAGTGGCAGGTACTACTAAATATATGAAAGTGAAATTCGCATAAAATATTTAATTATGAATAGTGGTTAAGTACACACATAAGACATGGAGAAGAAAAGATTGTGATTAATGGTACTCCAAGATCCCAATTATTATTCATAATGGAATAAGTCACTTCAAAAAACTATTTGGTTATTCTAAAATTGATTAATAAAGAATATGGTTTTACCCATCCATTGCTATTATATAATCTGATTGCAATCTAGAATTTCTAAATATTTAATCAATTGAAAATATTTACCAATATTAACCAACAATCAAACTAAAATGATTAAGTATTTTTAAAATTTTATCACTGGGGTATAATCACATTTATGATATTGTTTGGTATTTTAATTAATAATCAGGCTTTATTTATTGATACAAAAATTATCCTTGTAAAGTTTATTTAAAAAATATAAATAAATAAACACACACACACTTTATATTTTTTGTGAAGTGACTAAGATTCATAATAAGATTATATGTGATTTTCAAGTAAATCTACATTTAAAATAATGAGAGCATTAAGATTTAAATTTAATTTTAATTCCCCCTTCAGCCTGAAGAAAACATTAACTTACATAATCATACTTCCATTCTTGATTTCCTTGCATTCCATGACAACTCCAAAGAACAACAGGAGCATGGTCATCTGAAGATGAAACATCAAAGCAGACTGTTCGTTTAACTGGCCTAATATCTTTATGCCAAGTGAGTTCAAATTGCTGAAAAAATTATCATCATTAATTTTAGGGATGTAGCATTATTTCTAACTCTGTAATTTATTCATAACTTGTGCTATATATATTATAACTTTTTTCTTAAAATATATTGTAAAGACTCAAACACTATGAGTTAGCAAATAATAAAAGCTCTCACTAGGGCAGAAGATCTGTGATTCAAACTCAGTCATTGCTGCTAAACTACAAGGTATATGCAAAAAATCAATCACATTCAACTGTTGGTTTGTGACTGTTGCAACTGTCACAAAATATTTTGGGCTGATTATCTTTACTAAAATGGGCATATTAAAAGAAATATTATGAAGTATTAACCCCATTTAGACTTTATGAATAAAACGTACAATTTAAGGAGAAAAACTAAATAATATAATTAATTGATTGATTGGATCTATTGATAATTTTAAAATCAATTAAAGCTAATCTTTCTATTTGATAAAGAGAATGAACTAAATAATTTCAAAAATATTTGACAAGTTATTTAAAAACAAAGGTATGTTAAATAAAGCGAAATATTAAAAGGTAACAAATTTTTAACCTGCATGAGACATTTTCAAGAATTTATTAAACTAGAACTGATTATCAAATTCATGTTACCCTTCCAGCAATATTGATGCATGAAAAAAAGCTGAATATATATGTATATAAACTATATTATCTTTCTCTTAAAGAAAGCAATTTTTTTTTCCTAAAAGGGGAATTAATTTTAAAAGCACATAGTTTAGAGGCTAACATTAACTTTTGGAATGTAATAAAGAAAATATCCTAATTTAAAAACAATTCATCATTAAAAACATCATTTATAGTCTCAAACTACTTGTGTTAATTTGTATTTTTAACGATAAATGTATGTATTGTAGACTTTTTTTTTTATTTCCCACACTTATATCACCAAGTGGACCACAATACTTTGAAAAAATAAAAAATAGCCCATACTCAGGAAAAGTATGCTTACCCATCTAGATCTAGATTGAGAATTCAAGATTAAAAAATCTAGATTAAAAATTCAAGCATCTAGATTGAGATGTGTGCATGAAATATGCAACACTTATGTGGGTGTTGCATTTTTCATGCACACATCTCAATCTAGATGCTTGAATTTTTAACTGGTTTCTATCTCAATGAGACATAAAAAAGATCTATTATTTAGGAAAAGTATTCCTAAAAGGCATATCTTGATGGATGTTCAAATACCTAATGATAACTTCAAATATTAGCCATGTTAAATTACAGTGAAATCACTACTGTTAAACATACTGCAAAATCAATATTTATTTTAATGATATTTTGCAACCTATGACTAAGTAACAATAAAACAATACCTGAAATGATCAGGAAAGTGTTAAATTTTTAAAACCAAAATTACAAAATTTATGAAGCAATTTTTAAAGTATTTCTGATAATTTTTCATATAATTGTATTATTCTGAAAGATTTCACAGTTGATCGTCTATGAATTTGATTTTTAATTTTGGCAATATAATTGTTGACAAACTCTTGGAATAAGAAAGTCACTAGTTTAAAATAAATCAAAATTATCAATCTATTATTGAATTCTATTTAAGAATTTTAATCCAATGTATACTAACTTGTTCGCCACCTTGCGAAGCATGATCTCTGACACATTTTTCAAGCTCGAAGCGATCATTCTGGTGTCGATATTTAGTATCAATGCACAGATTGCTAGCAACATTGCGTATCTAAAATAGAAAGGAAATATTCAAACAAGTATTTCAAACAAAAAGAACATGGAAATTTATAGTATCAAAGATAGTAATTATTAACACAAATGATAAGATAGAATTTCATAACAAAAAATTTTTTTATTTTTGAATGATATAAATGAGATAATTTTTTGCAATTGTTTCTTTGAAATGTGTATTTAGTAGTCGCAACTTTAATAAAATTTAGTTGAACATAGTTTCTAACAAGAGAGTCAGAAAAGATTCAATTTAATAAAAACATTATAAAGTTCCAATTTATCTTTTCTATCCCCAGATAACAGTTTTGCAAATGATAAATAAAATTTGAATTACAAATTCAATCTGAAAAGATTATGAAAACATATTACTGAACTTAAATCAAATTTAATAAAATTGTATAAATTGCAAATTTCATTAACATTTGAATCACTTTTGAAACATTTTTTGATTCACTATCCGATTTGTTTTGATTACCATAATACACTGCTTTTAACAATGCATACTAATTATAATATAACAATAATCAAAACTTTTTAAGTTGCATGACAGTCATGATTCACACAAACTTGTTTTTTTTTTTTATGTTTTGAAATCCTGAGTGACATAAATTTTGGAAAATAGTATTAAATTTAAACTTATTAATTAATCTTTTATAAATTTTGTAACAAATTGCCATCATATTCCAATTTTAAGATTTTATCATCCATTGATTTCTAGTTTCAAAACTCTGATTGCAATCAAACTTTGAATAATACAGTCTCATATCATTTTCAATTTCAGATAATATAATTTCAAATATATCTCAAGAGAAGTATTACAACAGTATTTACAACAATGGAAGTTCTACAAAACTATTGGCAAGAAATTCAATTTCACAAAATTTACAAGTTATAAAATATCACACACACACAATACTACTATTCATATTCAATCAATAATAAACATACATAATTAAATTTATAATTATTTCTTTTTACTTAATCAAAAGAATGCAAACACTTTAAAAAATGCACCACATATAATGATATCAAATAGATATTAACAACTGAAGTATAAATCTAAATCAATAACGTAAATAACCTCCATTTTAAGAAAACTCAAGTTTCTAATAATGGGCAGTGTTAACCACTTAAAAAAACATCCAATGTAATGCAGTCATACATTGAGAACCTGAACAAGAAAAGATATGTTTTTGCTTCCTGACAATAAAGCTAAGATGATTTTATATCAGCATGCCTGACTGTGGTTGGGAGGCCCTGAGTTTGAATCCCGGTTGGATGTATTTTTTCTATCGATCCTGTCTTTGTCTTTCCTTGTATGAATGGGTTGTGAATGGTTGCCTGCCCTATAAACGAGTACTTATGGCATGCATGTACTGAGGAAGTCGGACTCCATAACTAAATTTGGATCAGTTGGAAAAGCAGAGCAACGGACCTCATATTGCTAGCCTAGATAACACACGACAACAACAATATGAATTTATGAATACTAGGGTTTCTAATTATATGGGCAGTGTCACCCATCTTACAAAAATATCTGATGCAATGCATTTTAGCAGAGCAGAAGATCCAGGCAACCTGTAAATAAATATACCATTTTTATGAAAGCTTCCTTTCTAATTAACCAAGCACACAAAATCACATATATTACTATAGTTTCCAATTTCTTTTTCTAAAAGTTAAGAAAAATTTATTATAGTTATCTAAAATAAATAATTGGAAAATTTACATGATCTAGAAAAATGTAATAGGAAATTAGTATTTTCTCACTGCCTTATAAATTTACAAAAAATGAAATATTAAATTTCAAATTAAGGAAATAAATCTTGCATATATTTTTGAAGCAAAATTCAAGATTCTACCCAGAAAGATCAGTTTATCAATAAATGAGGGAATTAACAGCTGAATGGTAAGTGCTCATGTTTTTGGTTCAAGAGTTTATGGTTTAAATCACACCATAGGCTTGGATGTCTATTGGATTCAAAATAAAATTTACTGACTGAATGGGTATACACTCCCAAATAAGAATTTATGCACTGGGCAATGTACTCACAAAATGCAATTCTAATTAAGAACATATTTAAAAATATGGATAAATCAAAGAACAAAACTTATGAGAGTTATAACCCACAAAAACTATGTAACATTTTAATTTATCTTACGGTAAATCTCTCATTAGCAAATAGTAATTTCCATATCATATCAATTATGGAAAGTATAGATAAAAATGTATTGAATTTTGACGTGCATCTTTTTACACTTCAAATAATGATACGTGATTTCCTTCAATGAAAAGGACAAAATTATCATATAAAAACAATTTAAAAATCGGAATTATCTCTTAATTACACAAAACAATAGAATATTTAAATATAGTTGCAATTTTCCATAATTTCCTATAAATTAGCACATTTATTACAGTTTTCTGTTTTAAAATATTACAAGATTATAGTAGAAATAATTATAATTACTTAATGCTTTTTAACATAACTTAAAATACATACTTTTACATACGTACTTAAAATACATAAGTTAAATAAGAATTAATTTTAAAAAGGTTAATATTCTTCACTAAATAATATAATTTTATGATTATTACATAAACGTTTTATTTAAATATCAGGAAAATTGAATTACAATGCATTTAAAATAAATTTATAATTTACATTTTCTTATTAATTTTAAACATAATTTTTTGTAGTAATGAATAAAACTAATTTACATCAGTCAACTATTGAAATTTAACTGTTTTAATTTATTAAAAGTGTAAAGCACAAAATAATATTTTAAATTACCATATTGTGGTATTCATTTTAAAATTAGTTCAAATGTAAGCAATACTTCACACAAATTGTAATAAATTTAAAACGAAAAGATGTTGATAATATACATCAGTCTAAATTTTTTTATTATAAGAAATAATTATCATTTGATTTGGTCAGAGAAAGATCAATGAATAAACTGCTAATTTAATGTTATATTACACAAAACTGATAGATGAATAACATAGTGAAGTGTACAATATACACAGGGAAATAGTCTCATACACCACAAGAAAAATATGAAAGTTAGAAAAATCATGGTCAATAAGTAAATAGTTAAAACAAATCAATACTTCGCCTGATGCAAAATTAGGTGGTTCTATTGGAGGATATTTCTTTGGTTGATCAAAAGCAATTTCTTCCATAAACCATTTGAATGGTTTACACTTTAATCTTTCTCTCAAAGCTTTCTGATTTGTAAGATCACCAGGATCTAAATCTCGATAATGAGGTCTTCGCAAATATAGATATTCTTTGTATTCATCCATCCATACTTCTGCCACCCGTTTATAATTCTATAATAGAAAAAGGTAAAACTGTAATTTTAAAAAAATGAAACTTAAAACTACTTACGTAATTACTCAAAATATTCTTATATGATTAACAATGCAGAGTTACAAATTTTATGAATAGGCAATTTTCTTCGTTAAAAAATTATTTTAAGAGATTATCTCATATACAATATAATTAAGAACTTATAATGTTTCTTAATTTAACTTTTAACATGCATATAAACATTTTAGGAAGTGAAATTTTGAATAAAAATTATTGAGATTTAACCTTTTAGTAAATTAAGAATGAGATTTAATTATTGCATCAATCAATGGCATTTAATTATAATATTTGACTTATTTTATTCAAAAATTATTCATTTCTATATAGAATCATTAAGATTTGATCCTTTGTGAATGCATGGAAAATTAATGCTTAGAAAAAGTTAGAAATTATTTTATTTACTTTTCAAACCATTCCTCACCATTTAATAATCACAGTTAAAATTTATTCCACTCTTCTCTTTCCTAATTAATAAATCTATTTGTATTTCTTAAAGTAAGTAAAAATAAAAATCAATTAAAAAACTATAAATGGACTAATTATGGATTTAATAACAAACATTTTTCAATTTTCTAAAATTACACCTACACAACTAAGAAATTTAAAAAATATATATATATACATATATATTCAAAAGAAATATTTCAAATTATTAACATAGATAAATTATAAAGCAATAATCAATAAAAAATAACGACAACCATGCAACAAGCAAAATCAATGAATGCCAACTGACTACAAAATTTAAAAATCCTATTTGATGACTCACAGCTCTCTGAGTTGTTCAAAATGAAACACATTTCATAATTTGGATGTTTTGCAAGAAAAAAAAATTAATAATGGTAATAAAATTCGAAAAATGTTTTCTAATGCTTTTGTAAATTCAAGAAATTTGTATTAAAAAAAATTGTCCATACATAATAAATGTAAACTCCCTTTGAAAAAAGAAATATGTTTAATTAATCAAAACACAATTCATTTATAGTTAAAAAATGGGAAAAAATTCTATTTTAAGACGGATAACCATAAGAAAACCATTGCAAAGCAAGAAATTAGAAGAAAAATAAAAAATTGGAAATTGTGTTTAAATTGAGAGAATCCTCAACTCTGGAAACTGAAAATTTCATGAAAAATGCAATTTTATTCAACATTCATAAACAATATATTCAAATATATAGTGTCCATTAAATCTTTGGGTACTTTTCGGTTAAATATAAGCATAAATCAATTACACACACTTTGATTATAATTTAAATAAATATTATTTTAAGGAACAGCATTTTAATATCACTTGGAATTTTCTTAAATAAATAATTTGTTTCTTTCCTTTATTAAAATTCAGTAAATTGATTCTCAAGAAAAACACACTATTATCAATAACTGTTATTACTTACATTTATTATGTTATTAAAAACCATTGCTTTGTTCATTATATTGTGTTATATTCCTAGTTTCTCTTCCTCTGTTTTTAATAATTCCTCTATGTTTCTTGTTCCAATTCAGACTTTTAAACTAAACATTTTTGGCACTTTTAACAACTTATTGTTTCAATTTCCAATTGTATTTTTTAAATGCATCAATTTATGTTATTCATTTTAAATTCATCAATCTGATAGTCATTTTAATGATCAATATATGCATAAGATGTTATTAATTTCACATAACTGAATGCATGTTATTACTTTTAAAAGTTTATTGCTTTGGAAAAAGTTGATTTTTGTTCTTTGGGAAACAGTTCTAATTGTCATATGAAAATTAAAATATAATAAAGAGGGTCAAATAAAAATGAAACTTTTCTTATAGTAGATTGTAGTCACATATTTTATCTTTACAGTTGTAAATATTTTATTAAAAAGAATAAATAATTGTTTGTCACCCATTTTCTCTATTTTTTAAATCATTACTTAAATAAAATATTTAATTTACTTATAAAACAAATGACCTTATTTTGATAAAATAGCCATTGACAGAAATTTTTTAACATAAATTCATCACATTCTGATGCATCAGATAAATTATAGATTCTTTCTAAATTACATTTCAAAAAATGAAAATACACATTAACTTTAGACAAGTGGAATATTAAACTTATTTCCATTCTAAACCCTCATAGATAGAATTTGCATTCACAATTACTGATACAAGAAATAACATTCAATGCATATTTTACATGCATTATTAGTATTTTGTATTCCATCAATAAATGGTGAATGTATATGTTAAGAGGATAACAATTAACTTTTGTTTGAAAAGTATTGTTAATGATTTCATACAATTTCATTCAATGGATGAATAATACTATATACTAGTTTTGACATATAATGATGGGTGACAAATAATTTAATATACTCATAAAGCTGAAGAGTTTTGTTTTCAGTAAAATAACAATGTACGAAAATTCTTCGATATGAATTAATCATGCTTTGATCTATTTCAAATCAATAACGGCTGATTTCTAAATTATGTATAAAAAATTCATGTAAATAAAAAATAGTTCCACATATCTGTACTTTAAAGGCAGAGATATTACATTTATTATAATTCCAAATGATATAAACTTAAAAGACCTCCCCTCTCCAACTTATAAATACATGTTTCAAACAAAAATGAGTAATATAAAAATGTTGGATAAAGAAATTACTAAATAATAAAGCTGCTATTTCAAAATTTCTTTAAATTCGATTACAGAAATAAATTAACATCTTAAATGTTACTCAAAAAATTCACATAAAATATTATACCCTTCCAACAAAATCACCAATTCCAGGATTTGGGAAGGGAGGAAACTTCCTATATATGTGACCGATTCTTGAGCAAGGAGCATCTACCATTTTCCCTCCACACTGCCATATTTTAAATGACAATTCATACTGCTCACCTCCCCATACATCTAAGCCTTCATCATAGCCACCCAGTTCCCAGAAAAAGGAGCGATCCATAGCAAAAAGTCCACCAGCCATAACAGGACTCCTGTAAGACAACATTATTTTGCAGAATTATAATAATAAAAAATCAAAACATTAATACAATGATGATAAACAAAATATAATCTTATACAAGCTTCTTTTTTAATCTAGAAAGTAAAATTTCAAAATAGAAAAGCCATAACAACTTTTCATTATATACATTCAATTTGCTCCATAATTAATTTTTTTGATTTTTTGAGATATAAATAAAAATGCTAAGATTCAAAATCTCATATTAAGCATTTCTTATTGACTGTTTGAATAGTTAAAATCTAAAAACAGATATTCTCTCTTTCACAGAAATAAATTTAGAAATTCGTTTTTAGCAATGCTAATGTAAAAGTAAATACTTTTTGTTATAATGAAACAAAGATAATGGAATAAAATTGTGTATCAATAAACAAACAGGCAAATTTTAAACATTTTTGATAATACCTAATATTATATTTCCAGATTTTTGTACAATACACACATATTGGTTTACTTAGTAACTAAGAATTTCACACCATTTCCTTAAAATATTAATGTAGTTAAGACCATTCAATTTAATAAAACATATTAAACAATGAAATTAAAGTATATTAATATTTGATAAATTATTGAATTTGATAAATCAAAATACTTGAAAGGTTCAGCAGGGTGTTTGAGATCTTCAGGTAACAGTGGTAATCTTTTATAATACAACTCCCAATCAAATGACCCTCGTGCACCCTCATCTTGAGCTTTATAAGCAAATGTTTCATAATCTATGACATCAATAAACGGACATACAACAGTTTTACGATCTTTTGCAATAGGATCTATAAAAAAATAACGCAAAAATTAACTGGATAAAAAAAAATTATTTCCTGAGAAAGAAATATATTTCATTCAATCATTTTTATATTTTAAAAATAATGCATCTTACTACTATTTCTAGACATTATAACTTAAATAAATGTATTTATAAAAGGGAGGTGGTATTTCATAGAAATCTTAAAATTCTATCAAAAATTATCATGAAATATATAAGTATAGGAACATTTACTGAACACAAGTCAAAATTATATATCACACATCAAAACAATTTGATCAGAAAGTAAAACTTTATAAGTTTTATAAATCGAGATATTTATCAAAATTTCAAAGAATTTAACAATGTTAAAAATCCAGATTTTAAGAAACTAAATTGTAATATTTTGAGTACGTAAGTAACTTTAATAACTATAAAGTTGAATTAAATTCTGAGAAAAATAACAAGATCAAATAAGTTAAAAATAAATACATTTCTTTATCATGAAAGGTAATAAATGTCTATTTAATAAAGAAATGGATCACAGCAATAAGATTAAGTAAAACACTTTTTGTAATAAAATATGTTTCACATGAAGGCAATAGAAAAAAAATTTATTATTAAATTTAAAATTTTCTTTATACACAAATTTAACATGTAATCCCTACAGGGCACATCCAGGTGACAGATAAGGGAATACCTTTATTGGATTATCCTTTTGGTGGTAGAAGTGAAATAAAATACTTTCCATGGTCCAACAGTCAGAAGTCCAACTTCTTAGGCAGAAATGGTAACCATTTTTCCATGGAAGATATTCCACTAATGCCAAAACACATTTTGACTGACCAGCTATTTTAAGATTTCAGGCTCATCTTGGGGAATTTCTCTTCCTCAACATCGAAAAGAGACTGTACTCCAAAAACAAGGAGATAGCTAGCTGTCTTTTGCACACTCATGATTATCTATATTCTCCACATGAACACAGCATCAACTAGCCAACCACAAATTTTACAATTCATTTATTTTATATATTTGTAATATTCATTACTCTTTGTATATTTTATAAAAATTCAGAATTTATACAATGAAAAATTTATGTTTTTCAATTTTGAATTCTTCCAGTCATTTGAAAGTTAAAATTCTTTAAAAACTCCTATTTATATCTTTAAATTATTGTTTCTTTTTGATCAATTTCAACAAACTTAAAAAGACTATTGATTTTCAATCTGCAGTAATATTCATTTTCATGAAAATTTATGATGAATTAATATTAGTAGAAGTATGGAAAATCATGAAAAATACTAAAATAGATACTAGTAATAAAGGACAATATAAAAAGAAAATGAATAAGTTTGATAACACCTAATTAAAATTCTAATACATTAGTGAAATCATAAGACTTAGTAAACATATCAAATAAAAAGAAATATTACTGTTAAAAGGGATAGATTACACCTATAAAGAAAGAAAGTATTCATAAATGAAAATCTCAACCAAAGGATACAAGTGAAAGAAAAATATAGGAAACTAATTTTCTAATCCCTGATAGCCCAAAGTTAATGCATCAAAAAGTTCAAATTTATTTCTAATATTACCATATCAACGACCAAAATAAGATTAAGATCAAATATAGTTATCACCTAACTCAAATTGATTAAAGAATATTTCAAACAGTTGAACAAAAACACAATAATGGATAAATTTTAATCAGTGAAAATCAACTTCATTTAAACCACACTTTTAAACACTGTATTAAAATAATAAAATAAATAGATCTTTGCAAATCAATAATATCTTCTTTAATTAGTTATTCTAAAAACTTTTCGGGGACAAAACATGTTACCATATTTTCCTATATTTATGTATTAAGAAACTAATTTCTGTTTGCATTTAATTTTTATATTTAAATTTCTGTTTATTCAAGCAATTTATCAAATATTGTGTTTTTATATAAATACTTAAAATTTATGAAATGTGACTAAACTAAATAAGATAACAATTTAAACATAAACTATTAATAAAATTTCAAATTTAATTGAAGCTCAAAGTTTAAATTTAAATGAATAACTTTGAAATTTTATCCCCAATTTCAAAATGAATGTAAAAATTATGAGAATAAACAATATCCCAAAGATTTAAAGGTTACTAAACTTACAATAAGTTTTGTGCATTTTGGAAACTGACACAAAATTAGATAATTAACATGTACATCAAAATTCTTAATTAACATCTATTTGAACACAGAAATATTGTGGTTTGGCTTAGTAAGTAGCCACACCAAATAAATGGATTTAGTCACATTTGTTACAAAATATGTTAAAATATAAAAATTTAATAAGCTTGTCTCCCAAGTACTTTGGCCTACTTATTTGAAATACATTTGTAATCTATGTATAATATAAGACATATCTACATATATTAAGGTTCATTACTTTAGAAAACAATTAAAACAACTTCATACCTAATAAAGGCGGCAACCAATTTACATTAGCCTCTGTATGGGAATCAAGGAAAATTAATACATCACCCACAGCTGCTCTTGCACCAATTAATCGAGCTCTAATAAGACCTTCCCTTTTGGTAGCACGCAGCACTCTTACTTTTGGCAGGTGTGCCTTGATATAATTTTCTAAATCCTGTTTCAATTCCGCTGTAAAATACATTTCAGAGTAATTATTTTATGTTAGAGATAAAATAACTCTTATATTTTTATTACATATTTTTCAGAAACTACCATATTTTCCTGTGTATTATCTGCAGATGGTGACTTAAAAAAGTTTCTAAATTTGTTGTGCATGTTATACGCATATTGCAAATTATATATGAAAATGTTTCCCCATCATAAAAACTTACAGTAAAATTGAAAGTAATGCTATTTATATTTTATAAAATAATAGATGGTGTGCAACAACCCAACCGACTTGTTTCAGATTTAATTGGTTTTGTCCAACTATATTTCAGAACTAATTTGGTTCCTCAAAAAGATATTACAGTTGCTATTTGTTATCACCATCTCATATTTTATTTTGATCAGAGCTGTTTTGTTCTGAAAATATTTAAATCGGTTGTATCATGTGAAAGTGAAAGCATATAAGTTATACAGCTGATTTTAAACTAAAAGCAATAGAAATGGTAATTAAGAAAAGGGCAACAAAAGTGTTAATGTAAAATGAAAAAGTATATGCAATGCAAAAGAAAAAATATATCCAATGCAGTTAGAAATAATATATTTATTTAATTATTAATGAAACAAATATATTTTATTTTTAAAATATACTTAACTTAGTTTTAAAAGTTATTAAAATATAAAAATGGATAAGTTTTACTAAGACTTTTTCAGAATTATCATTCTTGATGACCCCAATCTGATGCTTTCATTTCAGTTTATCACACTTTGTGATAACATGAATCCAATCAGATGTTTTCCAGTTAATTTTTTTTTACACTTTATTATATTTTTAATCATCATGTGTATTTTTTGTGTTTAATGTGATACCACATAAACATTAACAGCAGAATGTATTTTCTACTATACACTGAAAAATAGCAGTAGACAGGAAAATTGGTAATGATTTGTACAGGGCATGTATATATATAAAGCAAGATCAGAAATATCCCAAGCAAAATTTCTAATAAATACAAAAATATGTACAAAAATTATATGTTTGGCAATACATTCAGCATGAAAGCAGAGTAAATATTATTGAAATATAAATAATAGAAAATTTTTAATGTTTGAAATAAATGCTAAAAGAAGAATAAAGCAAATAGACAAGACTACTTACATATAAGAAACAGATAGAACAAATAACCAACAAAGAAAACTTAAAATATGAAATTTAAAATTTGAATAATTTAAATGAACATACAGAATGAAAAGAAAATAACACAGTAAACCAAATGAAGCACCAACATAACAACAACAAAATAAGTACCAAAATAATGAAGTACAACTTCATCAAGAGGTGTTGATAACATTGGTACAAAGTATAGCTTTTCTGCAATGGCCCAAGACTACAGTTTAAAATTTAGTCATTACATCTATAAGCAATACTAAAAAACATTTTTTTTCTTTAATTGAAAAAAATAACATAAGAATAAATATGATAAAGAAATACATAATTGCGAAAATAAAACAGCAAATTTCAAACCTTAAAATGCCAATAATGTTTGTTAGTTTTTCAATTCATGCATTTATTTGTAATTTGCCAGGAATTTACATTCATCAAAAACAATTATTATTCTAACTTTAAAAATATTAGACATATTACATTTTCTAACAATGTATCTAAACAACAAAAAATTCCGTTTTATTCTTTCAGAGTTAATTTTTTAATATTATTTTAGCAAATTAGTCATTTTGATCAAGTCATACCTAATAAGAAAAATATTCAATACGATAAAGATTGATTTTTTAGTCTATTTAAAAAATGAATAAGAAACAAATTTTATTGTTTAAAAAAAGCCTCAACGAATTTAATAAGGTAAAAATATAAAAAGAGGTGAAAGAATTTTTATATACTTAAATGGATAATCAGTTAAAATATGAAAAAAAGCATTATTTTTAAGACAAAAATATATTAGATGCTTCTTTAATGTGTGCAATACATGAATATTTAACACCTGCAATTTATATATACACACACAATAATAAAGGTATAACTTAAGTAATTACTTTTTTACACAAGCAAAAACTTAACTTCATAAAAAAGAATATATTATTACTTTTTGTACTAAAATCATCAACAAGTATAACTTCTTTAATAAGATGTGGTGGGGCTCTATTTATCACACTAGTTGCAGTACGCAGAAGAGTTGAAAGATGCTCATTATGAAAAGGAACAACAACACTGGCTGATGGTAGATCTTTTAGATATTTCTGCTTCAAGCAACTAAAACAAATTATACAAAAAGTTAATTACATGTGTAAAAGGCAACGTGATGATTTACTGCAAGTAAAATTTAACTGTATTTCATGATATAAAACAGTAACTGATTTTTTCATAAGCAAATGTGAAATATCTGAATCTTTTATTTATTGATGATAAAATTATATTGTCTACAGATTAACAGTAATATAAAGTCTAGTTATAAATAAAGATTTAACACAAAATTGTGGATTTCCTTATTAAAATACCGATAAAATCCTTTCAAATAAGTGAGCTTATAATTTTCAATTTTATCATTAACAAAGATTTAAAATATTTTCCTACAACAAAACGCTTTTACTGATGATAAAATTTATTTATTGCACAAATAGATCACATTATTTAAATTAAATTACATTATATATTTATTTTAAGAAATTTTATACTTTATTCTTCTATTTAAAAATTAGAAAATTAATTTTAATAAAATAAAGAATTTATTACAAATAACATTAATATGAATGTTTTTTTACAATAATTTGTTTTTAATTAAACATTGTCATTACAATAAAATAAATATCCTGTGTAAAACATATTAAAAAATTTCTTATTTTTTGAATAAGAGTTCTGTTTGATCAAGAAAAAGTCAAATGCAGCATAATTTTTTAATTATTATTTGATGATCTGATTATTGAAATAAATACAGGATATTTATTTCATTCTTAATGACAATGTTTGATTAAGAAACAAATTATTATTAAAAAACCATTTATATTAATGTTTTTAATTTATTTGTAATAAATGCTTTATTTTATTAAAATTAATTTTCTTATTTTTAAATAGAAGAATAAAACATTGCATTTTTAAAAATATTAAATAAACTATAAATCAAATATAAATATTAATAGTCATGTCATACAAGAAAAAAAATACTTTTAATAGCATATAAAAATTCAAAATTTTTACCTTCAAACTTATAATTTTTTAACTTTAAATTTTATACAATAATTGATTTAACTTCAAATAAAAACGTGTCATTTAAAAAACCTAGAGCAAGTTGGGATACTAAACTCTTAAGACAAATATTTCTGCTAATTAAATATATTTCATATAATGAAATGATTGTTGGCAAACACAATTACTATGCAATTGCATAGTAACTGTGTTTGCAAACAATCATTTACTATGCAATTGCATTTAATTATGTAAAAGGATTCTTTTGCTCCTTTTCGATTCAATCGAAGTATTTACTCTTTAGATGCCTATAGAATCAGGATTTATAAATTAATTCTTAAATGTCAGTTTGTAAATATCTCCATACAATGGCATTCCTAGGATTCCTAAAGAGAGGAATGCAAGGGCTCATATTCGTTCAAAAGGATTACTAAAAATTCACCATTAATATTTTATAAATGCAATTTCTTTTCTATGGTTTTGTTGAAATGAAAAATGTCAATAAAGGGAAGCACAATAAAAATTAGATTTTTATTTATAAGAAATTTGTATCAATATTTATTTTTCTCAAAATTAAAAGAATTATGTTTATATATATTTTATAAAATTAAATTGAAAATATATCATTTACAGTATATTATTTTATGTGCACGTGTTTGGTCATGCCAGTGTAAGATAAAATTAGCTTTTAACAAGTAATAAATATTAATATACTTGATAAGCAAAATCTAACTAAATTTCATGATATTTCGCTACTATACTCATTTTATAACATGAAAAGAGGTAAGGGAATATTTAATAATCATAATAGTTACATACAAATTAAGTATAAGAGAAACATCTAAGTATTAATAAAATATCTACAAAAAATATAAAAGTAATCATCACAAGTAAATTAAATATTTTTGATAGAGAAATTGTTTTATTGACTGGGATTTACTCTTTAAACTGTATTCATAGAAAAATGCTACATTCATATTTGTTTCAAGGTTCATATCCCATTTGAAATTCCAAACTAAAATGTGGGCGGCTAACCATCAATTCATTTAATATTGTAGAGGAGAAATATAAAAAAACTAATTATAATACTTTTGTTGTTTTCAATATAAATTTTAAACAAATGAAAATAATATTTAATGATTGTTTCAAAATATTAAAGAGAAATATGCACATTTTTATTAGAATAAAATTTACAGGTCATGTTTATGTACTGAATTAAAATTTTCCAGCATTAACTTAATTGTAATTTTTGAGAGTGATATTCGATAAACATGCTATTAATAAATTATTTCATTTTTCTTAAATGATTGGTAGTGTGAGAAAATGTACTTTTTCATTGCAAAACACATTTTTTCAAAAATGAAATTACTTCAAAATGTTATGAAGTTATAAATAATTGTGTGTGTATGAAATCATTTAAAACATATATTAGATTATTTTATACAGGATATAAATAAAATTATCTATTATGTTACAACATAAAAATTGATTTCAAAATGTTGATTTATTTATGTATATTTAACTTTACTTTCTATTAACTTATTACTTCTTGATAAAACATCATTTTAAAACATACTGTTGCATAAATGGTGAAAACTGAGTAAGAAATATTGAGAGGAAAAAAATAAACTAGCAATATTTAAAATAATTATTTTTCTGAAAGTCAATAAAAGGATAAAAAAAAATTTCAAAATAAAAACATAACTTCATCATTTTTTTATTGATATGATCATTGGAATTATGAAATTGTTCAAGATATTCACAATTAAAGAAAATGATTCCACTAAATATTACTTGAAAATTTAATAATTTAAATGGCTGATTCATTAGAAATAAAACAAAGCAACTTACTCTTTGTGTCGAATATCTTTAAGGGAACGATTAATGGCAATGTAATCACTAGCTAAGCCATTAAAGCCATTAACTTTATACAATTTATCTTTCTCTTGCTCTGTTCCAGCAGGCAAATCAAATGCTGCACCTTGTTCTCCAGGACCAGTTCTTTCTTTTTCTAATTTTATTTGAGTATAGTTATGCCAATCTATTCTTTCATCTACCTGTAAGACAAAAATAATGATATGTTTTGAATCCATTTATATTTTTAAATATATGGTAATTTTATTTTAACTAAAGTATTTAATTAAATGTATACATGTATTGTAAACATGTATTTAATTAAATCAATGGAATAATTAATATTAATAATAATATAGCAGATCATTTTTTTCATGTTCTGAATTGTAGGTTAACTAGGTTTAAATTATTCTTGTCTAAAGTACAAATGATGTACTGTAATTAATACTTTTCTTATTACACCCAGAAAAAAATTGTAGAGTTTACATTAATATATAAACACTTTCCTTCTGTAAAAAGAATGAACTCATTATTGAGAAGACCTGGCTTGCTTGTAGGGTGTGAAAGCCCTTCTCAAGTAAACATACATTGTAAAAACTCTTTATGTTTTAGTTATCCTATATAAATTGTTTATAATTAGTTTTTATTAATACATGCAACCAACTACATATCATTATAAATCCTTAAAATATGAAACAGTTTTATAAATTACTGAATTGAACATTTTTAACAACCAGTAGCATGAACACTTATAGGGTAAGTTTATTCTTTAAATTTCTGGTTGTATTTCTGAAAAGATTTCCTTTTAGGTGGAAAATGAATATAAGAAAATCAAACAGGTATTAACAAATGTGTTATACATCTAAATCAAAAATGTAAATAACATACATTTTTATGAAAACTCTAGTTTCTAAACAAGTTGTGATAAATTTGTAATTTTCAAAATGCTAATTGGCCTTTATCTTCAACTTTGTATACTGCAATATCATGCTATTTTTGATTTCAAATCTCAAATATTTTATACAGTTAGTAAAGAACTACATAACTAAAGGCTACGAACTTAACTAAAACATATTTTACAAAACTTTAACGAACTTTACAAAACTTTACGAACTTAACTAAAACATATTTTACAAAACTTTGTACATTACAAAATGAATATAAATCTCTGAAAATCAACACTATTATTTGCAATCAGACAATAAAAAGTAATGTAAATCAATTTTTTTAATTAATCAAATGAATAAAAATACTTTAAAAACACATCGTATGTAACAAAATCAAGCAAATGTAAACAATTGTGCCATAAATTAAAAAACGTAAATAATGTACATTTTTATGAAAACTTAGTGACCCAACATTGATGCTCATCTTAAAATAACACATTATTCTAGTTTAAATTTTTTGAGTAATACATTTCAACAGGAAACATCTCAAATATTTCAGCATTAAACTTAATAAATTATACCCATTTTAATATAAAAAATTGCAAATTAAACAGAAAATACAGTTTTTTTTTAAAATTATGTCCTTATGTTGGCTCTTTCGAGCATAATAAGTCTTGCAGTCCAATATAGAAATGAAGTATCTCCAGGAGTGGAGAGTGTCTTGAAATGTGAAGAAGTGCGTGCTTCCTGTAGAGCAGAACATTTCCAAAGATGTTCGCCATCCATGTCAACGTGTTCCCTACATAAAATGCAGTCGGGTGAATCCACAAGCCCTGTGTGATATAGATGTTTCTGGAGAAAATCATGCCCAGTCAGTAACCTGAAGCAGGAGACCCCTATAGATCTATGTAGATCTCTGGGAATACATGAGCTCAGCAGGGTCCTCCAAGAGGCATCAACTGCATTCTCTTTGAAATAAATTTTTCGCTGGTGATGGATAACCCGTTTTAGAAAGAGTTTGACATTTCTCAGGCCAGTAGGAGTATCTGGAGGGTTTAAAAAAGAAGCCACTTTCACGAAATTGTCTGCCTTTTCATTACCAGGCAAGCCGCATAGGGATCCATCGTAAAATAATTTCCTTTCCCGCAGATAGTATAGTGTTAATGAAATACAAAGTAAAAGCACTTAATCAACTTCCTCAGGCACCAAATTAAAAAAAATTTGAAAATGTTCAAAAACATAAATTAAGATTTAAAACTATAAACTACAAATAAAGAAATATAAATATTATAACATCTAATTAACTTTTAAATTGAGAAAAATAAACAAAACATTTTGCACATACAACCATTTAAAAACAAACTTAGATAAAATAATAGATAGCATAACCTCAAAGGTTGCTGAACCTACAAACAATTCACACACATTGTAATATGTCATCGAATCACTGAAGAAATACATTCTGAAATAATAATCTACAAATTTGGCACCCATACTGAATTGTAGGGTGAAACCAATATCGCAAACTTTATCACACTCCTAAATATAGCAAATCCACAATGTTACATAGACTAGGATTAAGCAGAAAAGTCTACAGTAACTGAATTCTTTCATTTTCAAATATTCTCCTACAGTACTTTTTAACAGAAAACATTTTGCAATTGTTTTTAGGATGATATAGAAATATCATTGCTTTAGGATACATTACCATGCTCTATATTAAGGAAAAAGATCAGGTAACTGTGTGAATTTAGCATGATTTCCAATTTTTACACCAAGCACTGAACAATTAGCTCGCCAACCTATATTTCGTTACAATGCTCAATATCCTGTTACCAAATATCAATCACACTTCCAACTTTGCAATCTCAAGCTATTTTAAATCTCAAAATTTTGAATATTTTGTTATAATTATTTACTATAGGAGAATTAAAATGCTAATAACTGCAACTAATTTCATAAAGATTACATAATAAAATGTAAACTATCACGCCATCTACAACAGGTAACGATTGAGCAATAAAACTAAATTTGTAATATAAATTAAATGTATTTTTGAGAAAACTCAAATTTTAATTAACCAGGCAGTAGTACCCATCTTAAAAAAAACCTTTAGAGTAGGGTAATCTAGGCATACACTGAACTGGGTGATAAAGCTAAATTGGTAATGTAAATTAACAACATTTTTATGAAATTTTAATTAATTGGGCAGTGGCGTAAAGATTAAAGAAAATCACAGTAGTGCAATTTAACCCCAATTAAAAATGTGCAATAAAAATAATCTTATAAAAGCTAGACTTCCAAACTAATCAACATTACCATTCTAAGCAAATCTCAATACAAAAAAATGAAACATTTATAAACAATATTTAATATATAACCCAAAATATTACATACAACAGCAATATTAATTAACAAAATAAAATTAAATAACTCATTGCTTGCAGAATCACTGGCATAGGTATGCAACAGTGTTCTTCAAATGCTTATATGGCTATATATACGCAGTGACATTCCCCAAACTTACTCAGTCTTTAGCCTTTATTTTTAATGTAGTAATCTTTTCAAAATTAATTTCTAGTTATTAGTACTTTAATATGTTTGTAATAATTAATTATAATGAAATATTCAAAATACTGATATTTGATTAGTGAAAGATTGCACAAGGTTGAAATCTTCAAAGTTCAAGCTTGAGTGTGATCAAAACTTTGAAAATTAGAAATTGTGCGAAGTGACATAATTTGGGAATTGCATCGAACCCGAGATGTCTCCTAAGATTTCACAAAATATGCTTTTAAATATTTGTGTTATTTAAATATTTGTGTTATACTTTTAAATATATTGTGGTTGTGAAACAGAAAAACATATGTGATTACTTCTAGTTTATTAAACCTAGTTTTTCTTCAATACAATTGAAGTAAATTTTATTTTATATGTTTTATATACAATATATATAAAATAGTTTTTTCTAATACTTTACTAATAAAAAATAAGCAATGTGACTAAAAAAAGTTAAAAAATTTAACAATTTTTTTCTGATTTTATAAGCTTTCAATTTTAAGAACTTTCATTGGTATCCTTACATATTTACAAAAATCTACAGCAACTGTATGCTTAATATAGATACAAGATTTAAGTCTATTTGCCTTATAATTAATCTGTAGAATTAAAATATCATTTAATATTTCAATTATATATTTTAATAACTACTTAATATATAAAAACTTAGATATATTCTGTAAAAGATGTTTAAAAAAAAGAACAAGATGAGTAAATCTAATATTAATGAACTATAATTCAAATATTGTGTGAAAGGACAAATTAAGATTCTCAACAATTAATTAAATTTCTAAATACGTTAATAAATTGTCTAAAACACCCCTGGACTCTTTAAAATACTTAATCAAAATATTATGCAATTTTTCCTAAATATAAAAAAATTAAAATATATTTGATCCCACACATTTAAAAACACAAATGATATCATAACATTGTTTTATAAGAGTATTTATTAATGATTGTGGATATACTTAAAAATTCCCCCTTTTATCAAAATAATTACTTACAATTATATATACATACATCAGTATCGATAACAAAGAATTAAAAGAACCGTAGTTGTTGGTTATTTTAATACTTAGCATCATAATATTATTTATTATGCTATAGAATCTGTTTATTGAGTGATACTTATTATAAAATGCAACACCAAAATCATTTATGAAAGTGCTACTGTTCTCAGTTAACATAAAAATAGTGAAATAAAGGGGAAAAATCAGGTTTTTCATGCTAGTTTTTTAAATATCTAAGGAGCACATATATAGTTTAAAATGTATTAAGTTTGAGTATATTTATCATTTATTGAATATGTTATTGAAATTATAAATAAATTAAACATTTTTTTATTTTTTAAAAAACAAACACTTTAATTTTAAAATATATTTAAATTTGAAATTTAATAAAACATAACTCATTTTTACAAGAAAGTGAAGAATGAGTAAATTCTTTTATAAAATTCAAGAAAATATTTTAAATTGAATATTAGTTGTTTAACAGAAAAAATTCTAACTGTAATCATTTTAAAAGAAATTTAATAATTATAAAATAATATTAATACAATATATTATAAAATATTAATTTAAAAATAATATTTTTTAAAATATTAGTTTTACTTGAAACTTGCTATAACTGTATTAATTGCTGTGAACTATACTGTGAATATTATGACTGTATTAAGCTATAGAGACTTAAATAACAGTCTAATGAAAAATTAAAAACATGTCAAATAATGTAACATATATTTTTTATCCCTTTTTAGTTGGTTGATAAATTTATGTTAAAAAGTTTAATTTGGTGTGTGTTAATCAGAAATCAATAATTATTAAAAAATCAACAAAAAAACAATTTAAATAAATTTTTTACAATTATTAAAATATTTACATAAAAATAAATATTAACGTATTGATATGATTGAAATTTCAAACTACAGTATTATTTACCGAAGAAATTCTATGCAAATTCGGGGCATTAGGTAATCCTAAATATTTTCCCTTAATTTTAGAATTTTCAGAATCAATATTATTGACAGTTATAAATGATTTAAAAAGTAATCCGCAACCAATAAGTAATAAAACAGCCAAACAAATATATTTCAACAACTTCCGCGCATTTCGTCTAAGCATGTTTTTAAATTTTCATAGCAACACGCAAGGTGTACACGCAAAACTAAAGGTTTTTGTTTTCCTTTGGATTAATGAGCAGTTGAAGTAGAAGTTTATTGACAATAATTTCACTTTTATTATGATTTATTTGAATTAATTTTATTAATTCTGAAATATATTTTTAATAATAGTTAATGAATTATTTTAAATTAATTATATTTGAAGATCACATCCCAGTTTTTACTTTTCAACATTTTTGAATGAATTAGGAACCTGTTTTCGTTAACTACGAACAACCGCAGATTGGTACAACCTACCGGTACAACCACAGATTGGTACAACCTACCGGTACAATCACAGATTGGTACAACCTACCGGTACAACCACAGATTGGTACAACCTACCGGTACAATCACAGATTGGTACAACCTACCGGTACAACCACAGATTGGTCGTTGGGTGCAACACCTGTTGATAAATATTTGTTGGGATCCGTAAGCACGTCTGTTTGGATTCCATGCCAAATTCTTTGCCAAAATGGAATATTTTTTGCCAAGATGATATAGCGATATTTTCTCTTTTACCAAAAAATTCATTAATTAAGTAAATGCCTATGAAAATAGACTAACCTAAAATTTAACTTTAAAAATAAAATTTGAGGATTAACGATCTATACTGAAAAATTCCATTTATTATATTTTATTAAATGAAAGTTTATTATATAAATTATTTTTAAAAATTTAATATTACAATATGTCACTTGTTGCTGAAATTTTGTATTCCTCAGGTAATTTATTTTCAACAAAATTTATGTTTGCTACTTTTGTGTAACTCTTAAAATATTTTATTAAATTATTTCTGCTTAACTTTTGTCTCTTTTAAATTATAATAAAATTTGAAAAGAAGCGTTTTGTTTAAAATACTCAATAATATTAAGGAAATATAATTTAAGATTTATTTTATTTGTTGAAAAAGTTATTGCTAATATTATCGAATTACATTTGGGGAAAAATTTAAAAAGAATTGTAATACAAAAAAATAATATACAAATTGAAATAAATTGGATATAAATAAGGTACTTGTTGGCTAGTAATAAGGTACTTGTTGGTTGAGTATTAAGGTCACAGCTCACCAAGTGCAAAAGCCCCCAAATCTGATCAAATTTTTTGTTTGTTAGTTCTTTTCTACGAAGATCTGATGGAATCAGACCAAATACATAAGTCCATTGACAAGTAGTAAGTCGGAAACGAAAAGAGGAGAGGTGAAAATTTCCTCCCAAAGAAGTCCCAAGCACTTTAAAATATGATTATCTGAAGCCAGATTGGCGGCATTTTGGGTAAAGAGGGTAGGATTTTATACCCTGATTAAAGGTAAGACATTTTAAATGCCCACTGGCAAGTTGTGATAGGCAGGTACTGGTTTTTCTACTACATGGAAGAACCAGCAACTGGCCTGGTTTACCAGCCTATACCAATCGTGAGTGTGGGGAGTGAACTCCAGCCAAATTTTTCTATTTATGTTTTTTGTTTGAGAGAAGAGTTCCTGGTAACTAAGTTCATCAGATGCAGATATTGGTAGGCTGCAACCATTCTTGGCTAAATAGTCTGCCTCCTCATTGCTAAAAAGATCAATGTGTAACAGGATCTATTGAAAATGAAAAATTTGTTGTAATACAAATAAATAAGATACAAATTGCTACCCATGACCATGATATGAAAACAATACTAAGACTATTTCCAAGTTAAAATTACTCTTAGAGTGGTTCCTAGATCTCTGTAATTGTTTAAGGCATAAAATGTTTATATTTTCAATTAGATTTTCACCTTTTGAAATTCAACTTTAGGTGATTACAAGTTAAACCCCTTTGCCTGTTGTTTTGCTAATTAACAGAACCTCTCATCTTACCATATTAAAATATATATCCCCAATGTTGTATAAAAAATGTAGTTTGATTCACAATTAAATGACTATAATTACCTTTTTTAAACTTCTCTTTTGGCTACAATTTATATACATATTCAATCCTATCTCTACATGCCTTTCAATCATTAATATGTAAGTTTACTTCCCAATTTGGAAGAAAATACTCATCACTTTCACGACAACTTGATATATAACCACAATTTATAGAAGTATAATTATTCTGCCAGCATTACCTTTCTGCCCCTTTTTTAAAAATTTTTTTAGGTCCACATATTTGTGTTTCCAGGTGTCAAATTAATCTAATGAACAATTTCCTGTTATAATTGTTCAAATATGTCAGTCTTTTGGGGTTATTTATTCTAGCAGATAAATGAGCTTACTTTTTCTCAGCTATTGCATTTCCTCTAATGCAATGTTTATAAGAGTACCCTGAAGCCTCTAACTATCGCTGAGGATCTATCTTGATGTGTTCTACTATCTTGATGTTTTTACTTTTCTTTTATAAGCAAAAGTTTACAGATATACCACAAGGAAAATATATTAAAACCTTTTTCGCTCTGCATTTCTACTCATGAAATAGGTAGAAATGCAGTAAACTTTTCTAATGTTTCAGTATGCAAGAAAATTAAATGTAACCACAACTTATACATAAGTTTTTTTTTTTTTTTTAAAAATTTTTGAATGACAAGCCCCAAGTTCAAACCTATCTACCAATCACCAATGAGATAAATGTGTATTTAATAAATTGTCTTTCTGCTTAAAAAATACATACTTGTCTAAAAAAAATTCGGCTTTCTTTGTCACATGTGAAAACTTTTTAATGAAAAACAAAATTCTATGAATACTAAAAAAATTAATAATAATAAATATTAACTTTGGTAATATAACTTTTAACTAATTAGGTTATCTATTGAAGAATGTCTACATTTTAATGTTAATATTTGAAATTATATTGAGATTATATTTTTTAAAAAAACTTAAATTATATTCTTAAGATGTTTAAGGTATACAATCAAACAGTAAAGTAAGCTAAGTAAAAATTTACAGTTCAAAAAGAAAATAAAGAAGTATCTGTTTTGCAAACACACCTAAATTGAACTTAAAAAAATTTCATTCATATAAGTATCTTTACTTGGATAAATTCGTTTATTTCTTAAAATGTGTTTATATATGTCAGTTTTTATGGCCAAATGTATTATATAATTAAATAAAAAATCTCATTTATTTAACAAATTTCTCATTGCAGTAGCTAAACATTTTTCTGAAAATAATAAACCATGAAAATGAAATGTTAATTATATTGACTATGAATAAAATTTTCACATGAAAATTTTTTAATAATTTCAAATGAACTTAATAAAGCACATTGACGTTTTGAATTTTTAAAAATAAAAATAATTTTTTCTAGCTTTCTAAAAGTAAAATGTGAACTTAATAAGGCACATTGACGTTTTGAATTTTTAAAAATAAAAATAATTTTTTCTAGCTTTCTAAAAGTAAAATGTGTTGATCCTAATAGTAGTACACCTGCGATGTTTTTCAATTATTAACTACACAATTAAATTTTAAATTGAAAATTAAGTAGTAAATGTTTTGTTTAGTTAAATATGACATTTGTGTACAAAATTTATTACAAAATAATTATTTCTGATTCTACTAAATGCATTTTACTAATTCAAAAAAATAAATAAATAAATAATTAATATTTCAAGTGATGGTAGTTTACATTGAGTTCAATAAACCAATTGAATATTGATATTTTTATTTAACTATTGACATTTTTACTCTAAAAAGACAATATTGTTACTCTGTATAATTATTCTCTAACTTGCATTTTTTTTTAATATTTCAAAATTAAAAAAAAGTTATTGGAAGAAAATTGAATGAACCTTGAGAGAAGGATTATCTTTTCTCAATGATAAACTCAAAATATTTGTAGTTAGTTTTATGTGTAATTTTTATAGGAATATCATATTAAAAAGCATAAGATGAGAAAAAAAGAAAAACACATAAAATTTGTACATTTTGCTAAACAACCAAAATGTTTTAAAGTGAATTGGTTTTAAAAATTATGTTTATAAGCTAAGTTAATTATGTTAGCTTGACCCTTAAAATATTTATCTGTTATTGTCACAAAGCTAGAGTAATTTCTCTGCGAAAGACATAAAATTTAAATATTTTTAGTTGATGAATTGGCAAAAACTGTTTTAAAAGAAGCCTGATTTAAATATGTTATTTTAAAACAACAATCTTTTGTGCTTAACATGTTATATGTTAAAACATGCAAATATAAACCTACCAATAAACTAGATTGCAGAAGCATAGAAAGTAATGATATTTTTGTATTATTGTTTTATGCATTAACAAAATCTTTTTTAATGTTATTCATAAATCATACTTCATAAGTGATTTATTTTCTTCTGAACATTTTGATGCTGTACATTTCACTAAAATTAGGTAACACAGATGAAGAAATGTTTAAAAAGATCTTTTTAAACATTTTTTTACAGAGTGGTCAGAATCTTTTTAAGTAAATATGTTGTTAGGCTTTAGTGAATAATGCAGAAAAAATAATCAGCTAATTAAGAGACTTTTATGGGTAAGATAAATTTTTAAGTTTTATACTTCATGATTTCAAATGTTTCTTAAAGAGATTATGTATTATGTTTTTAGTGAGCTTATTGGCTATTGAAAAAAGTTGCCAGAGCTCCAAAGTCTATTGAAATAAAAAGCTTAAATATTTTTGTTTCAAAGTTTCCATTTGAAAAGAGTACTTTAAATGTGTTCTGACGTTTTATTTTAAAGCATTATTTTTTAAAGTTATCCACCATCATTTATATTATTTTTATTCATTATCAATCACATATACAGTTTTAAAGCTATAAATTCACATCATAAAAACTAAGTCCCTTCAGAGAACATTTTTATTCCTTTTAATAACATATTTTTAAAAAACAAATATATTCCCTTTCACAGTATAACAAGAATTAAAATATAAAAAAGAAAAACTTAAGGAATAAAATATACTGATAAATTTTTTGTTTTGTACCTGAAGATACTTTCACATTTTTATTTTCTTTCATTTTATTATAAAAGCATAATTTGAGTAATTATTAATTATAGCAAAATATAATATTTTGATAATGAAAAATATTTTAGTTTTGAATAAATTCATACAGCAGTTTATTATTGAGAATATTTTATTTTTACAATACTCTTAAAATTTGTTGATGTTATTAACTTGTAATTTTTATAATGAACACCATCATTTGATTTAATTACTTGCATTATAAACTATATTTCAGAGTTTAAACAATTCATTTATTTTTTTAAATCAACAAATAATTCACTGATGTACATATAATTCACAGTACATGGGATATCTTTATAAACTAATAAATTTTAATTTATAAATTTTTAAAAGAATTTCTAGATTTAAGATAATCTTCAGTAATAATAAAATAAGTACTTCTTTTTCACAATATTCATACTTTTATTTTATTTATTTACTCTTTTCAGTCTCATCAAATAGAACAGAAACTTGACGGTATAAAAAAAAAAATTGAGAGAATAGAAGTTGGCGTCCTTTTGTGATTTGATAGAATAGATTTCATATGAATATTATAACAGTTAATTAGGCTTAAATGATTAAGTTTCTTATATATAAAAGTATGAGAGTAAGAAAACTTTATAAAAATTTGAACTTTATTAAATCATATATTAATTATTACAATTTTAATTTATAATGTATCAATACTAAAAACCAAGATAGGAAATATTAAAAATTACTTCACATTTCAACTTACTTATTTAAATCAAAATAATTTCATTATCTTTTATGAAAGTCTGCTTTAAAGGGAAAGCAATAACTTTAAACTACTAATACATAAACTATTACATAAATTGTGAATATAACACCTAATTTGTTTTAAAAAAATAACATTGAAACTAATATATTTTAATAATAGAAATTAACGAAACATTTAGAAAAGGTCATACGATAAACTGAAGCAAAACCAAAATTAACATCGCATAAACATTTTAAAATTCCTTTAGAAAAATTTTTTTTTTCTGAATGGTGTAGAATACTGTATGTAACACAGTAACTATTAAACAGAATGAAACATCCTGTTTTAAAATCAAATTTTTACCTCTCATTGTAATTTAAATATATTCTTATTATAATATATTGATAAAACAAATTAAAATTCAGAATGTTTTGCAGTTGCCAAAGATGTTTGTTATTCACATAGTAAAGTGGAATGTAAAAAATTAAAAGTGCATACTTAAAAATATATAAACTAAAAAATTTTTGCAATAATAATAATTATTAATGCATGTAAAATATTATTGCTACTTTTTATAAAAATAAATAAATGAGAAAAGCATTTCAGAGTGTTTATTAAGAGAATGAAAGCATAAACATGGTGGGCTGTAAAGCATTTTCTTAGAACAAGTATAAACATTTACTATAAACTAAGATTCAGTTTTCTAGGCGTCATAAATTCTCTGACAATATCATCAGTCAAAAGTTTTCTTCGTTGTTGATGATCAGCTACAAGTTTTTGTAAAACTGTTATAAGTTCTTTCTTTAAAAATCCTGTCAGGAGTTCCCCACTTGTGTAGTCCTAAAGAAAATTTGTAGCACGATTATAAAAATTATCAATACTTTAATAATGATTTAGTTTTTAATAATTATATCATAATTATGATAAATATTCATGTATGATTAAGTTATTTTCAATTACTTATATTTTAACCAAGTAAAATAAAAAAATTTATGAAAACATAGCATTTGAACAAAGAAACTTAACTAGTTATAAACAAAAATGTTCATTTTGGGAATCAAATTAAAAACCACTCACTTACTGAAAGGGATCAGTTCTTTTCACAAGTTTACTTAATAGAACATTTAAATATGTTATTTGAAAACTGAACTTTGTTATTAACAGTGTTATAACAGTGAAACAGCTTACTCTGACTGACATGTTCAGGAAGAAATGGTTTTAATTTACAGAGCTGTATATAATATACTATATTAATATACAGCACTTGTAAATACCTTAACATTAGATATATGCTGCATTTTTTATATTTAAATTACATAGTTTTTTCCTCCCATTTTCAATGCATAGTAATTAATTAAAATAGACTCTTAAAACAATTATATAAATGGAATTGGGTCCAACTGATTCATCTAATTTCAATCTAATTATATACGAAATAAGTAAATAAAAAATTAATACAATATGTTACATTATAATGCATACTTATGATGAATTTGATGATTGTTAATGTCATTGGGAATGAAAGAACATTAGTTAAAAAGAAAAGAGTATAGGGAGGCAAGTGGTGACTGAGCTAAAATTAGTTAAGAATTATAAAATAATGGAGAAACTCAAACTAAACATCAAGAATGAAGTTGAACTGCCAGTTATCTACTGGTATTTTTTATATTTTTTTTGGAGGTTATTCACTCATTTTATGGGAGAATAAAGTTTTCAAGAAAATTGCTTATCTTTAATAAACAAATTTTATATTTTAATTAGAGACTGATTTTCTTAAATTTTGATTAAATCTGGTTTATCTACAATATATAAAGGGCTAATAATTTTTCTTGGAAAATTGATGATGGAAGGTTAGTTATAGTGAAATTTTGATTGCAACCTTCAAATATACTTTTGAACATCAGCAAGTAAATATTGCTACAAAAATCCTAATAAATGATTATTTTTAAAGATATTTTGTTTTATTAGGTAAAATTTAATGGTTGCAAGACAATGTCTGTGTAAAACTGCCTACAGTTAACATTCACTAAATTATTAAAATTCATTTGTTCACTGATATATTTAATAAATAATTCCAGCAGTTCTGACAGTCAAAAGTTTATAGTGGATATCATAATGTTCTAATATTATTTTCTTTTCAACTTCTGATGCATGGTAAGAAGTCCAACAAGAATATCAACTTTCTTTTTATATTCCTTACAAATTGAATTACATAATATAAAACTTTATTTTTAAATAATTAAAGAAAGAAATATTTTGTAAAAATTCATAACAAATGTTTTACAATAATAGTGAATATTATAAAGGGCATTAATTTAAAATGCTATATCTTGACTACAATAAAATTTAGCTTGCCAATATGTAATACAAATTACATAATCTTATACAGTAAATTAGAATTTTCTGCTCTTTTATGAATATAAAAAATACAGAAAAATTTTCTTGCAATACTGAAAAATAAACTGATTTAAGGTAATTAGCTACATTATAAATAAAAAAATAATATTAAACTATGACATCAGCAACACAGTTTGATTAATTTAATTTATTAATTGCTCCACTGTCATGTTTGGCATGCATACAAGGGTTAATCAGACCTGTGTAACCTTAAGAGGATTCCAAACACATGAGGCATAGAACCCTAAGTCAGAGTACTAACCTGTTGGCTGACAACTCTGCTAAATAACACATAATATTTCAGTACAATTTAATATTTTCTTCATTACAATTGCTTTTTATGATTTCTCACACACACATTTAGTGACATAACATTTACTTATAAATTATATAATTAATGTATGTTAGACGCTAAGCATGCATTGTCTTTATATAAAAGAACTTCATCATGAATCTAATGTCTTAAATGAATCTAAATACATTTTTATTTGAAATTTCCTATAAAACAATAGATTAATAGTATCTTTAAAAATCAAGAGAATATAAAAAATTGCAATAGTAAAATTAATTAAGAGAAAATAAGAAAATAAATATGTGAATTTCTTTTATGGTTAGGAAATACATTATTGTATTAGAATAAGATAGTGGTTGCAAATTTTATATAAGTGAGAAGAGTCAGAATAAATTAAAGAATAAGTTGCATGTGAACTAACAAAAATTTGGTTTTAGATTAAAAACCATTAAAAATAGAAAGTAGTAAAGTGAAAGTTTTGGGAAAATTTTTAGGAAAGCAGAAGTATAAAAGTTAACATACAAAAATTAAATTCAAGGAGAGCAAAGATATTAGTATTAACATACAAAACATGTTTAAAATTTTCAACTATATTAAGTTTACACTTTAATAAAAGAAATGCTTCATTGATTTAAGGGGCGAATATTTTCTTGATCATTGAATCAATTTGTATGGAGCAAACAATTTTGTTGCAAGAATTGAATTATAATAAAAGGAACTCTAAACAATTTGTTTTATTGAAAGTTTATGAACACTAATTAAAGCTTAAAGGCATGGCAACCCATGTGGGTTCAGGGCCTACAATGGCTATTTCTGTTTTCATAACCGAGGGCCCTGAATTGCAAACATTTATCCTAGTTAGGTAGTCAGCCCAATGCAAAAACCTCAATATTTAGTTCCTAAACATGATTGTTACTCAGCTTTATCAACCCACTGAAGGAATGAAAGGCCCAGTTAACTCTAGGAAATTCAAGGACCCAACCCCAGACTTTGTCTATCAAATATGAAACACTTCAAGTATGCTAAGGGGTTTCATAACACTAATTGTCAAAACCAAAAACTATCACAATATACATCCTTTTGTATATCATGAAATTTCAGACAAATAATTTTTAAAGTTTATAATTATGAATTCATAACTATTTCAATAACATTATATATGAAAGAACTGTAATAGTTTTATTTCAAAATAATTTAAAAATTTGATATGAACTTCAAAACAATTTCAATTATAGAGAATTCTTTTTGAAAATTTATCCTTACAATATAATAAATAAGGGGCTACTCACACCTTACTGAAAGATGTTATTAGAAAATGTTTAATGCATCAAAATGAGATGTTTTATTATTTATATATAAATATCAAATATTTTAAAAACAAATAATGAAAACTAATCTAAACTAGTATGGACTAGTTTAAAAATTAAAATGGATAGATTAATTTGAGAAATAATTAAAAAAATTTCAGAAGTATTTGTAAACAAAAAATGACAACAAGATAAATCACATATGAGGCAAAATATTTATATAATTAATATAAAATTGGTACAAATTGGAGAAAAAACCTTTATAGAAGACATTAAATCATTAATCACAATTATATTAAATTACATATAAGATAGTAAAAAATATTCTTTTACTACTTGATATGCAAAGTATATGTACATTGGTGTGAACTTATAAATAAAGGTCAGGTACAATCTTCATAAAAAGTCATAGAAAAATGAAATTGTTTGCAATAATTTTATACAAGATTACAGATAAAGCACTAAATGATATAAAATAATTACTTTTCTAATTTGCTCTAGTTTATCATCATCTTCTAAAAAGAAGCGTAAATATTGATAAGATATATCAACATCACAGTTCCCGCCCTTTTCTCTATGTTCTTCAACTGTTGCTCCACCACCAGAAAAAGCATACTTATTTATCTAGGAAAAATAAAAAAATATCCAATATTATGTACAAACTGAAATGAAAACTAAGAGCTCATTTTCCAAAACAAAGCAAACTAATGAAAGTAATGTAAATAACTTACTTTATTTTTAATTTGTGATGGAGTATCAGTCAGAAATATAGAACTATTTGGATCACTAGCACTCATTTTAGTTTGAGCTCCTTGCAGAGCTGGAAAGAATTCAGAGTGCAAAAGAGCAGGTTTTGGCAGACCTAATCTTGGAGCAACATCTCTAGTCATTCGGAAATAAGGATCCTGGAGGAGGAAGGAGAATAAGAAAATTAATTTAATTTTTCTTCAGTTTTTTTTCATGCAGCAGCAATTAATTTAAAGTAAAACCAATTATAATATTATTAATTTTAATAATATTATAATTGGTTTATTATAATATTATTAATTTTAATAACTCAATATTTTTTGACATTTAAATGGAAAAAAGATATTTAATGTTTAAAAATGCTCATTTGATGACATAAAATTAGATTTTAAAAGCTTCTTTCATAAATAAATATAGGATTTGAATAAAAATTTAAAAATTACAAAGTTAGTGGTAATAAAATATAAATAAAAATCGTATTTTATAATTTTCATTCAATTTTAACCAATGCTACGTTATTTTTATTTAAAAAATTGTGAAATATGCCTAAATTTTTATAAGTTTATTTAAGTTTAAAGATTATATACAATAAAATTTCAGTAATTTAAGCAAACAATGAAATTCACACCTCAAAGTTAAAAGAGAATAATGCATTTATATACATATAAGAGAAATAAAATTTTCTAGAAACATAAAGAAGCAAAAACATGCGATTAAGTATAACAAAAAAGGTAAAATTATATATTACCTTGATTTGATTCAAGCTGATACAAATAAATCATTACCTCAATAATTACTTTTTTATGTAAACATCACAAATTACAGTTAATTAAAACACACACATTACACATTGAGAAGATTTATTCAACAAAAGAATCAAAAACATTTTCAAAAGTGAATTCAGTCCAAAAATTATTTTTAACAAATATCATTCTTAAGAAATTTAACATTCTTTTCCTCTTTAAACAATATTAAACACTGGCGTTTATTAAGGAAAATTTTAGTAAATCATATAGGAGAACCAAATGTTGCAATAAAATAATCAGACTGTGCAATTTTGTTTATCTTTAACAATGTGAGTGGTAAGAAACATGATACTCATTTTATTTAAATAAGTTATTCCGTTTCTAGTTTAATGGTAAAAATCAAACAGAATAAGAAATAAATTGAAGAAAATATGAATAAACAATAATGAATTGATCAGTTAACATACTACCAACTCAATACATGTTGGGATAATTATCTAAGCAGTTATTAAAAACAGTTTAATTCTGTGAAAAAGAGAAATGTTCTAGTAACTTCAATAAAAGTTTTATTTGAAAATAAATTAGAATAATAAAAACTGAATGACATAATCCATAGCAAAATTACTCAAACAATATATTAGAATTCACATTAAAGATATGAAACAAAATGTGTCTTAAAAAAAAAAAAAAAAAAAAAAAAAAAAAAAAAAGTTGTTTTGTAATATTTTTAGTAACATGAACTTGAATTGCATAAAAATTGAAGGTTCTATGTAAAAAATTTACACATTCAATGTTTAAATATTTATAAATATTATTGCCAATAAAAGGAATTCTTTAAAAACAAAAAATATTGTTTCATTTATTCCAAACAATACTTTGATAATGGAAAATAAAACACAAATGTGCAGCCCTTCAGCTTGAATCCTGCTACTACCCAACTATAACTGTGCAGCTCAGATAAAACTAGTATAAACACACTGTATTTTTCTGTATATAATCTGTAGGACCCTTTTTTTTTTGCAAAAGAAAAAAAATAAAACTTCATATAATCTGTAGAGGTGTGTAATCTGCGGCAAATTTTTCGATGAATAGTCAAAAATACATATTGTTGATAACGTGGGTGCCACATATTATAATAAAATACATGGTGTGATTAAAAATACAATAAATTGTACAGGGAAAATGAAAAAATCTGCTTGAATCCAACTCATTGCAAAGTGTGGTAAATTAAGATAAAAGCTCTATCCAATCAAGAGTGATAGTTCTGAAAAGCAAGTAAAACCAGTAGTTTTTTATTTTTTAATAACTTTTAAATTGAAGTTAGAAATATAATTTTTTTTAAATAAAATTTGTTTTGTTAATTAAATGAAATTTTTTCAAACTGTGTGCTCGATACATTTTTTCTTTTGTACCACGAATGCTTTTTTTTCTTAAATACTTCAAAACGTTTGTTGCCATTTTTTACTTTTTTTTTCATTACTTTTATTCAAAATCTGCAGTGTAATTTAAATTTTTGCTTCTACATGATGATATATGACATAAAGTGATGCATGAAAGTCAGCATACACTTCAAATTTTTCCATTTGTTAAAATAAAATGCAAGTAAATTTCTTTTTCTCATTCATATAGCTACCAGTATGCACTTAAATTGTTATATGTCTAATAGACATAAAACATTTTAAAATTTTCATAATCATTTTTGGATTAAGTTAAAAATATGCATTTTTCAAACTCACAAAAGTGAGCATACAGTTGGATTTAAATAGATTTTTTCAGGTATTTGGCCAGCTTTTTACTGTCTTAAGATATTTGTAAGAATTTGCCTTGCTTTATATAAGCATTAGAGGACATTTTTTAAATTTACTTTATTAATTTTAAAAGGGCAACTAAAAACTGAAATATAAAATTAGAGAATTGGTTATAAAATTGAAAAATGAGGTAAAATCACTCAACCAAATAAATCAAATTATAAGTAGAAGTAGAACTACAGTGCAAAAAATAATAAGGAAATATAATTTGAGAAAACTTGCCTCGTAATGGTAGACCACCAAAATTGACTGGTAGAGATAAAAGAAAAATCATTAAAAAAATTCCTAATAATCCGAAAACTACTGCAGTAGACATAGCCAAACATATTTTAAAGAAACTGATGTAAATCCAGAATGTGTTAGAAGAGTCTTGAGAGAAGAATATAATAGCAGAATTCCGCATAAAAAACCATTAGTAAAGTCAATAGAGAAAAGAGATTAGCATTTGCACATCTTCATGAAAACAATAATTTTGATTACTGGAGCAAAGTTATTTTTGCAGATGAATCTAAATTTAACATTTTTGGCTGGGATGGTAAGCAAAGATGGTTTGGGGTTGTTTTACAGCTTCAGGTGTTGGCAATTTAGTCTTTATGGCAACCATTATGGATCATTTTGTCTATTTGAAGCAATCAGTGAGAAAATTAGGCATAAGAAATGATTGGATATTTTAACAAGATCAGGATCCGAAGCACACAGCTGGTGTTGTCAAGGAATGGCTGTTGTACAAAACTCAACTGAACTCAGAAAAAGGCAAATTAAAAGCAAAGACGATCTTAAAAAGGCATTGATTGAAGAATGCAAAAAATCCCCTGCGCTGTAACCAAAGGACTTGGTCTATTCAATGTCTAATTGTATGAGAGCTGTTTTAAATTCAAACATAGACTTTCCTGTATGTCCACTTTCGTGACTTGCGAAATGACTTATTCTCCAATATTTTGTGCCTAATGATAAAAAAACTGCTGTTTTTGCTTATCAATTTTTTGTTTCTAACCAATTTAAGCTAAATTAAATTCAATTCTTATGTAAATATTTGAAATAAATAAGTTTTTGTTAATTTTGAATCTAAAAAGTTTACTTTTGAAATTTGGTAGTTTAAAATGAGTGATGAAAAATTACTAATAACTTTTACTATACTGGAGATTTATTACACTTCAATAAACATTTATAAATAACAGAACCTCCACAATCTGAAATATGGTGATGAGTATTTACAAACATGAAAACTTAGCAAGTATGTGCCTAGCGAAATTATTTGTGTCCTCTAGTAAGAAAACTCTCACCTATGTTCAACAAATACTCACCTGCAGTAGTAACCTTGAATATACAGCTTAATTAAGCAATAACCACTTCCAATAATTAGTTTATTAGCTGAATTCAAAACTTGAAAAGTAAATATTTCTCATAAAAAGCCATTTAGCAGCTAAAATCTCGGACTTTATGAAAGACTGACAAAATACAAGTTTTGTCAAAAGCAGAAGAAAATCCCAACTTTCTATTCTGTTGCTGGAAATGGGGTAAACATAAATTTAAATTTGATTTTCCACCTAGCAGTCTGTAAAATTTCAATGTAACCTTTGAAATTATTTCAGCTTTTGGAGATTGCTCAACAAATGGAGGGTTGACCATACATGAATATTTTTTAAAAATTAAATATGAAAAGTAATAAACTTTAAACTTTAAGAAACACTTAATATTACCAACAGAAACAAAAGGTCAAGACAAACTGTAAAATGACAGCCAATAGCAGTTGTAATATTTTTCCAAGGCACCAAATAAATTCGTTCTTGAATGCAATTTGACAAGAGCTGATTATAGATGAAATAAGTCAACCGAGTTGTAGTGACATCTGTTATTTATTTTATGAAATGTAAACAGCAATTTTTCAAAACTTTATTGAAGGAGAATGCTTTTATCATATTATCTGCAGCAGTGTATAACATGGACAACGAAATTAGAAATTTTTTCGACATATAATCTGCGGATTATATACAGGAAAATCTGTATATATATAATCTAAGTGAAATGGGTGAAAAAATTAAAAAAATAATCTTTTAGCATAATATATTTGCATATTACACTTTAAATTTATATACTGATAAAAATTTAATAAACATGAATTTATAAAGAAATCATTTTAATTAAGTCTTTATTGTTAGAAGAAAATTAAAATCATAAAATTGATTATTTTGTGTAATAAAATAATTCTTATTAAAAAACAAAAAATTTTAGGCGAGACTAGTGTTCTCCACCATTAATGAATACATTTAATTTTAATTAAAACTTCTCATTTCTTAACATACAATTTAATATTAATTACTTAGTAAACAATTGAAAATTTAATTTATATTTTACTTCAATATTTTTTTATTAAAAATTATTATTTTATTTTTTTATTACTTTACCAGAAAAAATTTCAGCAATAAGAATACAAATCTGTATATATTATGAAATTTAATATTCTTAAATCAAGTGCATTTAGACAATTGAGAGGGGGGGAGGACAAATAGCATATGAAGCATTGCAAGAAAGAAAAATAATGAAGCAATTTTTCTCTTTTTGAAATTGTTTTGCAAGATCAAAATTTTCTTAGAATATTGAGTTATGCTTCTAATAGAAAATAGATATGTTTCGCAGCAAGTGTCAGAACATGATAGATGCAGGATCATTGTTCAGTGAAAGTTTGAATAATCATTCAAGGACATGGTCACTCATACTGACTGAAATCAAATAAGTGTCATCTAAACATGAAATTGATAGGTTGATGTATGTCATATTGAATGACATTCAAGATCAAAATGTTTAAGAAAGTAGACATATGTTATGATTATCCCTACAAAACAGTAAAACACATTACAGGCAATTTGCCAGAAAACAGGTTTTTTTTCATGCACATCAAGTATTGTCTCATATCAGAGCAGCACAGATGGCCAACATTATAATCATTCCTCCTTTGGCTACGCTTAACAATGCAGTGCTTCTGATCTTCCCAATGACAAAACTAGAAACAGGAATGGAACAACACCATCTTTTCACTTGAGTCTTGTGGTTTGGCATGCAGCATTCTAATAGCTAAATACCCGTTAAGAAGAAAGTAGGAGAATTCAACACTCAGTAGGTGCAATGATATGGGCAGTTCTTCATATAACAGATATATCTCTAGTTCAGATCAACAATAGTTTGAATGGTGATTGGTATATTTCTATATTATGGATAACGGTGATTGTTCCCTAAAATTTTAAAAGGGCAAACATAATTTTTCAACAAAATAATGCAAGAGAATATTATGAGCATATCTTGTTATGAGATTCTTTGAGAGAATAAGGAAAGTATTATAGAATACAATTATTGTACAATACAGTAGTATACAATTATTGTCCAGGCCTGTAAAATTCCCAGATCTCTTATTACCATTCTTCATGTAATACAGTTCATGAAATGTGGCAAAGATGTGAAGCATCATGGAATGAGTCACCAGTTGTCATCAAAACTCATTTCCACTTCATGCTTAACCATGCAAGAGCCATGTCAGCTGGCAAGGGCAGAAAAAGTTTATACTAATTTTGGGCACCTCTGTATCCCCCAAACTGCTTTGTATTGCATTCATTTTGTTTTTATGCCATTTTTACAATAAACAGTTTTATTTATATTTCAGTTTCATTAGCAATATGTATTTTGTTGCACATGTATGATATGATTATTCATTTACAGATAAAATTATATAGTTTGCATTTCTTTGTGCTTTTGATTTTCCACACACAATTTTCATTTTAAATCTCATTATTTCTTCTTGTACAGTTTTTGTCATTTTTTATTTGAAAGTTTATTAACATAATTTGTATTTCAAAAATCTGGAGCAATTTAATTACCACTTTTGGCAATTATTTATCAAGGTAAGCAATTTATTTATGCACATTCTAAATTAAAGTAAAAGAAATCTATTATAAAATTCTCAAGTCTAAATATATATTATAACTTTTGTAATTTTAAATGGTAAAAAAATTATAATGTTAGGATTTAAACATTTTTATAATCTTTTCTTAAGTCAGGCTTAACCTTATGTCTTGTTAGAATTTAATTTCACTTATGCAGTTTCATAAGTGTCTCTCTCATAAGCATGTGCCATTCTAGAGGGGTTAATGGTATGGGAGTTCAACATGATGATGAATTATGAACATCAGAGAATGAATACAAAGAGTACACATGTTATTAATAATAATTTAAAGCAATAAATAAAATGAAACATTGGAGAAAAAATAATTTTGCTTTTATGAAATTTTGTGTAAATTAAAAATTATTACCGATTTTTAAGTTAAAATAAATTTATAAAAAAAAATTACTATCAAAAATTATTCTTTATACAGGATTTAAATAATTTATTAATAGCATAAATTAACAAAATTCTTTCATTAACATCAATAATTTGTCTAATATTTTGACAAATATCTTGATAAACTTTAAATTTTCCAGCTGAAGCCAATTATTTGGCAAAAAAAATTGAATAGTCATTATAATGTGTCTATAATATAATATAGTTGCTAAAATTTCTCTATCATTTCCGTTCTAGACTATTAATGCACAGCTTCCAGTTGAAAATATTTTAAAACTTATTTTTAAAGTTGGAATATACTTTAGGAAAAAAATATTGAAAGAATACATTTCTTACTTGATCAATAGCACAAGGAATAAGGCAAGGGATATCTTTTTTCCCATTAAATATATGAGGAAATGAGGAACTAAAAGAAGGTGCAGCTTGCACTGCAGGAAAAGCAATTTTTCCAATGCAATCACTGTCCCCAAATCCAAAGATTCCTTTTACTTGATTAAAGGTGACACTTCTTTGTACCCTCACTACATTTTGATAAAATTCAGGGCATTGTCTGCAAGAATATATGTATTTCAGAAATATTAATTTAAATAAGTTATTAAATGTGTTCAAATATTTTTAATAACATTTTAACATAACTAAAATTGGAAAAATGATGAATACAGATTTCAAAATTAAATATTTTAAAGAACATGAAAATTTCTGACAAATCAAATGTAAATATTTAAGAAATAAAATATATCGATTATTTATATTTTAAAAAGTAAAGAAAATGGCATATTAAAATGGAGTTTAATAAAAACATATTTATTTAGCAACATATAAATTGTAAAAAGACTGTTTAACATGAAAAAAGGAATTAAAAAAAATTATTTTTAAAATCATCAATTGTTAATAAGAAATTATTTTTTGAAAACCATTTCTTATTAAATAAATATAGTTCTAAGTATTACATAAATAGTGACAATATATCTTACAGAAAATCTTATTATTATAGGGTAATATTTTAACAACTTTTTGGACTAGCATCAACAAAATAAAAATTAATTCAACACAGTAGCTTTCCAAATAAAATTAAATTTTGAATAAACTTACACGTTTGAAAAGCAATTCAAAAATTTCATAATGAAATATTCCACACAATTGCTTTCTGAATAAGTCAACTACTTTTGATGAAATTCAAGCCTGAACTCATAAGCACAGCATCAATTTTTTTCTCTTGGACAATGAGTACTATATAGAAAGAGATTTTAATCCCAACAACATTAATTACTTATTCAAAAATTGAAGCTTATCTTAAATTTCATTTATGATTTGTGTAAATGGCTTGAATAATATTTATACTTGCAGCTCTTTCCTTCATAATTGAATGCTAAAAACATAAGAAGAGATAAATATTGTATTGAATAAGAATAAAAATAAATTTTATCTTTATTCACATTCAATCCTCTTTGATTTTTTAAATGGTACTTCCTTTTTTTCAATCTATGAATTCTTTTGATAGAACTCAATAATTTTTTGATATACTATAATAACATAAAAGATCATTTTCTATTTATAAATAAGTATACTAAGTAATTGTAGTCATTAATTACAAAAAATTATATGCTAATTTTTATACCACTAATAAAAGTCTAAACTAACATTTTAAAGAGATTTATTGTGTGTAAAATAAACAAAACAATTTTTTATATTTAAAGAATCCTAACTACATATTTCTTTACATATAGTTAAAAAATTTACTAGATTATTTTACCTCATCAAAGAAACTATACAGGACAAAAACTGCTAGCTAATTACAAGTATCTTATTTAATATGGTAGCATACATTGTTTAAAAAGTATTATTAAATAATGCTTTTTTTTCTACTATATTATTCTTTTTATATACTTGCACAATTCTGTTTCCTGCTAAGTTTAATAATTTTAAATTTGTAATTTGAAGAAAAAGTAATAAGACATTATATTTAGATCATATAATCTTCATAGGATGTATTTTTAATCAATGTATTACATAATTATCATACTTACACAGATACAAGTCAGTTTTATTTTTTTAATTTTAAAGTTGAATTTTGGTTTGATAACTCATTCAGAATGTTGCCCAAAATTGTTATCACAAGGAAAGTCACCCAATATTTCATTAAGATTATTGGTAAATCAAGTTTTCTTGAAACATTTCATGACCAGTTATTATAGACCTGTAAGCAAGCAACCAGAATCCACAACACATTTCTAATACAAATGGTTTCCTGGCATTGAAGTTTCTCTGTTTATGACATAATTTCTACAGAATTTGTTAAGCCCCTTTCAATGGATGTACACATACACCCAAAGGTTTTTTTTTTTAAAAAAGCCCACAATTTATCTTGCTACCAAAAATAATCCCTAAGTCATAATTTCTTTCTTTCAATACTGGTTTCATATGATCACTGTGGCCAAAAATTCCATCCAGAGTCATTAATTATAATAAAAGATGAGTTCTTGTTATCCAACTATTCTAAAAATAATCTAGCTGGGAAATTTCTTTTGTTGGCAAAGGCTTTCTAGTTAATAATTACAAATGGTGGCAATTTTTGGATATCAGCCAAAATGTTTAAAACACTGTGCATTCCTGCCCTTCAGTACTATATGTATATATTTGTACATGATACATATACTAAATATGTACGAGTCACTAGTATCAAGTGACAGTATTTACCATAATCTGTTATGAGAATTTCCTGACATTATTAAAACCCCTAGACACAGAGAAGTAAAACACTCCATTTTACACCATATTCAAATAACTGGTTTACTAGATTGTTCTATTACTCAACAATTCAAGGCCGGATAGATTGTATGTTGCTCAAGAAGAATTTCAAAGTATGATTGATCTCAGCCATATGCATCCTGCAAAGAATAACTATCATCTTTACATATGGAACCTAAAAAAGACTCTACTAAATGGTACTTAAAGATTAAAAGTGCAGACATTTTAGCCTTATTGAATACAATTTTGGAAGGCATTAAAAAAAGAAAAGAAAGCTAAATATAAACATCCTATGCAAGCAAAATCTTGCGAAATTCTTCAATGATATGAAATAACAGCTTTTTCTGAAGCAAAAAACACTCTTCCAAAAGCAGCTTTATTCAGACATCCAATTTCAAGTGCCAAAATATGTACTTACATTGAGAACAGAGATATTGTAATTAGATCTGTCATGCAGTTAAACAATAACAAATAGAAACAAATTGCCTATTTGTCAATGAAACTTAATAAAAATCAAAAAACTTGGCCTATAATATGATTATGATTTATGGGAAATTTACACAGTACTAAAAATATGAAGACATTTATTTGAAGGTCATGACTTTGCAATATACACAGATCAAAAGCCATTTATTTATTGCTAACAGAAAGTCAATTCCCCATGTGAACTGAGATGTCTAGACTATATTTTACTGTTTTCAACTGATATTCGTCACATCAAAGGCTCTCACAATCAAGTGGCAGATACACTATCCCACATAGAAATAGACAATATTTCTTCCATTCCATTACATTTTGAAGAATTTGTTCAGGCAGAAGAAAATGATGCAGATTTAAAATTACTTCTTCAAAACATATCTTCCTTTAAATTAGAGAAATTTTATTCCTATTTTAAATGTGCATTATATTGTGGTATATCAACAAGCAAACCTCAACCATTTGTTCCAAAAACATATCACCAAATCATTTTAAATCAACTATACAGACTTTATCATCTGGAAATATCTGCAACTAAAGGGTTGATTAGTTCTTGAAATGTCTGGCCCAACATGAATAAATAAATATTAGTACAACAGCCTGTCAACATTCTAAAATCCACTGGGCTTCCTGACTATATTATACTTATTTAGGAACAACTTTCAGCCTTATGCATAAAATTATAGAAGGGACTACCCGAAAATGTTATTACCAAGTGTAAAAATATCAGAAATTACAGCTTATACCATCATCATTTTTAAATGTTCCACTTTTGAAAATATTTTAAATAATAGAAAAATATAATTCTGCCTTAAAAACAGATTTTTCAACTAACAATGAATATTTGTTTACCTTTTTTCCATGAATTTGTTACAAGAATGTCAACATGGTGAAATTTGTACAAGTGAAATGAAACAATACTGAATGTATGCTTCATTAACCTTTAAATAAAAGAAATGGATTATTCTCAAATATACACTGGATATATTTTCTATTTATGTCGCAGATGCTTTGTGTTTGTTTTAATTTAGCATGTTCCTTATAAGTTTTTAGTCGATTATTCTATAACTTTTAGATTAAAATCCACAGTTTAATTTAGACACTTTCACTTCCACATAACAGTATATGAACTCGTATATTTTCAAGACAAAATAGCTCAGGCCACGGCAGAATGTGAATAAGACCAAATGAACTGCTATACACAGAAAGGGACTGAATTAGTTCTTGAGTGTAATTGGGCAAAGCTGATAATATCTGAAATGCATCAGCTGAATCACAAAGGCTTAAGCTTTTCTGATCCAGAATGATTTTTTAGATAATCTGTGCTAGCAAATAATGGATGCAACAAAATGTGAAATTTTATTAGCACATAACTCACAGATTATATGCAGAAAAATGCAGTAATTTTGTCACATATTTTATTTAAGATCTGATTTATAATTATATTATTTGTATTTAATGTTTGTTTTATTAAATTAATTTATTGACATCATTTCTATTATTTTCTTTTTTACTTTAATTCATTTTTCAGCCTATCAATTGCATTTTCTGTCCATTTTTCAGTGTAATAATTATTTGTGTTTTAGTTACTGATACAAGTTTTGAAGCTTGATACTGAGTTTTGTATATTAAAACAATTTATTTAAAAAAATATTTTTGTATGCAAGCAAGCAGATGTGGCTGGATACAAGATAAATGGATTGCAGCAATACCTTCTTTATTTACAATTTATTAATTTATATACAGTACACTATTTATTACTTAACATGAAACTCAATTATGATTTTTTACCGTTTCTGTGTATTTCTTTTAAATTAGACCTACTTTCAATAGCTGTAACAGCTTCAACCAGATGAGGTAAGAGGTGGCTGTCTCAAGGTAATCCTTGAAAAAAAGCTTCCTTCACAACATTCATAAGATCATCCTCAGTGATTTATTTCTCAAAGACTTAAATTTAATACGATTTTCAAAGTGATTTAGGTTTATAGAAAACATAGTAACATTAAAATTAATCTGCTTTATTTGATGATGGTATGAAGAAAGTTTTCAGCTTTTTCAGATTATACACTTTAAGGTGACCACATCTATAGCTGAGTGCAGGTAGTGCTGCTAGTACTTTTTATATAAAGTAGACAACATTTCAAAAATAATTGCTTTACCATGTGACTACTTCTTGCATTTTTAATGACAAGAAAAATGATAGCTCTGGAAAGTTAAACAAAATAATTTTCTTCAACAAAAAATCTGTGTATTGCAATAATTTTAAATTTATAATTAATTATATATTTTTTAAACATATTCACCCCATATACTGGAAATCAGAAAAAATGAAGGTCTTTTTAATATCAAAACCACATGCAATTATATCTTTTGCATTTTCAAAAGCCAGTTTCTGAGCCTCTTCTATTGTTAAATCTTTCCATAAAAACTTTTCATCATCAGTCAGCTGTATAACTAAAGGCACATCAAATGTATCTTGTAACCACCTAATAGAAAAATAGTTTTTAAATTATATTAATGAAATTCATAACCATCATAAATCTAACATTAAAAATAATACAAAAATATTATAAATATATATTGATTGTTTTTTTTTTTTTTAAATCACAATTCATGAATAATGAAACTTTGAATAAACTTTAATAAAAATCAAAGCATTTGCATTTAAGTTGCATAGGAGTTTCAAAATGAGTTTTAAAGTTTATGACGAAAGCAAGAAAAAGTGCATCAGAACATACTCAACATATAATGCAATTTTATTAAATGCACAATTTTTAGGATAACCTTTCTCAATTATAAGTACATTTTCATGCTAAATATAGCTTCTTTATCTTCTATGAATAAAAATTATTTAATACTTGCAGTTCAATCCTATTGTTCATAAGAATTAACATTTATTTCAACACAAATATATGGAATATTTTACAAATTTTATTCTTGAGGTTATCAAAAATGAAATATTACAAAAATATATTTTAAAAAAATATCACAATAAATAAAATAGCTTTTTATTGATAAAGTTAACATGATATTCATGACATAAATAAAAAAAGGAATGTTTCAATTGCTAACTTTGTTTATCCAGAAGACTTACCTTTTTTTAAACATATTTAATTTTTTGCAAGGCAAAGAAAATCAGAAACTTTTTAAAGATAAATAAAAGTATTGCTATAAAATCAAATAATAGACTGAATAAATACATTACTAAAAATAAATAACTACAAGGAAAGTAGATTTAAAATTATATTATTAATATACTTTTTTAATATAATGATAATCTTCAAAAAGTATAGATGCAGACTGCATACAAATTTCCATACCTAATGGAATTATGGTGAATCTAGAATGAAATCTAGATCTATGAAAAACATCAAAAACTTTTGTAGATCAAGAACAATATATATATATAGATACAGTTCTTGCAAAAATTAATTTTGCTGCCTAAACTCGTATAATTTCTTGGGCTTCAGAGGCTAACAGGTGGCTCAGCACATGGTGGATAATAGAAAGTATATTCTTTCCCTTTGAAAGGTAAGTTCCATGTGAAGCTGTGAGTTAATTCCCATAACCTTGATGTAATGCGACTTGTGCCTGAAGTGTGAATAGTACTCAATTTAAGATCCTTAACAGAATCTTCTCTTTTATGCCCAATAAACTGATAGAATACCTTGCTTTACTCACTAACTCGGGCAATGCTGGACGGATCTTTCTGAAAATTACTCATAGTTTTATGGATGAAAAATTGTAAAAAACTGAAACCACTTCTCATGCATATAAAATTTGAGGAAGATCTGTCTATAAAACATAAAGAAACTCAGAGCATATCAACTGATAGAATAAAAATAGCTCCTTTGGTACTAGAGGTATAAATGATCTCCATTTGTTTCATGCCTGCCTCTCTATTTAAAAGCTTTGGTGCAGAAAAGAAAGGTAAACAGGCAGTTGAAATTTCTTAAGGGCAATTGGGGAAAACCTAAGAAATGACAATCCTGAACTTATTTTGCATAAACCAATGAGGTCCAGCATAATATATAAATTGTAGGCTGTCCTCAGAATAGCAGTAAAGCTCATTATGTGGCCTGGGGAAGTACAGACACTTATAAACGAGGCATCTTTTATAATTTATTATTAAATATAATTTAAATATTTTAAATATAAACACAAGAAACTCACTGACTTCCATTACAACAAACCAACTAGAACTGACTAATATCACAATTGAAACTGCTTTAGTCAGTTAAAGTGCTAAAAAGTGAAAGGCTGATGGTAGACTACCAGGTTCAGATGATTAAAATAAAAAATAAAAAAAAAATCTACAGCACATACTTTACAAGCAAATTTTAAGCAAGTTTCAATTTGGATTTTAAAAGTATTACAATAAAATTAAATAGAGTAAAGCTTACTTTGTAAACAAAAATGGGATCAAGTGGCCTAAGTGAAGAGCTGTTGAAGATGGTCCTCGGCCAGTATAAAGGAAAAATGGTTTTTTTTGTTCATATTTCTTTAAAATTTCATAAAGATCCCTATTTTTGCAAAAGAAAAAATATTTATAAATTTAATGAACTTGTATCATAACTGATCAAAACACAAAATATGCCACAATTTATAAACACTAACATTAAAATAAACATACATATTAAATAAATTATTAAAAACATTTTTTAATTTTATACCTGTATATATTCATCATATGAATGCGATTGCTGCAAATTTTCTGATGAAAAAATTTATTTAAAAATGAAATACTTATAATTCTATTATAATTTAAATGCAAATTGGTTTATTGCTCAATGTTACTGTTTTCATGTTAAAAATGATTCAGCATAAGATTAAAGAAATCTAAGCATACAAATATTGAAATATCTGATATACCAATATCAAGAACTAATTTTAACAAAAGCAGATATATAAAAATGAGATGAGAGCAAAACATGTTTGTCGATTTTCAATGGAAAAAAATGCAAAAATGCATTTTTTTTTTTTTTTACCAAAGGTAAGATGTTCTATCACTAATATGATGTATTATTCCTATAATGAATCTTCTATAACTATTAAAAAGAATAAAAGCTTTTTTCTTATTCTAATATTAATTTTAAAATATCTGATTGCTATAAACAAGGAGTTATTATTTCAATATTTCTGTAGATAAGAAAAATATTGTAATTATTTCTATATTCATAAAAATAATTGCAATATTTTTCTTATCTACAGAATTAATATCATTTAATATAATACATAAGACAGGAGTTACATCAATATCAAAAAATATAAAAAATTAAGAATTTATTCAAATGATGCTTAAACAAGTTTTGGAATGTTGAAGTTCTGAAATACCATTCAAAGTACAAATCTAATAATCATTTTCTTTATCAATCAATTGCCACACTACAAATCACAATAAAAACAAATTACTTATTTTAATCACATCACTGTAAAAGTAACTATACTTTTATTGCAAGGATAGACATTAAGGAGGACTGTAATTGACCAATAGACAAGATATTTTGGGATGATCACTGATGGTAATTTTTACAAACTTTCACACTTAAGAACATACTTGTTTAAACCCCAACTATCCCTAAATATGTTTCTGAAACAATTGAAAAATAGCTGGTGACACAGAAAAATATGACTACCCCTGCTCCATGGAATAGCTATCAACATACAACAGACAATATTCTAAATATCAAACTACATTTTAAAGATTATTATAGTCAATAAAAACAGCCATAACTATTTAAAGAGATCCAATGATTTAACATGAAAAGTTATTGTAATAAAATTCATTTCTATTAAGAAAAATCATTCATTTACAACTACAGTCATGGCATAATGAGAAGTTTATTACAATGATATCCATTGACACCCATCAATAATAAATTCTGAAATCAATTTCAGCTATGATTCAAAATTAAAAAATCTATTTTAATTAAGTAATTATATATTTAACAGTTTGCTTAGATTTAATGACTGCACCAACAGATAAAGAAACACTCATACTAAACAATGTGAGTTTGATGGCACACAGAATAAAAAAAAAGACAAAAATTTAATTCTTTTAGCTCCAAGAAATATTCATTAGCCATTAATAAAATAGATTGTAGATGAAATTATCTCATTCTCAGGGATCTATAAAATAGAAAATTATTTTTTTAATCTATAAAATAGAAAAAACTAGAAAGAAAAAACTAATGGCACGCTTAAAATATAAAAATATTTTAAACACCTTAAATTTCAATGACTGTATTTCAGATTACTACACAATAATTATTGAGAATAAAATATCCATTTTATCAAAGTTGAAATATAATTTCCTGTTACCAAATTTAGCACTTATATTGAACATAATTCAGAATATATATAAATAAATAAATAAATATATATATATAAATATATATATATAAATATATATATATAAATATATATATATATATATATATATATATATATATATATATAATATATATATATATATATATAAATATATATATATATATATATATAAATATATATATATATAAATATATATATATATAAATATATATATATATATAAATATATATATATATATAAATATATATATATATATATATATATATATATATATATAAATATATATATATATATATATATATATATATATATATATAAATATATATATATATATAAATATATATATATAAATATATATATATATAAATATATATATATATAAATATATATATATAAATATATATATATATAAATATATATATATATAAATATATATATATAAATATATATATATATAAATATATATATATATATAAATATATATATATATATATGATTTTTTTGAGATTAAATAGTTTTATTAATAATTCTCTAAAGATAGGACTGCATATAAAATAAAAGAGAAAAATGTTGCTGCTAATTTCATTAATCAATCTTAAGTCTTGCAGCATAAATTATTTGATTACTTTTAGGTGAAGCAATTTTCTGTTACATTTGATAAATAATCAATAATTTTGGGCAATATGGTTTTTACCTATTATTACTGATTATCAAAGATTAGTAATTTAGAACAAAATTTGAAATAGGATTTAAAGAGCAGTATTCAGAGTCAACGCCACAGTGAAAATAAAATTTGTGATTATAAAACAACAAAAATTACATTCAGAAAAATTTGTTTGAAATATTATACATTGATAAAATAGTAAAAATATAGAATATAGTGTAAATAGCTTATTCACTCATCAGAAAATATTTTAAATTGTAGAAATGAAATTTAATTGTAGAAAAGCCATATTAAAACTAATTTGCTCGCGAAAGTTTAAAATACGAATACCATATTAAAATATAAGTAATCAAATTATAGAGAGGATACTTTTGATTGTTAAATACCTATGTGAAAAAAAGATGCCTCTTCTCAAAAAATGATGAACTGGTTTTTGGCTTACACGTTCGAATTCATGAATCAACTTTTCATCAATTTTCAAACTACCAAAACGATCTAAAATTAAAACAAAAAATTTTCTAAGTTAATAAATTGGGAAAAATTAAATATGTTATAGAGCAAAGGGAAAAGCTTAGATTCAGCTAATTTTGATTAAAGAAAAAATGTAACTAACGTATTAATTTGTCGTAGTCAACACCTGTCGCAGAATTGCTTACAACGTTCCAAGGATCTACAAAATCATCGGCATCATTCGATTCCTTTGCGTTATCATTTCCATTGCAGATCTCCACGTTGTTTTCAGAAACCACACTAGTCATGTTAAATTTTTTCAATTAAAAACCTTAAGATCTAAAAAAGGTTCACCACAGAAAATTTGATTTTATTGAAATTTAGCAGACGAAAGAATGTGAAACAGCAAAGTGAAACTACAAACTAAACAAATCACAGAAATTCAACTTCATTGCAATCCAGCTGACGAAATACTGCAAAACAGCAAAGTGAAACTGCAATACAAAATAAACTAATCAAATGGATTCTCTTCTTGACTTCACTTCATAGTGGCGTTTTATTTTTTCAGTTAATTTCATTCTAATTAAAATATTATTTTTCAAGAAATTAAAGAATAAGATAAAAGTAGTAGGATTTTCAAAAAATTTTTAATTTTGATAATTTTATTTTTTGAATCAAAAGAGCTCAAATAACTTCACTGTATTATTTAATCGATATTTATGATATATAAATTTTATATCAAAATGGAAACGAAACTTGTCTACTGCGATTCTGTCTGCAACATAAATGAATTTAAAATTGTAATTTTTAAATAAATGATTTAGTTAATTTAACTGTTGTGTGTTTTGATGGGTAAAATTTAAATTAATTGGCTTAATTAACTATGAAGTTATATTATTATATGGAATGTTGATTGACCTTTCAAATGTAAACATCTATGTGTGTCACCGGCATAACCCACATCTTTATTCTCAGAAACAAACAGTACTGTGATTCCTTTTCGTTTGTTATTAATGGACAAGTTTATTTTCAAATGCTCTAATGGTGAAAGAATCTCGAACTGATGCAGTCCAAAGTGGACTACTGAAATCTAACTTATTTAACATGGATACTAATGTAATGTTTCAGAATCTGTTAGATTATAATGCTGCTAAAAGGATAGAAAGTTTAATTGTTATGCGAAAACTGCTAAAGAATGGTAATGGATATTTGCCATTTCATAATGCATCCGTGAAATCTGTATTTGACGTTCTTTCTAATGTATTAGATGATTCTAGATGGGAAGTACGTTATCAGTGCTTGTTACTAGTATGTGGTATAATACCTAGCATAAATGATGAGCTTGATTCCTGTATGTCTGATGCATTGCCTAAAATCATATCAAATCTTGGTCATGACAACGTGAATGTTCGAAGAGCAGCTTTGCAATCACTTCATGTTTACATGAAGTACACAAATAATTTGCAAGATTTTCAAAAGATATTTATTCATTATGGATTGGAAAACCCTGAGTATAGTATAAGAAAAGGTTGCATAATGAGTATAGGTATTTTATTTACTTGTGGATTTGAAAATGAAAATTTATTTCCTTTAATTGAATGCCTTTCAAAACATTTTGTAGATGGTGATGCATCGCTGTTTTACCCAATATTTTTAGCTATGCAAAAAATTCATGAGCTTCTTGGATCCCCTACATTTGACCAGTATCTTCAAAAGTTAGATGGAGAGGCTGCCAATACTTACACTAGAGTATTGAATAAATTTTCTGTTAATAGCTCTAGAATAAGCAGTAGTTCTGGTAGTCATTCTAGCTTTTCAAATATGAATGGTATTTGTGGTGGTGGAAACAAACTTTTGAAATATGACTTTGGTATTTTTCAGCCTTATATTACAGAAAAAATAAAAAGTGATGATTGGAAAACTCGTGTGGAAGCAATAGAACATATGAAAATGATAATCAGGGAAATACCAGATTTTTCTGAAAAAATATCTGATATGGATGAGTATATGGTATTTCTTGCTAAATTATTAGATGATTTTAATTTCAAAGTGGTTATTCAAGCTTTAAGTGTATATGATTTGTTGATAGATAAATTTAAAAATCAAATGAAAAGATTTTTAAAAACTTTTGTAACATCCATTCTGAAACGTCTTGGTGATCCTAAACTTGTTGTTCGTGAACATGCCGTTCGAGTTATTCACCGTTTAATGCATCATATTAAACCTACTGAAGTATTGGGACATTTATTACAAAATAAAGATAATCGTAATCCACGACTAAGGGAAGAAATAGTTAATAGAGTGACTGCGGCAGTTTTAACATTTCCCAGCTATAATTTTGAATTTCTTCCACTTTGTGAATCTGTTGCTCCTCTTCTTACTGATACAAAAAGAAGAGTTCGCCTTGCATCATTAGAATGCTTTGCAGCTCTTGCACAAGCAATGGGACCCACACGCTTAGTACCATTAGTTTCTGCTGTAGATGTTATTGAAATAAACTCTGATGCAGAGGGCTTACTTGGTGCAGTTCAAGCACGTTTAGCTCGAAGAATTCTTCCTAGGTGTACAGAAGATGGTGCTGTTTCATATGCCATTATTCTTCCTTCATCTGCTGGCACTCAAAGCCGAAATGTATCACTTTGGGGTCCTGATATTGAATGGATAATGGCTGCATCTAGTTCATCTAGCTCTTCCACCCCTCCCTCTCGAAGTAAAGATATTTGTGTTACTGATTTGGATCAGAATGGAGAAGCATCTGTTTGTAAATTAGTTGACATTAAAGATTCAAGGAATTCAGATCTAATCAATGCATTTAAGAGGGATAGTAATTGGTTGCAAAATGCTTCATCAAATTCTGACGACTTTCAGGTTTATATGAATAATGTATGTAATTTAAATTTGTTCTATTTTATACATTTTATTAATATTCATTAGCTATGCTTAAATAATTTGATGCAAAATAATTATGCTATTTAAATTTTAGTTCAAAAAAAACTTTTTTTATAAAAGGAAATCTTTTTCTTGGATATAGATTAATGCACAACTAAAATAAATTCCATACCTAGACATCATTACAGAAGGTATGTCTTAACATTAACTAAAGCATTATACATATAAAGAATTAAAAAACTTTTAGAAAGTTAGTTATTTTTAAAACAGCACACATGCTGGATAATCCAAGATGCCAAATTCTGAGTTTGGTGACTTTTTCGCTGATTTTCTTGTGTATCTAGCAACCTGGTATTTATTATGTCATAGATGATGAGACCTATAAAAATGTTACTGAAAATTCTGTTTTGGCAACCACCAAGCTGGTACCCGAATGGTTAGCGCTCTTGCCTTCTGTTCAACAGTTTGTGGGTTCGAATGCCACCTTAGGCATGGATATTTGTAGTGGTTCGGAATCCACTTTAAGTCGTAGGTCCTGGTCTTATTAGCCTTTGTGTGCAAAGAATGACCGTTGAGTGACAAACAAACATCTGTTTTTGCAACCATAGTATTTACGTCATTGCGCACATCACAATATGTCATCTTGGCAACATTTCTTCATCATCAAAAAAACTCAGAATTTGCAATATTGGATTATGCGGCATCTGTGCCCTAAGATAATTTTTTCAAGACCATTATGGATCACAAAAAATCACTTCTTTTCTAGAATAACTTATGTAAATATATTTTATTGTAGTATTTCTTTTTTTTTTTACTGTTAGAATGTATTTTTATTTATTATTTTTAAATAGGTTTTTTGTTAAATGTTTAAGTGTAAAAATAAATAATTTAAGATAGTTATTATTTGAAAAAGTATGTTATTAATGTACTTTTATTTTAATATTAAATTTGACATTTTTTGTTGGCTGTTTCCATTCTATAAAAGGAAGACAATAAGGGAAATGTTGGTGCAATTACTAATGATTCTGTATATATTTTATGTAATAAACACAAAAGCTTGTATATTTTAATAGACAATGTTTCCCACAAATAAGATGATTTACTCATTACAATAAATTCAGATTGCAAAATATAATATATGTCACTTATGTATTTTAATGTGCAACATATGTTAATACGAAAGTTATAAAATGATTAATTTATTTCATTTAGACTTATCTAAATTAATTATGTTTAATTTGCTAATTATTTTTATTTTTTTCAAAGTAGGGAAATAAATTAAAATTTGAAATAATAAATGTACTTATTTTTTTAATTTCTGATTAGTTAAAGGCTCAGAATGTTATGTAAGTCAATAGAGTAAAATCAAAAAACATTATAAAACTATCAATGATAATTAAATCAAGCTTAAGAATTATTGAAGAACAGATAACATACTGAGAGAATCTTTATTTTAATGAATCTAAAAATCCAAGTCAATTTACTATAAAAATAAAGATTTTTTTTTTTAAATATTGAATTAAATGTAATTGCTATTTATTAAAAATAATTTTTGCTAAACTATATGCTAAAAATAATTTTTGAGCGATTTCATCATATTAACAGCGATTTCTGGCAGTAATAATAGTGTGGGAAAAAAAAATAGCTGAATTTAAACAGTGAATATGAATAATTCTTATAAAAATTGGATGTATAAGATTTCAGTTAATATCTTGGAATCACTCTACTTAAATGAATGCACTTAATTGTACTTAGAAAAACTCAAAATTTTAATAGCATAAATAAATTTAACTTAATTTAAAATGGAATTAATTTGTATTATAATTAATAAATAGATAATAATATGTTATAAAATTTCTAACATGAATTTTCACTCAAATTTGAAGCGCAAAAAAATTAGAGAAATTTTGTTTTAAATATTTTCATCTGCATTTTTCCTGAAATCAAATGCATTTATCTTAAAATCTTTTCCAAGTGAAAGCTTGTTAAATTATTTAAGAAATTGTTTAGAAGATTTGTTTTAATTTTCTTTCTATTTATCATTTATATTTATTTCTTTGTAAAAGAATGAAACTGGTTGATATTTTGTTTTTAAATAAAATAGAATTTAAAGTTGAACACTAAACCCTGATGTATGATTATAAAAATTATGGATGACAGAAAAATGTGACATGCCATTACTCATATTCCTCATTCATATGGCAGACTTGGGACAAAGATGCTTCTCACTATGCTTAAAAATTTATCTTATAATTTAGGCACAGATGCTATATTGTCTTATTAGTATATTTTTGAATTTTTGTGGGGAATGAATAATGTTAAGTTCACATAATTGTCTTATCTATTCTTTCTAATTTAGTAAATTAAATCTGATTAATAACATAATAAAATTGATAAAAACATAATCACAAAATAAATAAAACTCTGAAATAGTACAAATTTTTAAGAAAAGAGTTGAATTATCATTACAAGAATTTATTTAAAATATATTGTTACAATAAAGTATTCTAAATTGTTCCAAATAAGGAATGAAATAAGGTTACTAAAATAGAATGTTAAATATTCTTAGTATTCTCAATATTTTTGATTTGATAAAAAAATCCAGATTTCAAGAAAAATTATAAAATGTATCAAAAATCGCTTAAAAGTTGTCTCTACAAAATAATACACTATTTACATTTTTTAACTTCCCTTTCATTGTTTTCATACAACATGTTCCATTATTTTTTGCATCTTGGCTTTATCATATTATGATTTTGGTTCCAGGTTCCAAATTGATGTATTTATGATGATCAAATTTTTGCAAATAAAATTTTCTTTATTTTTGAAATAAAAATTAAATTTGTATCAATTCAATTTTTCAGCTACTGTTTTTTCTCATGCTATACTATAACTTTTTAGCTACTGCTTGCTGTCAAACTATATTTTTTATTATTTGTTATTAAATTGTTTGCTATTATTATCAATCAGAAAAAATTATTTCTAATTTTTTTAAATAGACATAAGTAACAATCTCAGATAATGTATATTAGTTACAAATAATAAAATTCACATAGTAAAAATTAATTCATAATATTTTATTTCAGAAAAATATTTTTAAAATTTTGGTTATTTTAAATTCTTGAGCAGTATTATTGAAGCCACTCAATGCTAAAGAAAATTATACCTCAATTGGCATAAATTCATGGTTTCACTTTGTTGCTTTGCCCTTTTGTTTCAACTTTAATGAAATGTCATTTAAAAATACTAAAAATAAACCAATAATGTAATTTAAAAGTTTTAATTGTTTCAAAAGATCAAGATGCATCAAAAGTAACATTCCTTATATACATATTGTTTGTGGTTAGTGAGAATCTATTCATTGAAATATTACGCCAATTTTATTCATTTATCTTGTAAAAGATTATAAAATTTTATTTGGTAAATTAGTCATGAAAGTCTTTATTATAAAAAAGCATATTTCTCTTTGAATTTCCTTACTATAATAAAATCACATTTAAATTATTATTTAAAAGTGTAGTTATATTCATCATTACATTATTCATTAGAATTAATATCATTCTTTTACGTCATTCATTCTTAACTTGATTCATTTTACAATGACTGCAATTAAATTAACTTCTATAGTTAAATTTAAAAAATAGATTTCCTTATGGATAACTTCATTAATTTCATCTGTAAGGTAAATATTTTTAACTTTTTTATTTTTGTGTGATGAATTTCATTTGTCATCCATCCATAAGAATTACTGACTACTTGAGTGCCTCATCAAAACTTTTCATTGTTATGATAATGGAATTTGGAAAGTTAATATTTTTCAGAAACAATGATGTTTTAGATTCCAATTCCATTAAAGTCCATCAAAAACAATTCCATTGAAATTGAAATATTTTACTGTTGAGCACAAGTAGCAGCATACCAAGACTCATTGATGGGTGCCATAATGCACGCCAGCATATTGTTGGGGATCCCTGCTTTAGGGACATTCTACATAATAAAAATAATCCATACACTATAATTTTAGTTTCATATAATATGATCACATTGCTTTCATCTATGTTACAAAAATATATAATTGTGTAGGAAAAATAATCCTATTATATTACATGCGTTTTTTGTAACTAAAATTTTTATTTGCTGATATTATTTA